>ARYC01000084.1:0-54055 GCA_000711775.1 Oxytricha trifallax
ACCAACTTAGAATAACGCCGGTGTTCAACGTACCTTACAGTCCATAGTTTAATGGAATTGAGTTCTACTGGGGTATATTAAAAGGATTACAAGAAACTGTTGCTATACTACTTGATGCATGACCTACCTATCGATACAGTTGATTTTATTAAAAGCTCAGCGAAGAGAGTAGATAATTTATTGGCTTAAAAATGTGCGAAAGAAGGGAGATTGAATGTATATAAATAAGTTTTGTCGTTAAGTTAATGAATATATAAGTCACATTTAAAATTCTTTAGAAGGAGCTGGCTTCTCTTTATTCTCTTCTACTTCTTGCTTCCCTCCTCCTAAGTTTCTTCTCTTGCTGCCAGCTCCAGCATCTATGTTCATTTACTCTGGAGGCTAAATTTTTGAATAAAGTCTCTTGCTAACTTCATACTTTGTCTGCGACTTTCGCTCTCTGTGAAGCTTGCTCTATTCCTTCATCAAGAAGATGCCAGTACCAGATTTTTCTAAAGAGTTAAACTACAAATCTTACTTGAAATATAAGGGTGCTTCTGCAGCTCTGATAGCCAGCTCGCACTTATCTTGATCCCTTGTTTATCCTTATCTTCTGAAGAGATGCTGTACCTTTTCTTATGAGATTCTTGAATAATTTCTTTCAAGTAATCACCTTTTATTGTTGCAAGTATGCCAAAGAAATAATTTCTTTCAGGAAGTTTATTTGACAACTGCTTCTCTGTAGGCAGGTACAACGAAACCTCTGGGTCATTAATTGCATCATCATATAAATTAGTCACAGAGATTTCAGGATAGTTTGGAATCTCTGCAAACTTTACATCTTAAGTTTTTAATGCTTTCTTCTCTTCGCAGAGTTTTGCTCTTAAAAATGAAATTTTAGTACCTTCCATCGTTGGGAGGAACAAACCAACTACATAATCAAGATTAGTTACTATGAGATCATTACCTTGCTGCACCAGGTAGCGGTGCAAATCCTCCTTGCTTCTAAATCTTTGAATCAATTCTTGTGCTTGCACTCTTTTCATTGCATCATTCATTGACTCCATCTTATCTTGCTTACAGATCTAAGAAATGATATTCAAATTTAAGTTTATTGATTTCAATTATAAACCTCTGTAAAACTTACTATTAAATCTGGGCATCCTATAGGAGGTCAACCTCTAAGAAGGATATGGAGAAGGTTTAGAGAACTGGTTTCAAACTTTGAAAGATTGATATCAATTTCTACTGTTATAGTTCCATATTTTTAAATTTAAATTGGTACGTACTTAATTTGCAGCAGCTCCTAAAATTCTAGTACTTAATAAGGAGCATTAATTAAAGCTAGTACTTAATTAGGAGCACCCTAATTTTAATCATAAAATCACAAAATACCTCCTAAAGCAGTAACGTACTTAATTAGGTGCACCTCCTAAATCGGTACGTACTATAATCAACTTATTATTGAGTGTAAAAATGCTTACTTCCTCACCCATATTTAGAGCTGGATCGTCTCTTAACACTCATAATTCTTCTCTAATACTCTAAGAACTCCCTTCAAACTTATAGGGTTGCAAAACTCTCTTATGAGCTCTGAGTTATAGTGCTAGTTTTATAATTTAAAATTCAAATTTAAATATGAGCGCTAACATTTTAAGAAAAACAACAGCACTTCCATCAAACTAAATGAGACTTATCTTTGGTAGCAATAAAAAGTGTGATAGCTGTGAGATGAACTCTCATAAAGAACTACCAGAGCTATCACTTGAGGTCTCTGTTATTAAAAGAAATTAATAATAGAAAATAAATGGCAAACAAGTGTGTGGGAGACAGAGAGGAGGAGAAAGGTATTAAGAATACAAACTGAAGAAGTTGAAGTCTATTTTTGTGAGTTATGTGAGAGAGATTTTGCTCATAAATCAAGCTGGTACAGACACATGAGGAGCATAGAGAAGCAAAGCCCACTGTATACTTAAAGCATGATAAAATAGATGGAAAGTATGACTGCTTTGAGTGCCATAAGCAATACTCTCATACAAGAGACCTAAAGAAGCATCTATTAAAAGCTCACAAGAAAGATATAGAAGTTGAGAATCATGAAGTTGAGCTGAAGCTTCTAAACAAAAGAAAAGCGAGGGAATATTCTAAGGTCGTAGTACCTGAATAAGCTAGAGAGTTAAAGTACGTTAAGAAGACACGCAACCAACTGACCTCTGAAATAACAAAAATTATGATAAAAATTCAATACAAGAAAATACCGGTTCTTGCTTAAATTGACCTAGACACTTCTCTTTAAAGCTACCTTATAATATAAGACTCCTTTGATAAGAAAGTTATCAATGATCATCAATACGCATACAAAGTGTATCCCTTCAACTATCTCTTAAGTGATGATAAATATCATATGGAGTTTACAAATGAGTATCAAGTACTCACTTAAGCTAAGTTTAAAGAGTGTAGTTACTTAATCAAGCTAGATGCTGTTCTTCTTGCCAAGGATCATGTCGCTCTCAGACTCCCACTCTATGAAATGACCCTCAGAGATTTTATTACTGATCAAAGGAATCATAAGTAGCTTGCTTTTATAGCAACCTAAACCTTACAAGGTATAAAAGAGTTACATAAGTTAGGCTTTGTTCATAGAGATTTGAAGCCTGAGAATGTTATGATAAACTTCTCACCTGTAAGAGTGGCAATTATTGACTTCAAGAGAGCATTAAGGGTGGAAGTATCAAGGCTAGGAAGTGTTATGGGAACTCCGGGCTATTATCCTGAAAGAGAAGACTGGAGAGATGGAGATTATTAATGGGATGTGTGGGCTTTAGCAGCAATAATAATAGAGTGCGATATGCCTCGCAACGATTACTACTCTACCAGGTGTGAGAAAGATGCTAAGCAAAGAATCAAGTAATTTATAGACAAACCAGAGTCTCTCAATCATTAAAATAAATGGCAGAATCAATAATATTAATACCAAACTCTAGATCAGACATAATATTAGAGCAGATAGAGTTGTGGTTAAGTAAGATAAACTTCAGACCACTCCCCACATGATCCTAAAGTGCATTTTGAGTGATTAAATTATAAACATTTACTATAAAATTCAAATTAAAACCTATTAATAACCCCAACTTCTAACAAATTCCCTAAAAATCAAAGCACTTATAAACCTCATTAAGGGGTTTTGGGGTTTTGAATGAATTCTTTATTTCTTAGCATACATCATCTTGATTTATGTGCTTCTCAGCTAGATTTAATGATTATTTTTCATATTTTGTATTAATGTAAGTCATGCTCTCCATATCGCACACTAAAATTATTGCAGCTACTGCCCAAACATCCCACTAAATAGAGCCATTAGTCCATTTCTCTCTGATTGGGAAGTAACCTGGAGTACCAAGAACCTTTGCTAAGGTTACAATCTCTTATCTTAAGGCTCTATTAAAATCGATTACAACTACTTCTAAAGGGCAAAGGTTTAGCATAACATTTTCAGGCTTCAAATCTCTATGAACGTATCCAAGCTCGTGAAGTTCCTAAACACCCTTTATCATATTAGATAGAATATCATTCAAGTCATCTGGGTATCTGTTTTAATATAGATAATCTCGGAGAGTCATTTCAAACTTTTTTAGCCTTAGTGCGATGAAACCAAACCCTAAAATAACACCATCTAGCTTGAGCAAATTCTTGCAATCTTTTTTCTAAGCCTCTCTAAGTACAATATATTCGTTAGCAAACTCATTTTGATACTGCTCATTTTTAAGGAGATAGCTGAAAGGATATACCTTGTAGGCATAGTCATCAACCACTATGAGTTTTGCTTTAGCAGGTACGTTTATATGTAAGTAGTTTTCAATACAACTGCTAAGGTCTACTGCATTTAGTGCAGGAATATACATGGCTCTCTCTTAAAAGCATGCTAAAAAGACATTACCAGCAGGTTGATTCATTAATTCTATTCGCTTCTGCCTCTTGAGCTTCTCCTGTTGTTCTTTTTAAGTCTCAAGATTATTAGATTTTCTTTTAGCGGGCACTAATTTCTAAGTCTCTTTATCTTAAATCAAGAACTCACTTAGGTGATGCTTCTGCATATATTTCTTAACTTTAGCTGAGTGAGTATAAGACTTCTCACAAGTCGTGCACTAGTACCTGCCATCGACCTTATCATGCTTAAAATACACCTTAACTTTCCCAGAGTGAACCTCTTTCATATGTCTCTTCAAACTGGAATCAGTAGAGAAAAGATTTTAGCAGTCTTAGCATTCAAAAGTTTTAATCCTTTAAATCTGAAGCTGTTCCTTTTCTTCCTCAACATCTTTTATTAATGTTTAAACTTCTATTTCAGCTTTCTGTTTCATGTTTTAAACCTATATAATAAAAACCTGTGCTTCAAATTCAAGAGCTCTTAGCTCTGCCTCCCTCTCAATATATATAACTTCTTGTTTCTTGGTTGAACCAAAGTTAAGCATTGATTGACCTGCTCCTAAAAGTGCCGCTCTACGATTTAAGTTGACCGCCATGTTTAAATTCAAATTTAAATTTCTATTATAAAGCTCTTAAAACCTCTATAGCTATAGCTGGACTATATAGGAGTTGCTACAGCATTAATGATGGTTTGATCTCAGCTCTAAGACTTCATATTTATACTCAGTTTATAACTATAATTTTTGTAATTTTGCACTTAATAATTTTGATTCTGGTACCAACTCAGATAAAGTTCAGGTTGGTACTGGTACCAATTAAGTTTTGAACCAGATTGGAACTTTTCCATTAAAACCTCACTGGATTAAAACTAGGTACTAATTAAGTTTTGGTACTATTAAATTGGTACCAATTAAACTTAAACGAATTTAGTACCGGTACTAATTAAATTTAAACAAATTTAGTACTAATTTAATGGAACTAAATTGATAAAAATGGAGCTCCATCTCTGAAGTTTGTTACAGCTTCTGCGAACCTTCTCCACGTATCCTTACAGGGTTGACCTCCTATAAGATGCCCATATTTAATAGTAAGATTTAAAGGAAAGGATCCAGAAGTCTATAAATTAAAACTTGAAATTCATTAATAGGAAGAGGAACAAAGATGGAATCATTCAATGAACAAATGAAAAGGGTTGAGGCTCAAGAAATGATATCAAGATTCAGAAGCAAGGAGGATCTCTATCGATACCTTACTTAGCATGGTAAAATAAATTGATGTTAATCAACGATGTATACAGTTGGTCTATTCCTTCCAACGATGGAAGGTACTAAAATATCATTCTTAAAAGCAATACTCTGCGAGGAGAAGAAAGCTTTTAAAAACATAGAAATCAAACTGATTGAAATACCTAACTACCCAGAGATTTCAGTCACAAATCTCTACGAGGATGCAATGAAAGATGATGAAGTGGTTATTTACCTTCCTAGCAAGAAGTAACTCTCAAATAAATTGCCTGAAAGAAACTTCTTCTTTGGTGTTCTTGGTACAATCAAAGAGGATTATTTGAGAGAAATTATAGAAGAAGCTCATAAGAAACGCTACTCTATTTCTCCTGAAGATTAAAAGAAGCAAGGAATACTAATAAGCGAGACGTGGCTAGCAGAGCTTAAGAAGCATCCTTATCTCTCTAGTAAGCTTTGATTTATAACTTTTTAGGGAAACCTGGAACTGGTATATTTCTAATGAAAGAGAATGCAAAGGTTCACAGAGAGAGAAAGTCTCAAACCATCCATTAAGTTAGCAAAAGACTTTATAATGAAGTTTAAAAGTCTGATGAAATGAACATAGATGCTGGTGCTGGTACAAAGAGAAGAAACATGGGTTCTAGTAAAGCACCAGAGGAAGAAAAGAAAGAGAAGCCGAATCCATTTAAGAGTTCGTTTAATATGTGAAATAATTCATTCATTTAAGTCTAACACTTATTAATAAACATTCATTCTTCCTTTCCTTGCACATATCGTAGTCTAGTCTTTACCGACTCTCTTGCAACTACTCTGTATTAAGTCTACTGTGTCGATTGGTAGATCATGCATTAGGTGATACAGCAAGAGTTTCTTGTAGTGAGTCTTAATCTAACTCCAATAGAATTCGATTCCATTAAATTGAGGACTGTAAGGAACGTTATACACAGGAGTTATCTTTAACTCTTCATAAGCTTTCTTAGATTCCTTAGTCTTATGAACTGAGAGGTTATCAACAAACAGGATGATCTCTTGATCGTTGTACTTATCTCTTAGCTTATGTAAGAACTCTATATACTGCTCTCGCTTAATAGAGCGAGGATGAATAACATAAGTTTCTAAGCCTGAATCTTCACTGATACCAGCCAAAATTGCGTGAGTGACAACCTTAACCTTTTAGTCATACACTTCTATATTATCGTACTTCTTGTACCAAGACTTATTAATAAAGGTGTTGAACGTAAACACAGCTTCATCAGCGTGTATGAACTTGATGTTATTATCAACAGACCTCTGCATTTAATCATATATATAGTTTAAATTATTACTATAAAATGGCAGAGTAAAGTCAATCACTCTCTTCACTCTATTGACAGTCTTGAAGGTAATACCATTCCTTCAATAAATATTTGCGATAGTCTATGGTGAGATACGCATGTCAGGAAACTTGCGATGAAACATCACAGCTCGCTAGTCAAGTGGGAAATGTGCCCAATACTTAAGAGTCTTAGAATCGCAGAGATATTCAATATGCTGCTAAGAGAACTTTTATTTTCTTACAGGATGTTATCAAGAACCAGAATTGAAATGCTAAACAGCTAACAAGCAATGATACCTAACTGTTGAGGCACTCTTGCGCAGGAGCTTTGCTATAGCAGCATAATTCATAACTGGTTTGAGTTAGTCTATATTAATACTCGCACCATACCTAAGCTTAAGCAGTAAATCTAAATATTTCTCATCATAAATAGACCCCAAAAATCGCTAATTTCTATTTCTCATTTTGCAAACTGGCCTAATTTCTCTACTAACCCTAATAAAACCCCAACTTTACCCTACAAATCAAAGCACTTATAAACCTCACTAAGGGGTTTTGGGGTTTTGAATGTCTTGTACGATATACCATTCTTTTTATATATGTTAGCTATGGATTAATCAGAGATGTGCAGCTCAGGAAATTGGCGATTGAAGATCACAGCTCTCTAAGCCAGAGAGAAATGAGCCCAATATTTTAGAGTCTTATCATTAATGAGATAATCAATATGATGCTGCTAAAATTTAAGAGGTCTTCTAGTTTTAGAATTAAGCTATAATCTCTTCAATTCTAATGCTAATAGACAGTGAGACCTAACAGTAGTAGGTTATTTATGTAGTAACCTTGCTATAGATGTATAATTAAGTATAGGTCTGACTTGGTCACTATAATAATTACATCCATAACGCAGTTTAAACATTAAGTCTATATACTCACTGTTATAAACTGACTCCAAACCTCGCATATACTCACTTAAATTACTAACATTTAAACATTAAACCCCTGCATAAACCCTATTAAAACCCTAAAAAGCATGAGTTAATAGTCTACTTTCATCAATCAAAAACTCAATCAAACAACTTCAGGGGTTTTGAGGTTTTGATTCCGTCTTATAATTGATTACATTTTATCAATAATGCGACAACAAGAAACACTTGTTGGATGATTAATCAAATGGTTTATTTTGCACAATTATAAATTTATAATTCATAGATATATATTAGGCTTTTAACACTTTCAATATAGATAACAATGAAATCGAATGAAAGAAAAAAAAAATAATTGCACAACATAGCCAATTGTTATATAAAGTAGTCAAATTAAATTTAATCATTTATTTTTCGGAATAAACTGTTAGAAAGCTAGAATTAATCAAAGAATATAATTATTATTTGAAAATCCTTCTTATATCTTTATTTTTAATAAATGGATTAAACTTTGAATTTATTTTCAATAAAAAATATTTATATTATATAATTTTTGGGTTATAATTAATCGAATTTCGTATGACTAAAATTTAAATTAAGTTGGGATAATAAATTAAATCCAATTAAATTATAATATTAACTATTTTTTTGTGTTAAACAACTTTGATTATTTGTATTAATCTATTTTTTAATAATCAAAATTTGATGCAAAGGATTATGTTTAAAATTGTATAATTAATTATGCATATCAAACTATTATAATATGAAATTTTTTTAGTCTATTATCGTTACTTTTTCACAAAATTAACATTATTTTATCAATATTGTAGGAATACATTTGATTTGGGAAAAATAAAATAAAATAAATTAAATTAAAATAATATGAAATTCGTGGCAGTTAACTTTCAGGAAACCTGGACAATATGGTACTTGTTCGATAGAGAATTTGAATTTAGCTGGACTTTATAATTGGCGGTACCTCTCTATCGCATTCCTGGAGCGAGATAACTTGACTTTAATTTTGGGTGATTTGTTTGGTTGATTTTAATGGTAAAATTAAAGTCAAGTTATCTCGCTCCAGGAATGCGATAGAGAGGTACCACCAATAATAAAGTCCAGCTAAATTCAAATTCTCTATCGAACAAGTACCATATTGTCCAGGTTTCCTGAAAGTTAACTGCCACGAATTTCATATTATTTTAATTTAATTTATTTTATTTTATTTTTCCCAAATCAAATGTATTCCTACAATATTATAATTTTATATCTTAATATAGCTAATAAAGTATCTTTTCTGGTGCAGCAAATGATACTTGTTCATAATTATGCAATTTAATTTCAAAGAAAAATTAATTGAAAATTATAAAATCAAAAATTGAAGATTTATAATATATTTTGCTTGGAAATTTTTAATAAATAGATCTTAACGTACTAAATGATAATTTTAACGATTTAGCATGTGATTAATTTAAAAGAGTAAAAAAGTTAAAATTATATCCTTAAAATGAATAATAATTTACTCAAAATCTTCCAACATTAATCAATAATATACCAACTAATTATTTAAAAATGTAAGGGGTGGGGTGGGAGATACGAAAAACTAATATGTCTACTTATTAATAAAATTATTATTTTTTTATATCAAAATAAAAATTCATAGCCATTCTTAAGTGATATAATTTTTATCTTTGGGAAATAAAGTCTATTTATTTGCTAAACTAGGATTATGTTTTTATTTTTTGAATATATTTTTATAAGTGTTTTTATTTGGTAATTCGAAGAGGTGAGGATTTTTGTAATTATTTTTTTCTAGATATAATGATTTAAAAATTTGACATCAAATTGTTTAATATTTTTTATTACTAATATTTTATAGATGCGCAAATATAAACTAAATGGGCTAATGAACCTCTCTAAAATGATATTTTTGTCAATTAATTAATTTGAACACATCAATATAATAATGGAAGCTTTGAAATGTAAAAATATAGAAAAAACCTTAGAAGTTAAGATTTATTTAAAATTCTAATTATCAGTTTACAAAATTGTGTAATAATGGTAATATTCAAGAAAATACGATTTGACATTTATAGTGCCATAATTATTATTATTTGATAATGAAGATAAGAAGAGAATTAAATATAAATTTACTGATTTATTTAATGATCCAATTTAAATTTTGAGTTAATGCTATTTAGAAAATGATCAAATTCAAATTGAGGAATTAAAGTGTTAAGATATTGTTGAAAAAAAAACTTAACAAAACAAACGTTAACTTAAAAATAAATGTAATTTTTATTATGTGCACAAAATTAAATACGAGGACTTGATTACAAGGAAAAATAATTTGTAACAATTATTCATTGTCGGTTAGCTTATTATTTGAAAAAGTAATATATAAGCATGGTAAAATCATTTATTTTATTGAACTCCTTGCTACTTTAAATTTCAATTTACTATATTAAATATAGAGTTGCAATCTCCTTTGAATTATCGCTTAGAATATTTTGAAAGTCCAAATAAATTGTATGATTGTAATAATAAAATTAAACTTTTATTATTTCTAAAGAAATCTTGGTTCCTCGAGATATCTCTACTCTCATTATATAACTTAAATTAAAAAATTTTTTTAATTTAAGAATAGTTAATATACCATTAAAAATTGATAGGAATTTAAAAATACTTTTATATAATTAATTCATAAAGTCAAGTTAATTAAAGTTTTATCTCAGATTTGTCACAATAATCAGATTTGTCACAATAATCCACATTTTTAACTAAAGAAACCAAGAACATTAAGTAGCTCACCATTATATTTGTCATAATAAATAATTTCAAAAATATATTATATAATCAAAGTTTTAAGTTAGAGATGTTTGCAGATATCTAGTCTTTAAGCTGCATGTACTCTAACAAATCCAAATTAATTAATGTATTCCCTATGAAAAATATAAGGTTTTTAATAGAATTTTTGAAATGTTTTGGAAAACTCTATTTATTAAATGGGAATTCATTGAGAAATGTTTCATCATACATTTCTTATAATCTTAATTACAAATGATTTATCAAAGCTAAAATTAACTCACCATATAATTTTTTTAAAGCTTGTCTGATCAGATTTTATTTAAATATTGCTCGATCTCTTACAACTAGAGTTTTTAATATTTCTTGGGATTCACAAATCCTAAATTAAAATAGTATTATTTCTAAAAAAGGTAAACTAGCTTCAACAGAACCATTATATAAACTGTGTAATAATGACTTTATTTAACTTGAATTTATGAAACATTGAAATATAGTATTGTACTTTGAGTAGCTGATAACTTGAACCATAATAAATATTTATGGTATAAACGTCCTAGATTTAAATCTGGTTTGAAAAAATCTCTTAAATACATTAATTTTAATTGATATTCCCAAAAGTTAAGTTTAAAATTTCTTTTTAAGCGCGTATTTTCCCCTCCCCAATAAATCATTTTTTGGAGAGGATTCATATTTTTTAATAAAAGTTTGCTCAAAATTTAATGATAAAGTTTTTATCTAATATATGGAAGAAGTTGATGGATTTAGATCTTGAGATATATTAATAAACAATATTTAATTAATTTAATTTATAATTATTTATAATTTTTATTTAATTTTTTTATTATGAAAATACCAATTAGTGTATAATTAGAAATATTCATTCACTATGAAATGAATTTTAATTTCTTAATATTGCAGGAATACATTCGAAATAGGGAAAATATAATTAAATTAAAAATAAATCAAAATCGTGGCAGTTAAAGTTAGCCAATTTAAACGATATTGGACTTATTATTCGTGAGGAAATTCAAAATAGCTGGATTTTGTTATTGGTGGTACTATTTTATCGCATCCCTGGAGCGATATAACTAGACTTTAATATGGGGTTTAATTTATGAATATAGAGACGTTTAATTAAAGTCGAGTTATATCTCTCCAGGGATGCGATAAAATAGTACCGCCAATAACAAAGTCAAGCTAATTTTGAATTCCCTAACGAATAAGACCAATATCGTTTGAATTGGACAACTGTAACTGCCAGGATTTTCAATTTATTTAAATTTAATTAAAATTTCCTAATTTTAAATGTATTCTTACAATATCTTCAAATTTATCAAAGACACATCGAGAATAATGTAAATAACTTTAGTAAAAGATCCCATTACGTTAATAAAATTTAATAATTTCAATAAAAAGTAATGTTAGAATTTTTAAATTAAAAGTTAAATATTTAAGGTAGTTTTCTAAGCATTATACAATAGTAATAAATAATTAGAAGAGCAATGAAGAATTTTATATAGACAATTTTCTATATAAATTAACTTATGATTTTAAAGATAGAAGTATTTTTGTATTATTTTACAAATATATTCATAATTGCTTCAAAGGTTTGAGAGATTTAAAACCCATGAGTTTAACATTATTAACAATTTAAAAATTATTCGTTATTTTTAATTAAAAATATTATATTTAGATTATCTGTAATTTGCTGTTTTTTTTTTATAATGAATAAAATTATATTAAAGTTTAGCAAATTAATTTTATTCAATAAAATGATGCCGTTTAATAACAGCATATATTGAATATTATATTAGTCAGTATTTGTAAATAATTTAAATATATTTTAAGGGAATTGATATATAATTTTTTGGTTTTATATTGGGAAGATAAGTTTGGTTAAAAAATTAAAATAAGAGATATCATCCTATATGGCATCAATAAGTATAAAATAACTTTGCTTGGATAATTTACAAATTTATTTATTAGAAACTCATCAATCAAATAATTGTTTATATCTAAAAATGGTGAAAATAACTCATAGAGAGAATTGAATTTTAGTATAATCTAAGAATCCAATATTGAAAAAGTATAAATAAATTATAAATTATACTCTTAAAGCTTTTTAAATAAATGCAAGTTTCATTATAATCTAAAGTTACTGAAGGAAATATCTAATTAACTATAATTCTAATTATAATTTATCTTTTTTTTCTATTAATTTTAATATTTTTATCTATCCTATCAATAATTCAAATGAAACATAGAATTAAAAAGAAGAAAATAAGGACTTATTTTATTAGTAGTATATATAATATTCTGAAAAGTATTGTCAAATATTGAATTAAATAAAAGATGAACACACTATTTTAATTTAAAATACAAATATAAACAAGTTTTGTTTATAGAATATATATGATTTTCAAAATTTTTAATGTATTTAGAGTACATTAAAACCCCAATTATACTAAAATATTTCAACTAAAGTTGATTTAATTTAAATATGTTAATTATAAACTTGATTGAATTCCTACACATCAAATAATCATAAAATCTTAATATTATTTTAGTGTTTATATTACAATTTGATGAATCCTCAAAAGCTGAGCTAACATTTTAAAAATTAAATTTTACTTACAACTTAAACTTTGATATAATTAAGCCTTTCATCAATGTTGCAAAGTAGAAAAAAATAGTTTATCTTTAAAATCTTTGAATTAGTACTTTAGATCATCTTGAATTAAATGAATTTTTAGATTTAGTTAACTAGAATTGCTTTCCAAATTATAAGAGCTTTAAATTCATTGTTTAGATTTGATTTCAATTCGAAAAAATATTTATTTTGCCAAAATTATTGAAAAAAACTCAAATAAATTTAAAGGCAGAGATTATTAATTATAAAGTTTAATTTATTATTTTAAGACTCTTTATAAAAATAAAAAATCAAATTAAATTAATTAAAATAATGTCCCTTATAAATTTAATAATGTTGTGTCCGAATTTGCTTTTATTTGATCGTGACGATCAAGAAATATTTTATTTAAAACATCTTTTCTTGTATTAAAATATGGTAGATTATTTAATTTATTGCTATTAAAAGCATGAAGAGATAATCATAATATTGCTATAATCATATTTATTCGGAATTATTGATATAAAAATTTAGGTTACAAAATACTATAGGCCTAAAAAATTCCGGTAACCGGAGTTCAAACAAAGAAAGCGCTTGGCTTTTACAAGATAAGTCCCAGATTTTACAACCTCCTCAGAATATGTCAGGCAAACGTATTATATGGTCGGAGCTTACAAAAATTTCGACATTTGATCATCTTATGTTGTATTAAAATTGAATGATACCTTTATCTATCAATTGGAGGAAAAAATAGGTGAACAATGATAATACAAAGAGCTTAGACACACAGCATGAATTCCTTATAGGCTCCATTTATCAGGAAAGTATAAGCAAATTTAATTAGAAAATCCTGATAAAATAAAATTCATAGATTCCCTTTCTAGCCTAGTTAGGGGAGTTCAAACATAACTAAAAGGGTATTACATGGTAAAATATACCTAGAAAAAGAAGAAACACTAAGTAAGATAAGTAGAAATACGAGACGAGGTTATAGAAGAGTTTGGGCTCACGATAACATGGAGGCCGATTGTTCATGCTGACAAACCGGTAGAGCCATAGTTCCTGATATTAAGCATGTTTGAATTATCCTACTGGATTGAATTCGTATTTCCAGAATTAATTTCATTACTTAAAAGTAACTAAAATAAGTTACAAAATAACATTTTTTTATTATAATTTACTATTTAATGTCTTAATAAAACTATTTACTTGCTGCTTTTTGCAATAGATAGTGAGCTGAAATAAAATCTACCTGCTATAATAATTTAAAACAGCATAAAACTTTTTAAATAATTTGTGATTAAGCCTTTTATAGTGCGGTAAATAGTTAATTAGTATAGTGCATTGAATTAATATCATTTAAATTTATCTTACCTTACCTTAAAAATATTACAGAATAGTATCATAAAATTTGAATTATTAAACTCAACTTACTCAGCTTTTTCGGATAATAAATTAAGCAATTAATGTAATTATCATACAATGTTAATATTTTTTTGAAACATAATTTATTTGTATGATTATTTTTAAGAATTTTATTGCTGATTCATTCCTATATGCACAATAGAAAAATCAAGTTAAAATAAAGCAATTAAATTAATTCTTTTTATAACAAATTAAAATGTATTTACATTCGAATTAAGAGTTGCATCACCATTAAAAGAAAAATTAACTATCAAATATCTTCCATAAATAAATACATAATACCATTAAAATTGAGTTTCATAAAAATATTTAAATATAATTAATTTAACTAAGAAGAGTAATTTTAACTTTATTTAATGAGATAATATATCTTGTAAGAATTATAAATTTATGTTTAGAATTATAGATTAAATTTATTTTGAAAAATACAATTGTTTTATAGTACTTTTTAAGGTCTAATTTCATCATTCAATATAGAAGCTAAAATATTTATAAAAATGCTTGTTTTGTTGTTGAGAATATTATAACTTAATTATTTATTAAAAATATAATTTATAATTTCATATTAAAGCTTTTAAAATATTAAAATTATAAGAAAAAATAATTTATTTAATACTTTTATTTATTGTTTGCAGATTCTTTTTACAAAATGTTGCTTTAAGTGAATTTTATTACTTAATTTTATTATAAGTAATAAGCATAGTGATGTATATATTATAAAATGTTGTAATAATTTTATTCTATTCTTTTTTTAATTTAATTAATTTAACCAAAAAAATAAAACTGCTTTTATAAAAAAAATAATGTGTAAATTATAGTTAAATCGATAACATAGTAGAATTTGTTTTTATTTTAATCTTACATTAAAATTTCTCAGTATATATTTTTTTAACAAATTTAATCTCAATAAAAAACATGAATAATTTTGGAAAAGTTTTAAGAGCTACTAGTAAAATCTGTGTTAAAAGTAAAAAATTCTCATTTTTAATTAAAATTAAAAATATTTATTTAGTGTTAAAAGATTTAGGCATTCATATTAATAATTCAAAAGCAATAATTTAAAATAAAAAGTAACAATATTTTATTAAATTGATACTTTAATTTATTGATAAGTTATTTTATTTATTATTTAGAGATTTTATATTATTATATTTAAAAATAAATATTCTATGAAAATTCCAATAGTTGTTTAATTAGAAATATTCATTTATTTTACAATGAACAAAAATTACCTAATCTCTTCAAATTTATCAAAGAGACATAGAGAGTAATGCGTTCAACTATAATAAAAGATACCTTAAGTTAAATAGAATTTAATAATTTCAATTTAAAGTGAAACAGACATAATCAATTTAAATGTTGAGTATTTAAGTTAATTTTCTAAGCATTACACTATAATCATAAGTAATTCCAATAGCAAGGAGACTTATTACATTGATAATTTTCTATTATAATTAACCATAGATTTCAAAGATTGAACGATTTCTATATTCTTTTACAGATATCTTAAAAATTGCTTCAAAGGTTTGAGATATTTAAAACCCAATTATTTGGATATAAAATTTTATATTGCTTTAATAAACAGAGAAATTAATTTATAATTTGAAGATTACTAATATAGATATATTAAGTATCTTTAGCTTATTTGTATTTAAACTTTATCAAATAAATTTTAGATTCAAAATATTACAAATAAAAAAACAATTATAAAAGAGTTAAGTTGCTAAAAATAATTGTCATAAAAATTTTAGGAATTATAATTGGGAAGATAAGTTTGATTCAAAAATAAAGATAAGAGATATCATACTGTACTGCATCTATAAAAATAAGATAATTTTGTTTGGATAATTTACGAATTTATTAATAAGAAGCTCATAAATTAAAAAATTATGTATGTTTAAAAATGAAGTATATCAATCTTAGGAAGCGTCAAATTTTAGTATTTACTATGATCCAAATATTGTTGATATATAATTAAATAGTTAAATATTGTAAAAATAACATTTAGAAAAAAAAACTATATAGTTAAAATAAATATTAAACATATATGAAACATTTTTAATTATTTATTTTTGTTAGATATTATTTTTTATTTTTTAAAGCATTTATTTTTCAATAATATAGAGGAAGAATGCAAAGATTAATTTTTAAACAAATCTATATTAAAAAGTGAAAATGTATAATAATGCTTAGATTAATTAAAAGGAGAAAATTCCATATTAATTTAAAATTCAAAAATTGATAAGTTTAATCCATAATATTTCAATAAATTTTCAATTTTTCATTGTATCAAAAGTACATTAAATCCCTTAATATTTTCAGATAAATTTATAATCAGATATCTTATATTAAATTCTTAATTTAATTTAATTTAATTAATATTTTCTTAATATAAATTATTATTTGTAAAAAATATAGCTCTATTATTTTGGTTTTATATTGCATTACGACTCATCTTAAATTATTAAACTTCCTTTTAAAGTATATTATTTGATATTTGATCAAGAATATGGTTTAATTAAACTATTCATAAGTATTGCAAAGAAAAACAAATTAAGAAATCTTTAAATTTTATATGTAAGCGTTATAGATGATTCAGAATTGAAATGTATTTTAAAATTAGTTAACAAAAATTGCTTTCCAAAATTATAAAAAATTAAAATTCATTGTTGTGTAATGAATTCTGTTCGAAAGATAATTTAATCTGTAAATATTATTGAATCAATGGGTAGGGTCAACTAATACCATTTTTAAAATCTTCAGAAATCTTAAAATCATAAAAACACAAAATTTACTAAGAGAATCTCATTTAACAAGTCTCTAAGGGGTTTTATATCACAAAAATCTTAGTTATCATTTCATAAATATAGTAATTTTTTGCATAAATTTTCTTAAGTGACTTTTGTACTTATTTTACAACATACATTTATTTGGAATTAGTTATTTTTGTTAGATAAATTATCGTAAAATATTAAAAAAATATTTTTCGATTTATAATTTTCTTTGAGGCTTATGTGAAAGTTATAGTTTGACAAATTTAAGGTATATTCTTTTGTTAAAGTCATTATAAAAAATTGAATGAGTTACTTTATATTGAAATTGTGTTTGAAAAAATTTAGAATTGATTTAAAATTTTATGAAATTTTTATCTAACCCCTTATGATGCTTCATCCAAATCAACAAAAATAAATTAAGAGTAGGGATAATAATTATTTATTTATTTTTTAAAATAAATATTAATAAGATGTTTGAGAGATGTAATAAAATTATAACCCTATAAATTTAGTAATAATGTGTCCAAAACTGCTTTTATTTGATTCTGAGGATTAAGATAAATTTAATTTAAAGATAATATCAATATATGAAAATCCAATCGATTATTTAATATAATGCTATTTAAAATATGATAAGATAATCATAATATTGCTCTAATTAAATTTATTTGGTTTGGAAATATATAATGAGAAAGTTTATAAAAATTAAATTCGATTCGTCCTTATAGATTTTTGGATCATTACAATTATAACTGCTTATATAAGGATACTTTTATATTTTTTACATAATAAAAAATTTAATGAAAATGTATTTTTCATTATGACTATTAATTTAATTAAATAGAGTCCTTGATTAAATTTAACATAATATTTTGAAAAGAAAATTAAAAAACACAATTATAATATTCTTTTAAACCATATATTAATGTATTAATAATATATGCTTAATACTATTGATAAAAAACTTTCACTTTCCTAGATATGGTATGGTAATTATCGTATTTAGTAAAAAAATAATGTGAATTAGTTAAAAATATGTTTTTCAGATTTAATAATATAATTTCTAAATCATTTTAAATATTGAAATAGAGAAAGTGAGTTAAAACAATGATATTAAAATGAAACTTATAATAACTGTTTAGATAGGATTTAATTTTGAGTTAAGAGTTGCATCACCATTTATTGAAAAATTAGTTATAAAATATTTATAATTTGTTGATGCTGAATATAAAAAAGATGAATTATCTTCCAATTTTAATTTATAATAATTAAATTAAAATAAGTAATTTCTGTAATTGAATAAATGAAATATTCTCTCTTTAAAAAACCTAATATTATTTTGCAAATTTAAATTTTATAGATAATTTAGTTTCGCTTCGGATAATGTAAAGTTAAATAATTGTAGTTATTAAATATGAAATTAAATAATTAATATATATATCAAAGAATATTTGAGAAATATTTAACAAAGGAAAAAAATTATTATTTAGTGGATTTAATGTTTATTAATTCTTAAATAATTTTTTATTTTTCATCTTAACGTTTTTTTATTGATTGATTTTATAATGAATCAAAATAAGAACAAAATTGATAATAAAATTTATCTAAATTTAATTAAAATGCTCTTATATTTATAATTTAAACATAAATTACTATTTCTTTTATTTTAGATTATAATATTTCTAGTAACAAATTTATTGTTATTTAAGTTTTATATAATTTAAATTGAAAGTGTGAATATTTATTTATAAAGTAAATATGCATATTTGTATTTTTTTAAGTAAAAAATTAAAATATTCAATCAAACGTTATCAATTTTGGAAACAATAGTATCTTAGGCTATTCATCATATTCCATGATCTTTTTTACCTTTATTTTATGCATTACTTCTTAACCATTATCCTAAAAATTAAAAGATATAGTTAATTTGCTTGTTGTTTTTTCTTTCTGAATTCTCTTAAGCTTTACTTAATAAATATCAGAAAGTAAATCAAGTACATCATCAATAAAATAGCTATTTAGTTTGATTTTTCTCATAAATTCAAAGAAATTTATATCTAATAAACATAAATTATTGATTTCAATTATGCATTCAGGCTTTGATTTCAGTTATTAAAATATATTGATCAACTCTTTGAGTTATTAAACTTTGTTTGAAGAAATGTGAAGAACGAATTTCTAGAGAATTGTATATTGAAAAAAGTTATGCCAGGGTATAATTTTTATTAAACTACCATCATTAATTTTAAGTATCCTTAAATTTGGAAATTTCAAGCAATCAAAACCCCAAAACCCCTTAATCAGATGTTTTAGTGATTTGATTTGTAGGGTAGTTGAGGGTCTTATTGGGGTTAAAAAAACGCAGATTTGTGTGAATATAATAAATATTTAATGAATAATATTAGTTTTGTTAATTTAAACAAATTTTATTTACTTATCTTTGTGGTAACACTTGAATTTAGCTTTGTCAAGAGTTTGTGAAAATCTTCTTTAAATCATCTATTATAAGCTGAAGCTCTTAGATTATCATCTCTACATACTTCTTAATTATATTGTAGAGATTTTCCTGCATTATGTGTTTAGAAGCCAAACTTATTGATTATTTAGTGTTTTGTTCCAAAGCAAGATCTCTTTTCCATATCGCACTCTAAGATTCAAAACCCCAAAACCCCTTAATGAGGTTTATAAGTGCTTTGATTTGTAGGGAATTTGTTAGGGGTTGGGGTTATTAATAGGTTTTAATGTGAAATTTATAGTAAATTTATTTAATTTAATCACTCAAAATGCACTTTAGGATCATGTGGGAGTGGTCTGAAGTTTATCTTACTTAACCACAACTCTATCTGCTCTAATATTATGTCTGATCTAGAGTTTGGTTTTAATATTATTGATTCTGCCATTTATTTTAATGATTGAGAGACTCTGGTTTTGTCTATAAATTACTTGATTCTTTGCTTAGCATCTTTCTCACACCTAGTAGAGTAGTAATCGTTGCGAGGCATATCGCACTCTATTATTATTGCTGCTAAAGCCCACACATCCCATTAAAAATCTCCATCTCTCCAGTCTTCTCTTTCAGGATAATAGCCTGGAGTTCCCATAACACTTCCTAGCCTTGATACTTCCACCCTTAATGCTCTGTTGAAGTCAATAATTGCCACTCTTACAGGTGAGAAGTTTATCATAATATTCTCAGGCTTCAAATCTCTATGAACAAAGCCTAACTTATGTAACTCTTTTATACCTTGTAAGGTTTAGGTTGCAATCAAAGCAAGCTACTTATGATTCCTTTGATCAGTAATAAAATCTCTGAGGGTCATTTCATAGAGTGGGAGTCTGAGAGCCACATGATCCTTGGCAAGAAGAACAGCATCTAGCTTGATTAAGTAACTACACTCTTTAAACTTAGCTTAAGTGAGTACTTGATACTCATTTGTAAACTCCATCTGATATTTATCATCACTTAAGAGATAGTTGAAGGGATACACCTTGTATGCGTATTGATGATCATTGATAACTTTCTTATCAAAGGAGTCTTCTATAATAAGGTAGCTTTAAAGAGAAGTGTCTAGGTCAATTTAAGCAAGAACCGGTATTTTCTTGTATTGAATCTTGATCATAATTTTTGTTATTTCAGAGGTCAGTTGGTTGCGTGCCTTCTTAACGTACTCTAACTCTCTAGCTTATTCAGGTACTACGACCTTAGAATATTCCCTCGCTTTTATTTTGTTTAGAAGCTTCAGCTCAACTTCATGATTCTCAACTTCTATATCTTTCTTGTGAGCTTTTAATAGATGCTTCTTTAAGTCTCTTGTATGAGAGTATTACTTATGGCACTCAAAGCAGTCATACTTTCCATCTATTCTATCATGCTTTAAGTATACAGTGGGCTTTGCTTCTCTATGCTCCTCATGTGTCTGTACCAGCTTGATTTATGAGCAAAATCTCTCTCACATAACTCACAAAAATAAACTTCAACTTCTTCAGTTTGTATAGGATTTCATTAATACCTTTCTCCTCCTCTCTGTCTCCCACACACTTGTTTGCCATTAATTTTCTATTATTAATTTCAATTTTAATAACAGAGCATCAAGTGATAGCTCTGGTAGTTCCTTATGAGAGTTCATCTCGCAGCTATCACACTTTTTATTGATCCCAAAGGTAAGTCTCATTTAGTTTTATGGAAGTGCTGTTGTTTTTCTTAAAATGTTAGCGCTCATATTTAAATTTGAATTTAAAATTATAAAACTGCCTCTATAACTGAGAGCTTATATGAGAGCTTTGCAAGCCTACAAGTATCAAGGAAAGTTCTTAGAGTATTAGCAAAGATAAATGAGCACTAAGAGACGAACCAGCTCTAAAAATGGGTGAGAAAGTAACCATTTTTACTATCAATAATAAGTTGATTATAGTACGTACCGATTTAGGAGGTGCACCTAATTAAGTACGTACTGCTTTAGGAGGTATTTTGTGATTTATGATTAAAATTAGGGTGCTCCTAATAAAGTACTAGCTTTAATTAATGCTCCTAATAAGTACTAGCATTTTAGGAGCTGCTCCTAATTAAGCACGTACCAATTTAAATTTAAAAATATGGAACTATAACAGTAGAAATTGATATCAATCTCTCAAGTTTGAAACCAGTTCTCAAAACCTTCTCCATATCCTACTTAGAGGTTGACCTCCTATAGGATGCCCATTTTAATAGTAAGTTTTACAGAGGTATATATTGAAATCAATAAACTTAAATTTGAATATCATTTCTTAGATCTGTAAACAAGATGGAGTCAATGAATGATGTAATGAAAAGAGTGCAAGCACAAGAATTGATCCAAAGATTTAGAAGCAAGGAGGATTTGCACCGCTACCTGGTGCAGCAAGGTAATAAACTCATAGTAACTAAACTTGATTATGTAGTTGGTTTGTTCCTCCCAACGATGGAAGGTACTAAAATTTCATTTATAAGAGCCATACTCTGCGAAGAGAAGAAAGCATTAAAAACTTAAGATGTAAAGTTTGCAGAGATTCCAAACTATCCTGAAATCTCTGTGACTAATTTATATGATAATGCAATGAATGACCCAGAGGTTTCGTTGTACCTGCCTACAAAGAAGCAGTTGTCAAATAAACTTCCTGAAAGAAACTACTTCTTTGGCATACTTGCAACAATAAAAGGTGATTACTTGAAAGAAATTATTCAAGAATCTCATAAGAAAAGGTACAGCATCTCTTCAGAAGATAAGGATAAACAAGGGATCAAGATAAGTGAGAGCTGGCTATCAGAGCTGCAGAAGCACCCTTATATTTCAAGTAAGATTTGTAGCTTAACTCTTTAGAAAAATCTGGTACTGGCATCTTCTTGATGAAGGAATAGAGCAAGCTTCATAGAGAGCGAAAGTCGCAGACAAAGTATGAAGTTAGCAAGAGACTTTATTCAAATATTAAGCCTCCAGAGTAAATGAATATAGATGCTGGAGCTGGCAGCAAGAGAAGAAACTTAGGAGGAGAGAAGCAAGAAGAAGAAGAAAAGAAAGAGAAGCCAGCTCCCTCTAAAGAATTCTAAATGTGACTTATATATTCATTAACTTAACTACAAAATTTATTTATATACATTCATTCTCCCTTCTTTCGCACACTTTTAAGCCAATAAATTATCTACTCTCTTCGCTGAATTTTAATAAAGTCTACTGTATCGATAGGTAGGTCATGCATCAAGTGGTATAACAGCAGTTTCTTGTAATGGCCTTTTAATATACCCCAGTAGAACTCAATTCCATTAAACTATGGACTGTAAGGTACGTTGAACACTGCCGTTATTCTTAGTTGCTCATAACTCTTCCTTTTTTCTTTAGTCTTATGAACAGAAAGATTATCAACGAATAGTATAATCTCTTATTCAGGGTACTTCTCTCTCAGCTGCTCTAAGAACTTAATATACTGCTCTGTCTTAATAGAGCGAGGATGAATAACATAAGTTTCTAAACCAGCATCCTCGCTAATACCTCCTAGAATTGCCATTGTTTATACCTTGACTTTCTAGTCATATACTTCTATATTACTATGCCTCTTATACCAAGATTTCTAGATAAAAGTGTTGAAGGTAAACACAGCCTCGTCAGCATGTATAAACTTAATATTATTAGTAATAGCTCTCTGCATTTAATTATAAATATAATTTAGGTTATTGTTGTAAAATGGCAGAGTGAAATCAATCACTCTCTTGATACGATTAACACCTTTGTAAGAAATACCTTTTCGTTTATAGATGTTGGCTATAGACTAAGCAGAGATCTTCAACTCAGGGAACTGGCGATGAAACATAGTAGCTCGTTGGTCTAAAGAGAAGTGAGCCCAATACTTCAAAGTTTTATCATTAATAAGATAGTCAATATGCTTCTATAGAAACTTTGACTACCTCTTAGGCTAAGAATTTAGCTACTATTTCTTTAATTATAGTGCTATAAGACAGTGGGAACGAACAGTTGACGGACTTCGCTTTATGAGTAGAGCAATAGACTTATAGTTTAGTACTGGTTTGATTTATTCACTGTATATATCAACTCCATATCGCAGTTTAAACACTAAATCTATATAATCTTCATCATAAATAGACCCCAAAAGCTTGCTATTTTTGTCTCGCATTTAATTAATAACCCCAACCCCTAACAAATTCCCTACAAATCAAAGCACTTATAAACCTCATTAAGGGGTTTTGGGGTTTTGATTATGGCAGAAACTGCCTTACATCCTACTAAATCGAACCATTAATATATTTCTTACTTATTGGAAAGCATCTTGGTGTGCCAAGGATTTTTGCCAAAGTCACTATTTCTTACCTTATCACTCTATTGAAATAAATTGCTACTATTTCTATGAAGAGAGATTTAAAATTGCATTTTCAGGTTTTAAAATCACTATGTATATACCAAAGTTCATGGAGCTCTTGAACACCCAATTATTTCTGACAGTATCTCATATAAATCATCAAGGTATCTATTTTGGTAGAGATATTCTTTCAAAGTCATTTCAAAATTTTTCATTATTAATGCAACAAAAACATATCAAAGAATAACTCCATAATGTCTAGGTAAGTTCTTATACTATTTTTAAACCTATTCAAGCATTATACAATCAATTTCAAATCCTTATTGATATTGATCGTTCTTAAAGAGACACTTGAATGGATATACTTTTTAAGCATAATAATATACTAATATAAGTTTAGCTTTATTTGAGACTTAAAAATACAAGTAGTTTTCGATACTTTGGTTAATATTTATTCCATTAAATATAGGTACATGCATAGCTTGTTTTAAAAGACATGCTATAACAGTACCCTTTGCTGACTAATTATTTAATTCAAGACGCTTTTGTCTCTTAGGTCTCTCATCCAGCTTTCTTTATGACTCAAGAGAATTAATTTTTTCTTTTACAAGTACAAGCATTTAAGTTTTCTCATCTTTAATCAGGAATTCGCTTAATTGATGTGTTTGCCAATACCTCTTTACTTTAGCTGAGTAAGTATAAGACTACTAGCATGTTGCACTAATATCCCCATCTACTTTATCATGATTAAAGGTAGATCTTAGCTCTACCAGAGTGTATATCCTTGAAAAGTCTCATAAAGCCAGACTCATTAGAGTAATAGATTTAGCATTCTTCAAATTAAAATGTTTTAATTTATTCTATTAGTTGCTGTTTCTTTCTTCCTCAGCCAAAAAATTATGTTTAGACTCCTATCTCTGCACTCTTTTCTTGTTTTAAACTTAAATTTTAAAAATAGCTCTACTTCAAACTCTAGTGCTCTTAGTACAACTTTCCATTTAAAATATATTACTTCTGGTTATTTGGAGGACCCAAGTTAGGCTATGATTATCCTGCTACATGAATTACTGACTTACGACTTAAGTAAGCCACCATATTAAAATTAAATATAAATTTCCATTATTAAGCTCTAAAAACTCCTCAAGTTATAGAAACTCTGTATTGAAATAAGCATTGCAGCAATAATGGTTGATTTTGAAGTGTTAGACATCATATTTATATTAAGTTTACTACTAAAAATTTAATACCATGCTTAATATTTTAAGTATTGGTTCCAATCAAGAAAAATTCTGGTTGGTATAAGT
The DNA here is from genome assembly GCA_000711775.1 of Oxytricha trifallax. Classification (NCBI taxonomy): domain Eukaryota; phylum Ciliophora; class Spirotrichea; order Sporadotrichida; family Oxytrichidae; genus Oxytricha; species Oxytricha trifallax. The sequence goes on from ARYC01000084.1 coordinate 25,151, forward strand.
ACCAAAAAGGTTTTGAATAATTTTCGGACTTTTCAATTAAAACCTCATTAGTTCAAAACTAGTTACCAATTAAGTTTTGGTACTATTAAATTGGTACCAATTAAAATTAAACGGATTAGCAACTAGTTGTCATTAAATTTAAACATAATTCTTCCTTATTTAATAAACTAAATTGAAAAAATGGTGTTCTATCTTTGAATTGTGTTACAGCTTCTGCCAGATTTTTTCACGGACATATCTTTATTAGGCTGACTTCCTATAAGATGCCCATATTTAAAAGTAAGTTTTTAAATAAAAGGATCCATAACTTTATTTAATAAAATCTGGAGTTCTTTATCAGGAGAAGGAAACAGGATGGATTCTATTAATACAGAAATGAAGAGGGTTGACCTCAAGATTTAGAATAAAGGAAGATCTCAATCGATACCTCACACAGCATTTTAATTATTTATGATAATGTCTAGCATAAAGTGTAGTTGATTTATACTTTCCAACTATGGAATGTACCAAATATTATATTTATAGGAGTTATTTAGTGGTGAGAAAAAAGGCATTAAAAACAATACATTCAAGTTAAGATATTCCTAATTACTCAGGGATTTTCTAACTTATCTTTACGAGCATGCTATGAAAGTTGAAGAGTTGGTAGTTTATCTTCCTACAAAGAAACAACTTTCTAATATGCTCTCCTAGAAGGAGTTCCTCTTTGATATTATTGGTAATTTGAGATAAGATAATCTCAAAAAGATTATTGAAGAAGCTGCTGAACCTAATAACATACTGCTTTAAGAATCATGCTACCTAGCTGCTCACATCTGCGCCTGGGAATACTAAAAATGCCTCCCAATTCAAAACAAAAGATGTATAGATAGGTAGTCAAGTGTCCTGAGCTACTCAACAATGAACCAAAACATCTGTACTAATTTAGATGTCAAAGGACTACTGAACGACATATGTAGATTCTAAAACAGTAAATGTAGAGACCAGTATGAAGAACTGGTCTAAAAATTAATAGACGAACTCAAATTAAGAATAGAAGCTAGACAACTTTCTGAAATAGCTAATCGCCAACTTCTCAGAGGAGCAAAGAGAGCGATCCTAAACCTGAAAGAATTCGAAGACACAAAGAAATTCTCAGACATGACGGTATCATATAAAGGCGAATGTTTATGAACTCCGAGAAAGGAGACCGAATTAAAAGAGCTAGTCCCTTATAAATATAAAAAAACATATTTTAGATCGGGGGTCCCTAGAGACCTCAATGTGATAATATAATATTATTATTATTATTATAATTATTATTATTATTATTATTATTATTATTATTATTATTATTATTATTATTATTATTATTTTTATTATTATTATTATTTTTATTATTATTTTTATTATTATTATTATTAAAGAAGCTCATGAGAAACGCTTATCAATTTCTCAAGAAGATTAAAAAAAGGAAGGCATAATTATAATCGCCTTGATTGAAGAGCTAATGAAGCATCCTTACCCTTCTAGTAACCTTTTGATTCAAAACTTTGTAGGGAAACCTAGATTAGTTTTATTTCTAATGAAAGAGCATGCAAAGGTTCACTGAAACAGTAAGTCATTGAATATTCATGAATTGAGTAAGAGACTTTTTAAAGATGTTTAAAACCATATTAAATGAGCATAGATGCAGGAGAAGGCACTAAGATAAGAAATATGGGCCGAGCATACCATAAGAGGAAAAAAATGAGAAGCCAAATCCCTTTGCTGGCTAATTTAATACATTAATTTATTTATTTGTTCAAATCTAAAACTTATTTATAAGCATTCATTCTTCCCTCTCTCCACAAATTATTGTCTTAACTATGCTCACTTTTTTACATCTGTTTTTGAATCAAATCTACTGTAAAGATAGGCAAGTCATGCACAAAGTGATACAACAGCAGCTTCTTGTATTGAGTCTTGATTTAATTTCAGTAGAATTAAATTCCTTTAAATTAAGGGTTATTGAGAACGCTGTATATATGAGTTATGTTTAGGTCTTCATATACTTTCTTAGAAACCTTAGTTTTATGAGTTGAAAGTTTTCAACAAAGAGGATGATATTATTGTTGCTATAATTCTCTATGAGCTTATGTAGAAACTCTATGAACTACTCTTGCTTAATAGAGCGGGGATGAATGACATAACTCTTCAATCCTGAATCTTCAATTATACCATTTAAATTGCATGAACGACTATATTATTTTTTAGTCATAAACTTATATATTATAATATTCCTTCTACCAGGATTTATTATTAAGATGTTGAAGGTGAATACAGCTTCATCAGCCTATATTTTTATGTTGTTATCAATTGACCTCTGCATTAAATCAAATATATATAGTTTAAATTATTACTATAAAATGGCACTGTAAAATCAATCTCTATATTCACTCTGTTGACAGTCTTTTAATTAATACAATTTCGTCTACAAATATTGAGTATAGTCTAAAAAGAGATACGCATGTCAGGAAACTTTAGAATGAACGTCACAGCTCACTAGTCTAATGGAAAGTGCTTAATACTTAAAAGACTTTGAGTCGCAGAGGTAGTCAATATGAGCCTGAGAGAACAACTATTTCTTGCAGGATGGTTTTCAAGAACAATTATTAAATTCTAAACATCTAGCAAGCAGTGATTCCTAACAGTTGAAGAACTCTTTTGTAACACCTTTGCTAGAGCTAAATAATTCAGGACTTGCTTAACTTAGTCTATTGAAATTCTCGTACTATACCTAAGTTTAAGCAATAAGTCTAAATATTATACATCATTAATGGACCCTAAATATCTCTAATTTCTATTTCACATATTGGAAATCGCCTAATTTCTCTACAAGCCTTAATAAGACCCCATATATATCCTTCAAATAATATAATTAAACATCTAATTAAGGGGTTTTGGGTTTTAAATGCTTTAAATCTAAATCTCTTGTGAATAAAATTTCATCCTGACCTTTAAGATATTTATTGCACGCATTGCTATAACAAATCCAAACAATTTTCCTTAGACTTTATAGTTACATCAAAATATTAATAGTAAACTTGCTATAGTAGGAATTATAAGATCTTAAAGTATAAATTTATTTAAAACTTTTAAAGAAATTTCCATTTATAATTACTGAGTTTATAATTTCAACATTTTTAAATTGAAGAGGTTAATTAATTTATTTTAACTCTTGATATTTCTCCAATTTGAATTGAAGATCTTGTTAAGTTATTTTAGGTTCTAAGAATTCATTTCCTATAAAACAGTCTTCTAGTAATAGTTCCTAAAATCTTATCTAACATGGTAAAAAAAAATCTAATATTAACTTTTTCTTGATTTATAATGGAGAAGTCGGGGGAGAGCAACACCTGAACGAATATGTAATTTTTCTTATTTTTACCTTCCTAAAATTCTGTATATGTATAACTAAGATCGATTAACAGTCAAAAACCCATAAATTATTTTATTATTTAGAGAAAAATATGTAATTTCTTTTTTAATTTTAATTAAAATTAGTGTCATATAAGTTGAATTCCAATCAAACACCTATATATAAACAAGTAGTTATGCACTAAGTATTATTAAAATTCAAAAGAAATTAGATTTTTATAAAAAAATTAAAATGCAATTTTTTTAATATTTAAGGTTAAAAAAGATCATTGAGACTTTATGAATTCTCGTATACACATTTTAAGTGCTTTATTTCATATTAATTGAACATTAAATTAATTGACCTTAGTACTGAATTTTTATGGAGAGTAGAAATATAAAAATAAATTTCTTGTTCAGAAGATGCTCCCTCCAGAAGTCCTTTAGGAATTTTGTAATGATAATAATTTTACCAATCATTTAATGCATTTAAATAAATTGCTTCGCTGCCAACTTACTCTATATTGATAGTTGGAGCTTTTTTGTTTATATAGGGCATTAATTTGAAAAATAAGTCAGCATATTATAATTTAAATTTTGAATTTTTTTCACTAATGTCATAAACAATAGTGTATGAATGACTGAAATAAAAAAAATAGTTATGCGAAATATATTGACTTAGATCTTACTCTAACTTTACTCATAAAGTTTGAATTTTATTTTAATTGTTGATCTCTTTCATAACCTACATATTTTTTCTTTCATTTTTTGATAATTTCGATAACTTAATGAATTAAAAATTTATAGAAAGATAACCATAAATGATTAATCTGCAGTTATTCATGTTTGGAAAATTAATTATAAAACTAAAAATAGCATACAATAAATATTAAATATTATGGATATTTAAATTAATGAGATTATTTAAAATTCTATATTTATTATTTATTTATACCCCATTAAACCAAAAAATATTTTATAATAAGTTATTTACTCCTTTAATTTACAAATGAATTTAAATTAAATTTTTAATTATTATGTTAAATATTTTATTTTTGCTTAGTAATTAAATTATAAAACATAAGTTTATTTTCAAATTAATAAGATTATAATTGATAGGAAAGAAATTATTCAAAAATCATGTTAAATAAAATATACCTGATGAAGTTTCACATTAAATACTCAGAATTTTAAGTAAAATAAACCATGTTAAAATAATTTAGATACATAAAAATCCAAAAATAGCTCAAGAAAAAAATATAAAAAGTATTCATAGGCCTCCCCCCAAAAAACTTTTCCCGAATCATAAATTTTTTTACGAAAAAAAATTCTTTATACCGCACGCGAAAATCCTGTATTCATTTATGATTTATAATAAGAAAACTTTAAATTAATATTTATTGTATTAACATTAAAACTAAAAATTATTATTCTAATCAAAAATGGAAATCTCTCTAATTTTCTTTAATCTTCTTCATCATCGTCGTCATCTTCATCCTCATTGATCTCAAAGTCTTGAAAGTCCCTTCTCTGTGCAGTCTAGCGAAGCATCGGTCTTGTTGCACCTGTGGTCTTATCAGGAAGGACCACTATAAAAAAAAAATTAAAGATATGTTTTTTGTAACTTACATTTTTAATGAGTGCTCTAACTCCACCTGCGTCTAATCTATACGAATACTTTTTAATATATTAAGTTTTTGATTAAATTAATTAATTTCTTATTATAAATTATAATTAGTTATTTATATCTTAAATATTATTTATAAATGAGATGTTAAACTCATACATATTTATTACAAAAAATTAAAGAAAATCTAAAATTTAAAATTTTTAATCATAACATTCAGTTTATTCTGTTACTTAATAGATAATATCAATAAATTAATTAAGATATAAATTGTATAAATATTAGTTTTTAAAATTTGAATTTAAAATAACTCTAAATTGATTTAATAAAGAGTATCTACTTATTAAAAACTAAATATGAATAATAGTTTTAAATAGGGAGATTAACTTAAAGTTAAAAAATTAGAAATCTTAAGGAATAGCTTGATTTTTTTATAATTCTAAATTAATATATTTTATTAAACAGTTCATGGGATTTCAAGTCTCGATATAAAAATAGTAGGATCTTTATCAATATCTATTATTCTTTTTACTTTAACTTAATGCTTAACTTCTAAATCCTCGCTTTTTATTGTAACTTCAATAGTCAGTTTACTTTTAGATTTCTATTTTAAAATTCTAGTTATTTTTACTTGGTATAGATCGGCCAGTGAAAAGAGCAAGGCGTCAATTGAATTACTTTCAAGTTTATATTTTCTCAAAAATTAAAAGTAATTTATTTAAATTAAACAGAGAGTATTAATTTCAATTACAATTTCAAGTTTTGTTGTCAGGGCTTTAAATAATTAAATTATTTCCTCTAGTTGTTATACTTAATTTGAGGAAATATGGCAAATAAATTTCTCCAAATTTAGACATTAAGTTAACTTATTGATGTTAGAATTTATTGAAGATATCTTGCCAAAATTTAACTTTATATTCTTTAAGTTGATAAGATTCTTAAAATTATTATAATAAAAATAAAATTTAAGAAATTATTTTTCTTTTTCTTAGAGATATTAATTAGTCTGGTCTTTATATTTAATCCATACCAATTTTTTTAAAGTTTATAGTTGTTGAAATAAATTCATTGAGTATTCACTGTAAAAACACTTGTAAGATACCAAAGTTTCTATATGTTTAAAGTTATAGAAAAAACTTTCATTAACAATTACTGAATTTATAAATTGAACTTTTTTGTACTAAAGAATTTCTTTATTATATTTTGTATTACTGAATTTTGCCTAAATTTAATTGAGACTTAAATTTGGTGAAACTTATTTCAAAAATAAACTACCAATAATGCAATCTTAAAATGTAAACTCCTAAAAATCTTATCTTTCAAAAAATGCTAAACTTGTCTCTACATTTCTTGACTTATAACATAAAAGTCCTTTTGGCACATTATAATTAAACGCATCTTACCAATTATGTAATGCAATTAAATCGACACTTTCTGTACAAATTTATTCAATATTTATAATTGGACTATTATTGATATCATAAGGCATTAATTTGAAAAATAATGTTGCAAAAAAATGGTTAAATTTTTTTTCTAATTTTCTGGTCCGCAACGATTGTGTAAGAGTGGCTAAATTCAAAGAAAAACTATGTCAAACGTACTATCTTAAATCTTGCTCTAGCTTTACTCTCAAAGTTTGATTTTTATTTTCTTTGTTTAAATCTTTCAAAAAATACATTCTAGACTTTTCATTTTAGAAAGTTTTGATAAATTAATAAATTAAAAGTTTATAGAAAGAAAGCTGTAAATAATTAATCTGCAATTTTTCATAAATAAAAATTATTATTATTTATAAATTTTTTAGATTGATTTATATTTATAGTAAATTAATTTGAATATTTAAACTAATCATAAACAACATGTATAATTGAGTTTTAATTTTTTCAAAATATATTTGTTTAATATAACTTTTTTTAACATTATTCCAATAAAATATTTTAGTAATCATTTTACACTTTTAAATGATGGTTTTTTAATGATAATAATTGAATTAATTAAGAAAAATATTTCTAAAAATAACATCTTTTTATAATTCTATAAGATTGTAACAATACAAAAAAATAGTATAATAAATTTAATAAACTTTACTCATATTAGTTTTAAATAGGTTTTTAAATTCTCATAAGATAAGATAAATATTTATTTTGAGATTAAAGCCAACTCAGATATTCGAAACTTAAGTTCTGTAAAGCTTCTATTAAAAGATAGTTATTAATTTTGAAATTAAAATATATTAAATATTTTATAAATAAAATTACAGTTAATTAAGTAATCTAAATTAAACGATATAAAACTCATCGATAGAGCTATAATTTAACGTGACTATATTTAGGGCGTTAATATATTTATTGCCTAACAATAGCGAGTTAATTCAACCTAAATTTTCGAATTTATTTAAAATAAAATATACTTTTCTAAAATTTTATAGTTATAACTTGCTACTTTTATGCGATAATTGTTAAATCATTGAATAAAATCAAATTAAAATGAAATCTATATGAATAAAGTCATAATAGTCTGATTTTTCAAATGTAATTAAAATTAAAATAATTTTAAAATAGTTAAAGAGAAAACAAATACTTCACATTAAATATTATATTACAAATAAATATAAAAATATTTGGTGATAATAAATTTTAAGATTAAAATTAAAATCTTTTAAATTATCTCTTCTAGTATAATAAAATATAAGGTTTGATAAAGTTGTTGGCAAGCATTTTTTAGATTTTAAAATAATAAATGCAATTTAATATATTTTTCTTTAAAAGAGCTAGCTTAAGTAAAAGAAACAAGGAATTATAATAAAATTAATGATTATTAAATTATAAAAAGTTAAAATTTTACAAATACGACATCCTTCATCATTAAAATTTGATCATTAGTTATTTGCCAAAATTTACATTTGAATGAGCATAAAATCGTTTAAAGAGATATTTCAAAGTACAATATTGAGGCAATTGTGCAAAGACCTTTTCTCATTTAGCTCGATCAATTGATTTTTTATTAGTAAATTTTGAATGATTTACTTATTATATAAGAGTAGCATCCCCATTAAATGAGAAGTTATTTATAAATATTATCTAAATAAAGATGCTGTATATACTTAGGATAAATAAAAATAAAAATGACATAAATCAATGTTTTTAATTAAGTAATTTATGAAATAAGAACATTTTTTTTATTGGATTTTAGTATATATTTATAGATCTCTTTATTTTTATTTTAATATTTGAAATACTTTACTTAAATTATCATTCATGAAATTATTTGAGATTATATTCTTATGTAACATTAGCTACAATATAGATAAGGGAAAATTAATTTAAAATAATTCTAGATATAACATTAACTTCGTACATATAATCATGAATTCTTATTTACCTTTTTTGTAATTATTAAAGTTATTAAACTTTTAAAACCATAAATTTATTAAGCATTTTACTGATTTTATAGAAAATATTATTTAATGCAAATATATATCTTTAAAAAATTTGCTTTTAAATATACAAATATGCTCTATTGAAGAATCAAATTTATGAAATAATTCTCATATAAAAATAATACAATTAGGTTTGTTTAAAACTTTGCTTATAAATAGTTAAAGTTTAATAATAATTAAAGAGATAAACATAATTATTATCATAGATCTCACATCATTGAAATAATGATGGTTGGTTCTTTATCCGAACAAGTGTTTTTTAGTTTTATTTTATGTGTATATTCTAAACCTTCATTCTAAATACAAACTGCAATTGTAAGCTTACTTTTAGATTTTTCTTTCTAAATTCTTGATAATTTTACTTAATATAGATCAGAGAGATGAGATAGTAAAATTTCCATTGAGCAATTTTCGAGTTCATATTTCCTTGTAAATTCAAAGAAACTTATTTAAATCAAGCAGAGAGAATTAGTTTCAAAAATAACTTAAGGTTTTTTGTTAATTGCTTGAATATATTTATTATCTTTTGCAATTTATAAATTGAATATTAACCTTTAAATGATGGTTTATGGAAAATTATTTTCTCCAAATTTATAAATTAAAAATATTTTTAAAGCTTTACAACTTTTGACAATTGGCAAAGATTTATCTTTAGTATTTTTAAGTTTGTTAGTTTCTTTAGTTAAATCCAATCTAAATCTGACTTTAAAATGGTTTAATAATGATGGGGAATGAATGGTTTTGAAGATCCATCAAAATTTATCCAAACTAATTTTCAAATAGATTAGAGCTGCAAAATCAAAAACATAGTGTAATCACTGTAAAATGATTAATTGAATATAAAAGTTTCGATTTATTGAGATTTTATAAGAAAAATCCGTTTATAATTGTTGAATTTTTAATTTCTACCTTTTTAAATTGAAGAAGCTCTTAAATCCAATATTTCTCGCGATAATTGTGTATAAGTAAGCTTATTGTTTACATAGTAGATTCTGGTTTAATAAACTCAGTTCCGATAATGCAATTTTAAAGAATTAATTCCTAAAAATCTTATTTATGATCAAAGTATAATGAATACTCATTTTGCATTTATTTATATATCAACTGTCCTTTAGGAATTTTGTAATTAAAATTATTTTACCAATCATTTAAAGCGGTTAAATCTATAGATTAGTTGCCTACTTATTCAATATTTATTATTGGAGCGCTTCCTTATTCATAAGGCATAAGTTTGAAAAACAAATTTAAATAGCTTACATTGAATACAGTATCAGATAACTTTAAGCTGTCTTATTTAATAGTGTAAGAATGACTGAAATTAAAGAAATAGTTATGGCGAGTGTACTATATGAAATTTTTTTCGATTTTGACTATTAAAGCTTGATTCTTGTTAATTTTATTATGTTCTTTCAAAAATAAAACCCTATTTCGCTCATTTTTTTATAGTTTTGATAATTTTAAAAATTGAAAGTTTACAGAAAGAAAGCTGTAAATAATTAATCTGCAATTATTCATAGAATTAATATTTTTTATAAAAATGATGAATTACAAATTTTATAGTTTTACATCACTAATTTGAATATTCAAAATGGATATCTTTGAATGATTGAAAATTTCTAATTCTTACCTTATAATGCATTTTTACATTATAAAATCATATGAAAATATCGATTTTAAAACTAATTCAAATATGAAAATATTATTAATTATCAATCTAATATAAATTATTCCTAATTTATAGAAAATTAACAACTTAATCAACACAATTAATTTCAAATATTTATATGTCTTTCAAAAAATTATAAAAAAACAATTTAAATAAAAACTCAATGATGCTAAATTTATTTTTGCTTCTTATCCATTTTAATATAAATATTATGATTAGATTTTGTAATCGATATTTATAAAATTCAAAAACTTCAAATGCTACCAATTAATATATTGTTTATTATATATCTCAATTAAGCATGATTTAATTATCTAAAAATATTAAATATATGTTTTGATATTATTTTATTTATAATTATGCAAAAAATTTATAACAATAATAAATGTTATTATTTAATGAATGCATTGTAATGTTCTTTTTTTATTGATTTAATTTCTCCAATATACATATTGTATTTATAAAATTAATAAATAAAATAATTTACAATTTATTTACAAGTGCTAATATTATCTTAATTCAATAGTGATCGGTACTTTTATTACTATTTTAACAAGATTACAATTAAGAATATAAATTAATTACATTAAAATAAAACTAAAAACGAATTTATACAATAACTTTGGAAAGCTTACTCTACAGTTAATAACAATAATTTATATTTAGATATATTCATACATTATCAATCTTTGAAAGTAAGATGAATGGCTCTTGATCATAATCTATAATCTTTTTAACTTTAATTTTGTGAGTTACACCCAATCCTTAAATTTAATTTTCAAATGCGATAGTTAATATACTTTTTGATTTTTCTTTCATGATCTTATATAATTTTACTCCATAGAGTTCAGAAATTGAGCACATTAAAGCATCCATTGAATAATTCTTAAGATTATATTTCCTCATAAATTCAAAAAAGCTAATTTTTACTAAGCATAGGGCATTAATTTCTATCACTACTTCAGGTTTTTAGGTCATTTCTTTTAAAATATTCAATAGTTAATGTAACTCTTAAAGTTCATTTGATTAAATATGGAAAATAAATCTCTGCAAATTTGTTTCTTTAAAAATTTAAAGATTACTTTGTATTTATAATAAGTTGGGAACATTAATTTTAATTTATTTTAAATTGGAAATTTAACTAAAATTTTCTAACTCAGTTCTATTTGCAAGAATATTTTTATCTTTTTCTTAAAGATAAATATTGGGAAAATTTTGATAATTTATTAATACTATCTTTTTAATAGATTAGAGTTGCTACAATACATTGAGAGTAAACTCACTAAAATAAGTCCTGGAACATTTAAAAGTCTCTAATTATTGAAAATTTTTTAAAAAGCTGCCATTTACAATAGCTGAATTTTTTATTTCTAATTTTTTGAATTGGAACAGCTCGTAGTATTCATTTTTGCGATTATATTAAAGTATTTTCATGTTTAGGTCTTGAGCTGTTGGACTTTCTTCCAAAAAATCGCTTCCAATATTGCAATCTTCCAATACTAGTTCTTGAAAATCTTTTCTATGATCAAAATTTATTGAAAACTTTTTATTTCTAAATTTATAATGAAGCTTCCCCTTTGGAACCATATATCTGAATGTATTTTACCAATCATTTAATACAGACAAATCTATGGACTCACTTCCTATTTACTCAATATTAATTATTGGTCCATCTTTGCATTCATAGGGCATTAATTGAAAAAATAGGGTTTAATGATATAAACTGGGCTATTGATTTTCGATTCTACTATCAAGAACAATTGTGTACGAATGACTGAAGTAAAAGAAATAAGTTTATTTTTTGTACTGTCTGATATTTTAATTTAATTTGATTCTTAAAGTTTAATTTTTATTCTCTTTATTGTGCTCTTTCAATACTAATAGTCTTAACCGTTCATCTTTTGACAGTTTGGATATTTTAAAAAATTACAAGTTTACTGATAGAAAGCTGTATATAATTAACCTACAGTTATTCATCAAATATAATTCTTATTTTAATTAATTTCTATATTATATATTATAATTTATTTTTACTAATTTAAATATTCAAGATTTTTATTATATAATTTATAATAAACCATCAAAAATTAAAAGCTTTATTACTAACACAGATTTGATTTAGAATTTAAAATCTTTAGCTCTAACTACAGTATTGCCAAAATAGTGGCAGGTAAGTTTTTTCTGATCTCTTTTATTTTAAAAAATTGGGGTTTAGGTTTTTAGTTGTAGTAGTTATGGTTGTAGTTGTAGTTGTATTTGCTGTAGTATTTGTTGAAATTATTATTATAGGTGAAGTAATTGATATTATTGATGTTGAACGAGTTGAAAAAATGATGTTTAAAATTCATATTATTTGTGTTAACATACTCCATATTTAGAGTAATATAAATCAAATTATGTTTAAAAATTAATATTCAAATCTAATATTGTAATATTATATTCCAAAAATGTGTCCATTTTTCAATATAATTTATCTCAACTATTCATTATTTATTGCATTTAGACTTTGGTAAATATATTTATATTTTTACTTTTTAATTTAAACTATCTACAAAATTGAATTTTATCATATATTTGAGTCAATAGGACTAGAAGCAACTAATAAACTTAAAAGTTAACATAATTGTCTTCCATTAAAGTCCAGGCAAGTATAACTTTACATATCCTAAAAGAGTAATGGAAGGTCTTACTGGATTTTTATAAAATAAAGTAAGTAAATATGGACGAAGAAGTTTGTTTACGGAGGATAAACTTTCTTGAAGGAGAGGTGCCTCCTTTTAAATTACATTTTTCTATATATTAAATCTTATTAGAACTTGCATTTATGAACGTAATGCCCTTTTTAAATTTCATTCTTTACACTTAGTATAAAATTTTTGTTAATTAAAATTTAACATTTATCCTTAAAGCTTTCAATAGTATTATCTTATCATTATTTTCTCAGTAAAACCACCTTTAATTCGGTTATAAATATTTATCATGTAATTAGTATATTAGATAATGAAAGAGAATGAAAAAAAAAGGTCCACAAAACTTATTATTTTGAATCTTACATTTAGCATTAAATGAATAAAATAAAGAATAAAGGCAATTCATAATCAACCATGATTTTATTTTATTTTTTTAATCTATTTTGATTGAAATCTATATCAGCTTTAAATAATAATCAATCTGTGAAATATTAATTCCACATATATAGATATTAAAGGTTATATAATAGTAAAAACTATAGACATATAAATTAATATTAGTGAGTGATTATCTTTTGGGGTTTATAAATTTGATATGAGAATTGTTTAATGATTATGAAAAACAAATCATAAAGATATTATTATTGCTATATTTAAAAATACTACATCAATAAAAGTTCAATTTTTATTATCAAATTAAGATTTTGAGGCATTTTAAAAGAAGATCATGGATTTTAAACTTTCGAAATATAAATAGTTGGCTCTTTATCAAAATCCAAAATCTTTTTCACTTTAATTTTATGTAATATTTCTTGATCATTTTTTTGAAAGGATATTCCAATAGTTAATTTACTTTTTGATTTTTCCTTCACGATCTTAACTAATTTTATATTATACAATTTAGAAATTGAGCACAGTATATCATCCATTGTATATTACTAGGATTATATTTTCTCATAAACTCAAAGAAACTTGTTTAAATTAAGCAAAGGGTATTAATTTCTAACACTACTTCAGGTTTTGTAGTGATTTGCATAAGAATTTTTATCAATTCTTGAAATTATTAAAGTTCATTTGAAGAGATATGTATTACTATTTTCTCCAAATTCTGAGATTAAAGGTATAGATGAAATTTGATTACAGATTTAGTATTATTATAATTTATTTTAAATACTTTTAATTTGCCAAATTTCTTAAGCTTATTTATCGGAAACTCAAATTAAAGAATACTTTTATTTATTTCTTAAAGATAAAGATTAGTCATTTTATCATTGGAAATCCAAACAATTTTTTTCAGAGTTTAAAGTTCTAGTATTACATTCATTGTGAATTCACTGTAAAATGAATTGTAAAATATTAAAGTGTGTAAACATTTAAAATTTTTGAAAAAATATCCATTTACAATGACTGAATTCCTTACTTCTACTCTCTTAATCTAAGTAGTATCGCTTTTTACAATGTAGTTATAGACTTTTAATTCACAATTTAGTTATTCCTTAGTTTTATGTGTGACTAAAAATTCTTTACCTATTATACAATCTTGAAATACTAGTTCATGAAAATCTTTTCTATCATTGAAGGTGATCTGCTTTGCTTTATCTCTGAATTTGTAAAATAATTTACCCTTAGGGAGTGTATAATTAAAATATGTCTACCATTCAAGTAAGGAATCTAAATTTAAAGCCTTACTTCCAATTTACTCTATATTAATTATTGGAGCATAGTCTTTTTGAAAAGGCATGAGTTTAAAAAATAAGTTTATATATTGAATGTTGAAGTTTTTATTTTCTTCTCTGCTGTCAATTACTAATGTGTAGGAATGACTGAAGTTATAGAAATAATTGTGTGAAGAATATTACATCAAATCTTCCTCTAGTTTCACCCTTAATGTTTAATTTATATTTTGACTGTCAATAAGTTTTAATTCTTTTAACTTTTCCCTCTCTGATTTTGAAAGTTTAGCAAGTTTTTTGAATTAGTTATTTATAGTTAGATAGCTATAAATAATAAGTTGAGCGTTCTACAACATTTTAATTAAATATTATTTATTTTTATCTATATTAATAATTCAAAATAATTCTTCCATGATTTAAATATTTAAACATTTATAAACTTTATACTTCAATTGTTTAAATATGATAAATTTATATAGTATTTATTACTATAATGATATTTAGAGTTAAATTTATTTAAGAGAAAGATTAATATTCATTAAAAACAAATCTGATTTTTTATGTTCTTTTAATATTACTTTTAATGTCTGTAATAATAAACAATATCAAATAAATTTAAATTAAAAAAACTTAATTTTATTAATGTTAGTTCATTTCTTTATTATAAAAGATTTTATTAGTATAGAATTGCATATTACTACAAGCTTAAGATATTATTCAATATCCATAATTAATAATTTTAAAATAAATTAGTAAACTTTGTTATTATAATTATTAAAATAAAATTATTAAATTAATGAAGAATTGCTAACTTATAATCTTTAGTTACTTAAATTCAAATGAGTAATTTCTAAAGATTTCTAATTTATCTAAATTTGGAAGATAATCACTAATTAGCATTAAAAACCATGGATTAAAACCCCCAAAACTTATTTTTTAGATGGTTTATCGATTTATTTATAGTATTCAATTAATTAGTAGTTAAGAGAAATTAATATAATTAGCTGAAATATTTTTTTCATTATTTTATATCATTCATTATAGAGGAATCTACAAAAACTAAATATCTTAAAATAATATTTAATCATTTAAATTTTGCATTAAAATAAATAAAAAAGATACTGAAAATAATCAATATGTATTTAAATGTTTTATATTCGTCAATTTTTTACTGAAGTATCTTTTTCTTCTATTAATTAAGGGCTATTTATAGAATTAAAAAACAATATATAAATATTGCCAAACATATTTAAATGTATTATTCATTATAATAGTTACGCTTATTTAATATCATTAAATATTTGTTTTTTCCTCTAATAACAAAAAGAAAAATTTGAAAACCTTCAATTTCAATAGATTAAATTTACATCCCCCACAAAATTGATTGAATAATCTAGTTATTGAAAATTATAAACAGGGATTTTAGATTTTAATTGCTTTCTAATAGTCATTCACTAAGAATTAATCCTATTTAAGATATAAAAGTATCAAGTTTGGAATATTTACAAAGGATGAGTCCATCTTACACACTTATTATAGATACTAGTCCTCATAGAAATAGTTTTACTTAAAATTGGTTTGATTAATTTTTTATTAGAATAAGATTTGATCAATTTAACATTCCAAAATTAATATTTGAAATGATAGGAAATTACAAATTTGATTTTTAATCATTCTAAACCCCAATCCTATAATTTTAAAAAATTTATTATTTTTTTATAAGTTTAGGAATATGTGAAAAAATTATATTGAAAACAATTTGAAATTTCATAAATAAAAAGTGATGGTCTTTGAAATAATCTATAATTATATGTAAAACCCCATTGATCAATTAAGAAACGAGTATTGGAGTTAAGAACAATTAGATTTAAAATTAATTATAATTGGCTAATAATATAAATAATTAGGCTAAAATAAAATATACACACTCTGATTGGATTACTTTATAAGGACAATTAATCGAGCCAATAGTTTTAATAATTAGCCCAAACATTAAAATTATACGCCAATAATAATTAATTCTTAATTTAATTGTTCTTAACCCCACTTCTCATGTCTTAATTGATCTATGGGGTTTTAATTCTCAAAATTTAAAATTCATTATTATGATTGATAACTTTCAATAATTTGTAAAACATTCACTAAAATTTTCGCCCTTATCAAATAAAAAATTTAGAAAATAATATCTAAGTTAATTCAGTAATAGTTAAATACAAAAGTATATTTTGATTCTAATTTAAATTGAATTCTAATTATGATTCACATTTTATAAGTTTTAAATTATTAAAGAATAATTATTAAAATGGAATATATACATTAAGTAAAAGAGCCATTAGATTTGTCAGTTAAGAATGAATAATTTACCTATTTATTGCTTTTTTTTAAATTTCAATTCTAATTCATTATTAACAGACCTTTTTTGAATTAAAGTGGCTAAATTATTATGAAACAGTCTATTCAATTACAACTCATATTATTTTACTCTAATTGATATAATAATAAAATCTAATTATCCAAAAAATGATAAATGAATCATAAAACTAGATGATTTTTATAAAGTTTTATTTGTATTATATGATATAGACAATTATTATAAAAATTGTATAGTGTTTTAATAATTAATTTATTTAATGTTAAAATTTGGGTATGGGAAAGCATACTCCCCCCCCCTATAATGTATACTTTTCATTTTGTTATCTGATAGAGTTATTGACTCTGAGAAATAGTAGCTGATGAACATGGGGTGTGCGTGCAATAGTTTTGGAGCTATGGCTTCATTAAAGTAACTTTTGTATATTAATATCATTATAAATTTGACAAAAATTTCTAAATTTTCCCAAATTTTTTTTTCTTTAAAATTAATGATTTTAGCAGTGTTGAGCTTTATATGTGTTATATATCTATTTTATTATAACTTTATAAAGTGAATCATTCTATCTTTAAATAAATCTTAAATAAAAATTAATATGATCGCTTTAAAAAATTATAATAAAATTGATATAATTAATTAATAAAGTTCAAAATTGCTAAAATCATTAATTTTAGAAAAATGGAAATTTGTGAAAATTTAGAAATTTTTTGTCAAATTTATAATAATATTAATATACAAAAAGTTACTTTGATGAAGCCATAGCTCCAAAACTACTGCACGCTCACTCCATGTTCATCAGCTACTCTTACTCAAAGTCAAAAACTCTATCAGATAACAAAATAAAAAGTATACATTATATGGGGAAGGATGCTTCCCCATAGCCAAAATTTTAATATTAAAATAAACATTATTTAAAACTAGTCATGGTTTTAGGGTTTTTATTAGAAGACTTGGAAAAAAATTATTAATATAACTTATAAAAATCAATTTCTTTTAAAAATTAATCTTTTTAATGATTTCACTATCCTGAAATGTTTAGATACTTCCATAATCTTTAAATAAGTCATTGCTAAATTTACTTAGTATAACAGAATTTGAGCAATTAATATGTTTAAGAAAATTATAACGACTCTTATAGGAGAAAATTACTTATAAAAGAAAGTGTTATATCATAATTTGAAACTTTAAGATAAATCTTTCAGGTAGAAGAAATATTCGTTTTTAATTCATAGTTAAAATATACAAGCTCATATAAGAAATTAGAATAAGTAACTTGGTTCTTTGATAACCCATATAGACAAGAGCTTTAATATTACGATTTAGATTTTAGATTTCCATTTCATATTGCAAGGGTTTAATCTCTTAAAATAATTAAAATTAATGTATCACTTCTTGATGAAGTCAAGGAAATTAAATTCAAAATGTTTTCTAATTCAATTAAAAAAGTATCGATATACATTATTCAATAAAGATCCTCTAATTTGTAAGACATATTAAAAATTTTAGGGGTCATATTTCATTATACTCAAAGAATGTTTATAAAAACATAAAAAATTTATTTAATTTATAAACTTTACACTAATGAGTTTTTTCGCTTTTTCTAAAAGTAAGTTAAGCTAAAAATATATACAAATAATTTAAAAAATATTATATAACTTTTTTGTAATTTAAATATGGGGGTCTAAATTTACAAATAAAAACTAAATTTTGATTTAACAATTGCAATTCCAAAATTGAAAATATAATCTAGTTAAAATAATAAAACATTAATTGAGATAGTAAAAAACATTGGAGTTTTGTAGAATTAGTTGATTGAAATTATATTAAAAGATGAGACAAAAAATATTCTTGCTTTCAAAATTCAGACAAAAAATGAAAAAGGTTAAAATAAATTAAAAGTTAGATAAATCTATTAAATTATCCCAGAGATTTAAATTGATTAAATTTGAATGTCAATGTCGAAACATTTATTCATTAATTTAATTATTGATCTTTAAATAAATAATGTTTTGTATATTCTAAATCTTTAAATTAACTAATTATTTTTAAAATTTTAACCATGATATTTTTACCAAAAAATATAAATATCTTAATGAAAAATACCAATTATAAAATAATTGTTATTATAATAATATTATAAGCTGTAATATATAAATTCATTAAAAATTTGAATTAGAAAAAAATTTATAAAAAAATACAATTTATTTATAATATTTTAATTAAAATTTTAAGTTTGTTTTCCCTTTATTTGAAATAAACAGGATTATAATATTTATTAAATGACAATAGTTTTATTTATAAAATATAAATCAAAGTCATATAATTACTCATAAATTCAAATCAAATATTTTGTTAAACAAATTAAAGCTTTTTCATATTAAACATAATAAATCATAATCTGAACTCATCAAAAGTTTCAAAATAAATAATACTAAGTTTTTCATTTATTATTGATTGAACTTTAATTTCAAGTCTCTACATTTTCTTAGTTATTAATTGCAAACTTAATTTGCATTTTTCTGTTTATTTCTGATTTTCAGTTATAATTATATCATGGTATTTAAGATAAAATTCTTTCAAGTAAAATATAGGATTGTTTATTCCTTGTGCAAGACTTATTTAAAATAAATTCTTGTCATTATCGTCAAAAAGCACTAACCTTGCAGTTTAAAAAATCATTTTACATTTATACTCGAACTTAAATGACTCAACATTTAGGGGTATAATTTTAACTTCAATAAAATGATTAACTAAAATATAAACTTAGAACCCCTATCAACAATCTAATTAATTGATATCGCACTTTAATATTGAATTATGACTTTCAAATTTTCTTTAAATGCTAAGATATTTGGAAACCTTTGCATAATTTGTATATCTTATATTGACAAATGCAGATGTTAAAGATTATGACATGCTGCTACTAATTAGTTAGTTATAAAAGTTATTAGGAAATTAATATAGACTGATATAATGCTTAAAATTGCTCACTTCCCGACCTCTCTAATGGTAGAATCACTTCTGGTTACCAACCCAATCAATCGTAGACCAAATTAGTGCCTTTTTCTTATAAACACCTACCTCAAATTTAGTCGAATCACATGAAGCCATTTATCGTCAGACAAGCTGTGGAAATGTATCCGGTACTTTTACAATGAACTGACACAACAAAACTCTGGATATTCCGTGTTTTTTTACCAGGTCAAAAATTCAACGAACTCTAGTTTTGAACCCTTTTTACCCTAACAGAATTGATCAATCGAATAACCCTCAGAAAACAAGATCATAAACTCTACTAATTATTTAAATATTAATTCATCTTAGAATTAAAACAATTTTCTGAAATCTATATAGTAAGGATTTTGAATATTCTTATCGACGATGAATTTATATTTGTATAAACTCTGTAATTTAAAAAATTATGCTGTTAAATTCTCATTTATCTGACAATTATAAAATTTAACTTTTTTCAAATTAATCAAGCAACAATGATTAAATTTTTTAATTAAACAATTTTTAAAGTATAGATTTTAAACATTCTATGATTATTTTTCATTTTTTAAACATGAAGGGGTTTCATGCCTCTCTACCCTTAAATTTGAGTTATTAGAAACAATTTAATTGATAATTATTTTGGAAAAGGAACTAATGAATATTGATTATTTTGGTAATTTTTATTTGTATAAAAAAATAATTTTTACTATAGCTTATATTTGCAAATTGTATTTTGAAAATATCAAAAATGATCAGATTTAAATAAATATTTTATTTAATACCCATCCCTCCCTTAAAAACTTGAAAAGTCTAATAAATCAATTTTTGAATTAATAATTTGAATATTTTTGAAATTAAAGCGCTGAGGTTTCAGTGTTAAATAAGCAATGATAACATCTTATATTATCGTAGGAATACATCCAATATTAAAAAATTAAATTACATTAAAAATAAATATTAATTGATTTTCTTCTGTTATGTATTTGGAAAATGCCTCTAAACCAAGGCACTATTTTACTACATCTTTGAAGTTTACCATATTATAACCTGATTTTACTTTTGAAAAAAATTATAAAGTTAATTATACCTGAAGCGATATTTATTACTAAGAGTTACCGATTAAAAAAGTATAAGGAGTTTTCTTTCTTGGGCGATTAGATAAATGAATAGACTAGCCAAGCCGGCTTAGTCTAATGGCATTTATTAATATTTAACAAGCTTAATTAATTTTTTTCCCAAAGCAAATATATTCATACAATATTAAAGTATGCTTATATAATTCTCTCTGATAAACTTTCTACCAAAATTTTAAATATTCTAATTCAAATAAATCCTTTGTATTGATAAATTTAAATATCAGTTTTTTAGAATGGAAGCTGTAAGGTAATATTTTAAAAAATAAACTTGTATAAGTTGACTAATTAGATGACTTTTCTTCATTTCTAAAAGTATAATATTTTGCAAATTATGCTATATAATTGCCATTTAGTAGATTAATTTGAGTTTTATTATTGTTAACTTGTAATTAACTTAGATTTGAATGAAAATAAAAATATTATTAAAAACATAGAATTAAATTTAATAAAATCAAATATAGCAGTAATACAATTCTTTATATTATATTAATTTTTGAAAATAAAGCCTTTTGGGTTTATTTATTTTTCCCAATTAAATTCATGATTAAATAAAGTTATTGTATTTGATAAGTCAGATTCTTAAATAAAAACTTTAATATTATAAAATGAAAGTTATTTATTTAAATTTAACCAATAACACATTGATATTTAATAATATAAATTTTATGAAAGTATTAAATAAATTGATATTATTTTTGCAATATCAACAAATATAATCAAGTTTGATTATTTTTTTCCAACGTAGTTTTGCAATGTTAGTAATAGTTTTCTTTCATCTTTAGATAAATTTGATATCACTTTATAGTTAAAGTTCGTTGATAGAAATTAATAAATGCCCAATTTTACATTTTGAGATAAAGTTTTTATCATCTTTTTTAATTATATTAATTATAAATTTATCGTTTTTATTTCATAATATCATTATAATCTACAAAAAATAGGGGTTAAAGTTTCACTTTATTTAATTTTTAAAAAATTAAATAAATTTATTTGATTAACTTATAAACATTATTATAAATAAATTAGCTTTACAAAATATGCTTAAAATTTATTCATGATGTTCCTAATTATGTCATGTTCAACTTCAGAAGGGAAATATCTTTGGTCTTTATTCCTATCCTTTGATTTTTTTAATTTTTAGTTTTTTATTAATTTGATTTTACTACTCTAAATATTCAATTTCTAAAGTTAGCATGCTCTTAGACTTTTCCTTTTTAATTATATAAGTTTTTGCTTTAATTTTGTGATAAACTTAATCTATTATGGATTGAACATCGCAAGTTATTATAGAGTTTGATCTTAAAAATATAGCCAAGCTTCCGTAAAAAAAATGACAGAATTTAACTCTATTACTAGATGGAATTAAGTTTCTACATCTTATAACAGCTCGATTAATTCTCTCAAAGTAGGGGTTTAGGTATTTTAAACTTAAATTACTAATTTTCTATTGTATTAAACTCTAGAATCTTGCATACATCTTTTATTTCGTTAATCTTTCTTACTTAAATCTTAAATATCTTCAAATTTTCCAAATTGTTAATAACTGAATATGGACATTTAAAAATTAAAGATTTCTTTATTTCAATATCCAGCATTATTTTTCCACTATCTAAGGAATTAACCATTACTAATTTTCTTAATAAAGGAAGTTTTTTCCCAAATTTCTAAAGAGAATTGACTAAAGTAAGAGTTTATTGATATTAATGTATCAAGTCAGCTAAAACCCTCAACAAAACTTCCTTCCACAATCACACAATCTTTTATCGTAAATTTTCTAAAATGAGCAATATCTTCACAAGTTCAGTGTTCATGATATCTCTAAAGTTCTTGTTCAAGATTTTATACATCATTCAATAAATCACTTCCAATTTATACACTCTTGTAAAATTAGTTCTTTATAGTCAAGTCTATGCTAAAATACTATTGCTTCTAACTTTTCCCTGTTTTTGTATTTTAATTTGCCTTTTGGAATGATGTAACCGAATGCGATTTACCAATCTTTTCATGATTTTAAGAAAACTGGGTCACTCCCGATATGCTCTATATTTATGATGGGAGTATCCTATTAACTATAGGGCACAAGTTTGAAGAATAAATTTCAATATTTCTTATTAAAATTTTTATTATTTTCTATTCTACTGTCAATTACTATTGTGTACTAATGACAGAAGTAGAAAAAGAATTCATATTTGGAATAAAATTTCAAATCTACTTCTAATTTGACTCTTAGTGATTATTTATCGTTGTTCTTATTATATTCTTTGATAAATTTCAATCGATTTCTCATCTTTTGAAAGTTTAGACAATTTTCTAAATTATGTATTAACATGAAGAAAAGTGTAAATTTCAAGCCTGCAATTTTGCATTTTTATTATATAATATCAATATTTATAAAAAAGTAAAACAGTATTTATATACCAATTAGCATTATTAATTTAAATGTTTAAAATTATGGGGGAAAGTTTCCTGCCCCATTAATCAAAATATATGAAAAAAATGATATATATTTCTCAAAATCCTTGTCATCAAATATTTTAAAGTAATTTATATTTTAACATCCAGTATTTTTTGCCATAAAATTTTTTAATATCTTATTAAAGTAACATACATAATTAATTGTATTTATTAGTGCAAATTTTACAATAAAAAATATTAATATAATAGATAAATAAAAACCTTGAAAATATATTAAAATAATATTTTTTAATTTTAGAGTAACAGCCAATATTATGTAATATTAAAAATATAATATATATAGTAACTAGTTAAAACTTCAAACCTCATAACTAAAAATATTTCATCTATTACACTTGATCTAAGAAAATAACATGAAATTAATTAATTATTTTTAGAGTAAATTTATAGTATCTTAAAAAAATGTTTTAAATTAATGAATTAATATTACCTTAAAATGTAAATATTTCAATTTTGAAAGTAAATAATTGTTGGTGCTTTATCAAAATCTAATATCTTTTTAACTTTGATTCTATGATTGAATTTATAGTGTTCTTGTCGAAAGTTAACTGCAATGGTAAGTTTACTTTTTGACTTTTCTTTTTATATTAGTTATAAATTTACTTTATAGTATTCAGAAAGAAAACTCATTAGAGCATCCATTGATTAATTTTCATGTTTAAATTATCGAATAAATTGAAAGCAGCTAATTTAAATTAGACAGAGAGTATTGATTTCAAATACTATCTCAGGTTTTGATTTCAACTATCTAAGTGTATTTAATATGTCAATTAATTAAGTAATTTCATCAGAAGTTCAGTGGCAGACGATTTTCTACAAATTTGTTTTTTAAAATAAATTATGATAGTAAGTAGCGAATGATAATTCAGATACGTTTACTTTAAATATTTATAAGTTGCTTAGTTTTTTCAATTAACTTGATTGAAAGGTAATATGAAGTAGATTTTACTAATCTTCCCCTAAATATTAATTTTAAATATCATCATAGTATATCCAAACCAATTTCCTAAGAGATTGGAGCTTGTATATAATATTCATAGTGAATTAACTGTATAAAGATTTGTAAGAAAGAAAGGTATCAATTTATTTAAAGTTATTGAAGAATCCTCCATTCACAATAGCTGATTCATAAATATAAATTTTCTTAATATATAAAGGATTTTTGCTTGTATTTTACTAATAAATTTCTAATTTTTAATTGAGGGTTTAAACTGTTTCAATTGTTTCATTCTTTTCCAAAAATGTTGATCCAATTATGCAATCTTTAAATACTAATTCATGAAAATCTCTTCCAAAATCGAAAATATGTTACCTTCCTTCGTTTCTTAATTTGTATTCCAATTTTCTTTTGGGGAGTTAAACATTGAAAAATTATTACCATTCACTTAAGGAATCTATAATTATTAACTCACTTCCAGTTTACTCAAAATTTATTATTGGACAATTATCTTTTATAAAGGGCAAAAGTTTAAAGAATAAATCGAAAAATTTTATGTTAAAATTTTAATTTTAATCTCTACTGTCAATTACTAATGTGTAGGAATGACTGAAGTTAAAAAAATAGTTGTGTGAAGAATATTATCTCAAATCTTATTCTAATTTTACTCTTAAAGTTTAATTTTTGTTACATCTATTGATTTCTTTTAATTTTTATAATCTTAATCTTTCTGCTTTCGAAAGTTTGGAAAGTTTTTAAAATGAAAAATTTACTGGTAAAAAACTATAAATTAATAATCTTGCGTTATGCATTTTAAGTTTAAAATGTTTAATTTTAATAGATAGAATAATATACATAAATATTAACTTTAATCTGAATATTCAAATGTAGTACAATTTGAAACTTTATAAAATAATACTAACTATAAAATAACATATTAATAAAAATTATTGCTAATAAAGTAAAAAATTAGATTCAAGTTATCTATTCAAAACTCACATTCCCTTTAATAATTTTTTTATTAAGTAATAATTTTTAAAAGTATTCAATTATTTATAATATATTAGAATTTAATAGGCTTAATGTCCGGAATTTCCTTTTAATACAACATAAATATGAGTTTATTTTAAAAGGAAATTTTTTTAAATATTCACAGTCAGTAATTTTTAATTTTGAGCGAACAATCATAAATTGATATCTTCTCTTCAGATTATAGCCTGTTTATTCTTTCTATCGGCTAATTTCTCTACAAACACTAATAAGACCTCGTAGAGAACCCACTGATCTAAAACAATCTTGAGAATCTTCTATTTTTATAGATTTGGAACCTTGAAAAATTTACCAAAAAGAAAAAATTTCAAAATTATGACCACCACCTTATATAAAGTTATACTCTAGATATTAAATTATAAAAAAATAAATAATTATTATTGATAAATCATGTTTATTTATTATAAATTAAACTAAATGTAAATTTACATAAATAAAACTTTGATCTATCCATAATTATTTTTTATTGATATATAATTAATTTGAATGATATAAGCCGATTGTGTTATTCATTAACGTAAAGGAGGGAGTCAAAAATGCTGCAGATGTGTGGGGGATCTTAAATCCAATTATACTCTCCAAATCAAATCATTAAACATCTAATTAAGGGGTTTTGGGGTTTTTATTTTATCGTCTGTTTTAATATTTTTTTTTAAATATAAATATTTCATCTAAAGGCTATATTTTATATTTTTTTTAAATGGTAAAATATACATATTCAATAGATTTATTAGATATTTTAATTATATAAATACAAATTGATATTAAATATCATTTAAAATTTAAGATAAAAATTCATTGTTATTGATTTTTAAATATTCAATTATAATTAAAATATAATGAATTAAGAATTTGTTATATTTATTAAAAACAAGAGAGAATTATAATTTTTCACTTCCTTTATATCATGAAAAGTTCAACTTACAAAATAAAATTATATTATGGTTGAATTTTGAATAATTCTATAAATTAAAAAAATTAAACAAACTAATTGATTAATTTACCAAATTAAAATAATTTCTATTAAAAATATAAATAATCAAATGATATATTAAATTAATTATTTTATTATGAAATTAGAATTATCATTATAATAAATTAATTCAGGTTTAGAAGTAAAAGATTCTCGGTTTCCCCTCTGATCCTATTATTTGTTTGATTTTTATTTTATGAGGTTTTGACATTTAATAATCAATATTTCTTTCAATTTCTAAAGTTAACTTGCTTTTAGATTGATCTGTTCTTATGATCTTAATTTGAGCTTTATTTAAAATACTAAATTCACTTATTATTGATTGAATATCACATGTCTAAATTTTGTTATTTCTAAAATACATCATTAAACTTCCTTCAATTAAAAAGAGAGAATTTAACTCTATAATAAGTTAAAATTAAGGATGTATATCTCTAAATAATTTGACTAATTCAAGTAAAGAGGGGATATAAGAATTTTGAACTTAAATAACTAATTTCTCTAAAGAGGACATACAATCTAAAAGTTGACATTATTCTTTTATTTGGTTAAGCTAAGAAACTTAGATTTTTAAAATCTTCAAATTTTTCATTTCTTAGATGATAATTAAGGGGAATTTATTTTTCAGGACTTACTTTTACAACTTGTTTAATTTCAATTTATCTTTAGCTAGAAAATCTACTCTAACTAATTTTCTTAATAAGGAAGATTTTAATTACTTATAAGGAAATTTCACTAAAGTAAGAGTTAATTGATGTTAAGGTATCTAATTGTGTAAAGTCTTATAGAAAGCTTCCCTCTATAATTGCACTATCTTATACATAAACTTTTAAAAAACTAGCTTTTTCCATACAATTTTTCTATTTTTGATACTTTAAAAGTTCTTGATCAAGATTTTCTAAATTATTCAAAAAGTCATTTCCAATAACTATATTATGAAACCATAACTCTTTGAAATCAAGTCTATTTTAAAAACCTATTCCTGATTCTCTTTTTCTTTTTTTATATACCAATTTACCTTTTGGGATATTGAAATTGTGTAAAGATTGCCAGTCATTCAACGAATTTAATTAGATTCCTCGACTTCCAGTTTACTCAATATTGATGAAAGGAGCATCTTATTTACTGTAGGGCATAAGTTTGAAAAATAGATCAATATATTTCTCATTGAACTTTTTATTCTTTTCACGACTGTCAATGACAAGGGTGTACGAATGAGAGAAGTAAAAAAAATATTTAAGTTTATTATAACATTTTAAATCTTCTTCAAGTTTTACTCTCAAAGTTTAATTATCGCTGCTTTTATTGAATTCTTTGATATGCAACAATCTCTTTCTCTCATCCTTAGAGAGTTTAGACAATTTTACAAATTACATGTTAACAGATAAATAACTGTAAATTAAAACTTTGCAACTTTACATTTTTAAATTATAATTTATGAAATCAATTTACATTAAATAATTCTTAATTAAAATTTAAATATTTAATTTTGAAAATTCTTTTTTTTATTATAAACTTTTATGTTTAATTATTGTTTTTGATTTGAATTTATGAATTATTATTAAATTTATTATAACACTTTTAATTATATATGAGGATATTAAAAATGATTATCGACTTTATTGTAAAATCTCATAGTTTATTTGAGAAGGATTGATGTTAAAAACAATTATATTAAGAATTAATTATAATTCTCACATTTTTAATATTTTGCTAAATATTAAATTATAGTTTCGATTAATTGTCCTTAGAAAATAATCCAATTAGGGCGTGTATATTTAATTTAACCTAGTTATAGTTAATTTTATCCATAATAATTTATTGATTTTTAATTTAATTGTTCTTAACTCCAATTCTCATGTCTTAATTGATCTAGGGGTTTTTATAATAAAGAATATTCTCGTTAGTTAATATATTTTTATTTAATAATTTTTTTCCTAAATTTTACATAATTAATTGTTTGGATGAATAAGCTATATGAATTCATAAAAGTCAAGTTAAATAAAGTCATTCTTGTACTTATTATATTAGATTTTGATGGCTTCTGTAGAAGCTAGTTGAACCTTTTAAGAACTTAAAATATTCTCAATCAGAATTTGTGAATTCTAAGAAATATGTCAACATGCTGTAGTTCAGAATTCTGTTAATCTTTATAAAAATGATCTGGCCTGACAACCTTTAAATAATTGTCAGGCGAGGTAATTTTAGATATTATGTTCCAAAAGTAATTAAGAGTTATAGAAAAGGATTTTTTAGAACATTGTTCTAAGTATCCCTATTAAATATAAAGGGTCCATCAATATCATTAAAGATATTCAAAAAGTCACCCTAAAAAAGCCATAAGAATTATAACTATATCCAAAAGGAATTAACATTAACAAAAAGGAAATTAATAGAAGAAAATGTATTAATAAAAAAAGCAATTATTTTAAAAGTTAAACAGTAAATTTAAATCATTGATACTAAAAACACTTAAAAACATTTAAGAAAATTGGT
>ARYC01000085.1:0-16191 GCA_000711775.1 Oxytricha trifallax
CCTCTCTAGTAAGCTTTGATTCATAACGTATTAGGGAAGCCTGGAACTGGTATATTCCTAATGAAAGAGCATGCGAAGGTTCACAGAGAGAAAGTCATAGACTATTTATGAAGTGAACAAGAGACTTTATAAAGATGTCTAAAAACCAGAAGAAATGAACATAGATGCAGGAGCTGGCACAAAGAGAAGAAATATGGGCCCAAGCAAGCCATAAGAAGAGGAGAAGAAAAAAAAGCCAAACCCCTTTATGGGTTAGTTTAATATGTGAACTATTCATTCATTTAAATCTAAAACTTATTTATAAACATTCATTCGTCCCTCTCTCGCACAGACTGTTGTCTTATCTACGCTCACTCTCTGACAGCTGCTTTGAATCAAATCAACTGTATCGATAGGCAAGTCATGCATAAGATGATACAGCAGCAGCTTCTTGTAGTGAGTCTTGATTTAACTCCAGTAGAATTCAATTCCATTAAATTAAGGACTATAAGGAACGTTGTAAACAGGAGTTATATTTAGCTCGTCATAAGCTTTCTTAGACTCCTTAGTCTTATGAACTGACAGGTTATCAACAAACAGGAAGATCTCTTGGTTGCTATACTCTCTCTGAGCTTATGTAGGAACTCTATATACTACTCTCGCCTAATAGAGCGAGGGTGAATCACATAACTCTCTAAGCCTGAATCTTCACTTATACCAGCTAAAATTGCATGAGTGACTACCTTTACTTTTTAGTCATAAACTTCTATGTTATCATACTTCTTGTACCTTGACTTATTAATAAAAGTGTTGAACGTAAACACAGCTTCATCTGCATGTATGAACTTGATGTTATTATCAATAGCTCTCTGCATTTAATCATATATATAGTTTAAATTATTACTATAAAATGGCACTGTAAAATCAATCACTCTCTTAACTCTGTTGACAGTCTTGAAAGTAATACCATTTCGTCTATAAATATTGGCTATAGTCTAAGGAGAGATACGCATGTCTAAAAACTTGCGATGAAACATGACAGCTCGTTAGTCAAAAGAAAAGTGAGCCCAATAATTTAATGTCTTAGAGTCACAGAGATAGTCAATATGGACCTGTGAGAACTATTATTTTCTTGCAGGATGTTTTCAAGAGCCTGAGTCATAATGTTAAACAGCTAACAAGCAATGATACCTAACAGTTGGGGCACTCTTGTGTAGGAGTCTGCTATGGCTGTATAATTCAACACTGGTTTGACTTAGTCTATATTAAAACTTGTACCATACCGAAGCTTAAGCAGTAAATCTAAATATTACTCATCATAAATAGACCCTAGATTTCGCTAATTTCTATTTCTCATTTTGAAAATTGGCCTAATTTCTCTACTAACCCCAATAAGACCCCAACTATACCCTACAAATCAAAGCACTTATAAACCTCACTAAGGGGTTTTGGGGTTTTGAATGTAGACATCTGGGGCATTAGTCGGGGTTATAGATTCTATCTCCAATTTTTTATACACTAAGATTCGAGAAATGACCATGGTTGAACTACAATTTCATGTTTCCTCATACTATTATTACGAAATATAATTGTTGAGAAATGCCGAGACAGTAATGATTAGACTAGTTTCCAACTTATGATAAAGTTAAGGAACAATTAGAGATAGAGGAGGTAGATAAAGCGAATGAAAAGACAATCACGAAACCCAAACAGAAGAATAGCTAGAGTTAGCATCATAGATGTGAGAGGACGTTGCGGTAGTTTCTTAGTAATATAAGGAAATGTAAGTTGCCGTTGAATTATACCTCTAGATAGATTAAAATAAATTTATAATACGTTGAAGTTAATGGTGAAAGAGATTTATCTACTTAAAGTTTATCCAAAAGCATATTGGTGGACGAAAAAATAAGAAGAAGGCCTTGAGACTATGTTTGAACTGATGAACCAAACCTCTATAAATTTATAAGCATTTATGAGCATTATAATGATGGTATTAATCGATAAAGGTAGATTAACTTAAAGTATGAAAAGGAAGACAAATATTAACACTAGACTCAAGTTATTGTAGCAAGTTTTTCATGTAATCTGGTAATTCTTCAAAATTTAATAGCTAAAACTATAATTTTTAATTAAAATTTCCATTTATTTATTCTTTCCTTTCTATATATATACTTATACATCATTTTTTAAAATATTTTTAAATATATTTATTAGTTTATATATATTGCATTATTAAAATAAAATTTAGAGAGCATTCAAAAATTTTTATAATTATTCAAAAATATTATATGTAATATACAAAAATAATGTTTATCTTAAGAAAAATTTAGATCAAATAAAGGATAATATTTATTCTAATAGCTCTTTATATTATAGTTTCTTATCAACAAATTAAATAAAAAAATTATTATAAAATATATTGAATTAATTTTTTTAATTTAATGGCTTTCATTCAGAACTGATATTGAAAATAATAATTTTATCATCTAGTTGTTGTTTAAATTTTATGGTAATAAACTGATTTTAATATAAAAATTTAGAGTGGCTAATTATAATTATAACTATACTTATTGTTGTTTAGATTAGTAAGCAGTATCACTTGATCAAGCTATTTTGTGATAATCCTTAATTATTTATAATAAAAACAAGTAAGTTTGTCTCAGAAAATTATATGATTAAACTGATAAAATATTAGTTTCATGTAGTAATCCCAACATTACAATATAAAATTCATTGTGGCAGTTATGTGTTTATAATTATAATTTATGAATAAATCTATA
The DNA here is from genome assembly GCA_000711775.1 of Oxytricha trifallax. Lineage (NCBI taxonomy): Eukaryota > Ciliophora > Spirotrichea > Sporadotrichida > Oxytrichidae > Oxytricha > Oxytricha trifallax. Next base: position 2,760 of record ARYC01000085.1, read on the forward strand.
TTCATTGAAATTTGTGGATCGAATAAATAAATAATGTGCTTAACAACTAAATTTATTAAACTTTCACTTACTCTTGTATTTAATATATCATAAATTTTATTCTCACTGATTTATCTTCTGAAAATTATGATATTCCGATAAATAATTAATTAAGAGACTTTTTAATTAAAGTAATTGTAACTGTTTTAATCTATGATTGTGAAGAAAGCTTATTATAATCAAAAATTATTATAATTATTATAAGACACTTTTTATTAGAAGTTCTAGCAGGTTATTAATGGTACAGTGTTTTATGGTAATTTGAAGAGAAGCCTGAAATCTTAAACATCTTTCAGTCTATTATTAAAGTATAATTAAATTTAATTTTAAAAATCTCTGCCTTCTCCATTGATAATTGAGGATTTAAAGATGTCCTCTATAAGCAAAAAGTTAGTTTTTTCTCATAAAAAAACTATAGCTATCTGTCTTTTACTATTTCTCACTTACGAGATACATACTTGTTTATACTGTAAGCTAAATTCTTAAAAAAAGCAGTTATAAAGACTATTAGAGATCTTAAGAAACCATTCTTGAAAGTATACTATGATATTTGAATTAGTGTAAGCCATTAAGATATAGAAAATACTTACTGTTATGCCCTTCAACGAAAGATCTTGTAAAAATATGCCAAAAGCCAGGAATATTCTTTTACTTAAAGAGTTTAAGAAGGCTACCTACATATTTAGGATCATACAAATAACTATGAGACTATGTTGGGTAATTACTGAATAGAATTTAACTTTTTACACATAAAAATATTGAAAAATTAGGTTCATATCCGACTCTAAAAAGCCTTGTCTTCAGATATTGATCAGTAAATTTAGCAATACATGATATAATAGTTTAGCCATATAAAGAATGAATATGCTTAAAAATATAGTTTAATTATCGCAATATTTCTCTTAAATTAAATATTCCTTAAAACATTAAGAAAAATCCCTTAGCCTCAAGTTATATCTTCTTTCAAGAACTGCATTTATTTGAAGAAAATTTTTCAACAATTATAATGAAAAATTTTTATTATAATTATAAATATATGAAGGAGTAATTCTATAATAAAATTCTTGAGTTTCTAGAGTGATCGAAATAAATGACAAAATCAGAAAGGACTCCTCTCTATTTACAAAATATGTTGTTGATTTTATTCGAGAGTATTTTCATATACATTCCACATTGGATATTGCTTGCTGATTTTACTGACAAATGCAGTTTTTTATTCTCGTAATTGATTTATATCGTAAAGTATGTATAAAAAGCTAAAGCAAGATTACTTTGGTATTTAGAATTGAGATAAGCTATATAAGTAAAAATTCAAAAAAGGAAATTAGTTGAGCTATATTTTTGGAAAGCAAGGTGATTCTCGCTACTTAATTGAATGAAAATGTTAATATGCTTGCACTAATAGACTGATAAGTAAATTAAACTGTAGTTTGATATTAAAACGTTGAACGAATAACCTTTGTTACCATACAGGGCGAAAATGGATTATCGAAATCATAGATTCATTATACCTTTCAGTTTATGAGGAGTTCTTACCAACTTTAAAAGCTACAAATTGTAAGAATTGAGCAATTCATCGATGTTTACTAAGTTTATTATAAATTCCTAGTGATTCAATGCTGACCCTTTTTAATAATAATTTTATAAGCTATTTCTTTGAATTAATTATCACAAAGTTGACTAAGTAGATAGAAGAGAGATGTAGAAATGTAAAAGAACTAATAACTAAGAAAAATTAACAATTTTTAATATTCTCAAAAATTCACTATTTTATCTAAACGATATATAATTTAATGTGGAAATAAGTTTGAAAAAAAAACAAGATTATATTGATATAGTTGATAATAAATATTTGCTTATTAATCAAGTCCTAAATTATATTACTTATGTAGATATTCTACCGTTATCTTCATTATCACATTTGCATAACTATTCTCCCTAATACTTCCTGGATAGAAAAGCTTTCATATACAAATTAAAAATAAATTTAAACATTTCTTTATATTCAAATTTTATTATTATTTAATGTAACAAAAACAGAAATAAATTGTTCCCTTTTATTCTCTTTTTACTTATAATTATGACCCCCCTATTCTCAAAAATGAATGCAAAAGTACTTTTTAATAAATCATTTATTAGAAAAGCATATTTTAGACATAGAGCATAAGCAAACTATAGCATCTCATATATTACACTTACTGATGCTCCCCCCTATTTCTTGGATCAATTTTAGCTTTCAATATAGTACATTGCCTGTGTTTGTAAGATCTTGGTTCATATCTATTTGATTCAAATGCCAATTAAATATTATTACTGAGCACATGGGATAGTTAAAATTAAAAAAATCAATTTTCTCTGCAAATTTCTTGCTCTCTTCTTAATCTATGATATAAAATCCCAATATAGTCGCAACAAATTATGTCCTAATTGATCCCATTTTAGTTGTACCCCCTATAGAAATTTTAACATTTTAAAAATTTAATAATTTTACTCATAGAAATGTGACATCTTCATTATGGTTATATCTGAGTATTTTATAAAAAATTAAATTAAATTAATTTTATAATCAGGTTTTAATATTTTACATAATGATTTAGCACATATATTTATAAAACTTTCGTGATGTGTTTGTGAGTTTATATTTATTAAGAAATTGTTAATCTAAATTCAAATATGCTTGTTTACTTTAATATGATAAACTTCTCAGGCAAGATTTGGATTAATAAAGAACACCTCAAAATACATAAACATAAATATTATTAATTTGATTATATGTTTTAAATAATATGCATAATCTCTATTTAATCAAATTAAAAAGAACTCTTAAGTTGATTTGATTAGTTTTTAATCCAATAAATCTACTGCTTATATATAAAACTGAGGAATAGCTTTCAATTTGAAAATGAGACTAGTCCTCCACAGAGATCAAACATGGCCAGCAACAAGCCAAATGTGTCTTGAGTTGAGGAAACTTGAGAGACTGACCAACAATCATGGAAACTTCAACTGAATGTGTGGATGTGTCCTTGATTCTAATAATATTAATATTAATAATATAATAAGTAATAAATGATAATTATTAATTAAACAAGAAAGAACAAGAATTAAGAGGAGAACATGAAGAGCATTAAATCAAGGCCGATTGAAATCACAGCTGAAATGCCAAGGATTTACAGTTGAGATATTTGCAATAAGGACTTATCTCACTGGTCTAGTCACTCCAGACACATCAATGATTTTATTTCCAGTGTAGACCTTCAATTTAAATGAGATATGAAGAAGTAAACTCAAGGTATGAGAGTTATTAGTGCTTTAATTATAATATATATAATTATCATATTTAGTTAATATTATTTTATTTAAAAGTCAATAGTTAGTAGATATTTGTACTCATATCACTTACTAATCAAAGAATCTTAAGCAAAAGAAGTGTTGATATTCGAGTAGAAATGGATATAATCAGTTTCTAAGATTTTTAGATGACTGGATTGTTTCCATTCAAGTGGATAAATTTACAAAAATGTATTTAATTCTATTATATAATAATTACCTGAGATAATAAGCTTCAGTGAGTATTTTCAATCAAGTGCCAGGCTTATCTAATGAAAAGATTGAATATAAAATGCATTTTGATGCTCTAAGTTTAGCTGAGGATTATATAGCCTCTAAACTTCTTTGCTCTGAATAGCTTTGAAAAGCAATATAATTCATAATTGCAGACATTGAGATAATCATACTGATAGTGATGGAGAGCAAGCGAGGTCCTGGGTAACACCATAAACTTGGATTAATATGTTTATGCTTTAAACTGCATGCACTTATAAATAGTTAAATATAAATTATTATTAATTATTTAAATATAACAAGTAGTTTCAGGGGAAGGAAGTCATTTAGATATTCAAAGATGTTGTTCTTAGTGGATGACAGGTGAGATGAAGAATTCAAGTAGGATATTGGGGCCATAGCAGCTATCATTAAATTGTGAGACAGGCCTGTCTAAGTGTGCTTGTCTGAAGAGTGTGAGAAATACGGGGAAGGCCAAAGAACACAAATCCTCAAATAGTTTCAAGATTTGTGTTTCAAAAAGAAAACTCATAGAAAGTTATTTTAAAGCATATTAATTTAATAAATTATTATAAAAATAACCCCACAGCATTTAATAATTATATAATTTTTTATTTTAATTGTAAAAGGAATTTAAATGCCTCATATTTAAGGGTATGCTTACAAATACAAGAATATTGAGCTTCTCTCCAATATAAAATGCTGTGAGTTACTCAATAAAGCCTTAAAACGTAATGCAGTTGAAGAAGCTAGAGTACTTGGGATTCCAGACAGCTTTTCAATAAAAAAGAAATTGAAAGATAGCTCAGTTTTGTGGAATATAACCAACTGCAGTCAATTGTCAATGGACTTACATTATATTATAAATATTAAGAATTAATTTAGTAAAATAATTAAATATATTAATAATTAATATGCAGAATACTGCTGATTAGAACAAAAGATAATGACGGTGATGATAAAAGCACTAGCATTTGTGAGGGAGATATGAAAGCCCTGACTGAGCCACTATAAATCCTAAGACTCAAGAGGAAGTGTAAAGATAAGCAGACAGACTTCATATTGAGCTCAGGTATATAAATCAAATAGACATGTCTTTGAAGTTAAATGCCTGCAATAATTGTTCAATTACAAATCATCTATCCACTTGTATTAATTATAATAGTTAGGTAAATTATACAATATTATGCTAAACTGGAAGTCAAATGATTTGCAAAGAGCATATACTTGGATGAATTTGAGGCAGTAATATCACTCCGCAGCAGAGTGGCTAGTTAGACTTAACAGGAGAACAGCCTCAGTGCATCATGAAACACGCTGCTCTCTGTCACTCTGCTTCATCTCGTGGACAAATTGGAAACATAAATTATCAATTGGGTAAATAGTTGATCTCTCACATACTCATTAATTATATGATATATTAATATATTTACTTCAATTACACCACTAATATAAATTATCCATGTTAGTGTGATTATCACTATGTTATTCACACCAAATTCAAATATGCCTGTAACTCTAAGTAACCATAAAACACACTCTAAACAATTGACTCTGCAGAGAAAATAGGCGTATTTATGGGGATTTGCAATGCGTAAACGACAACAGTAGGGGCGTCAGAGATAAAAGCAGTGAAAGTGATGACAACAGACAATCATGAAGAACCAACTGCCAGTTGCTTTAAATAATTATAATATAATGTATAATATTTAGTGCCACACACTATGAGCAGATGAAACTAGTAGATTAACAACAGCATTACCAACGAGGTCAAACAGACAGCAGCATGAGTAGCGAGCATCTTCCTCTGCTTTGAGAGTTTGAATTGTTTTATTTTCAAACACCGTCTGGAAGACCCTGACACTGCAAATCAAGTGCATGCGGGCCAGTTGCTGGTTGAGGGTGCTCTTGACAGTGTAATTGCTGTTAATAATCATGCTGTCATGCATCTTCTCTGTCTCTAACTACTACCAATACAATTAAATATTAATTTATAACAATTAATAATATATCCAGGTAATAACTTTGAATGTGAATTGCTTTGCTGGCACTCTGCTTCCATCCACCTGAATGTAGAGGGCAGATATCCCCAAAGTGATTGCAGCTATCAAGGTGGGTAGTTAAGTTGCCAGTCTGTGTCCCTAGAAGCCATATGTTAAACTCAACTAGTCAGACTGTCTGCTCAGCTGATCTTTCAGTTGCATGTCAATGAGAGATAAGTGCTGGCAGTTGGGAAACCAAAGATCAAGTGGCTAATCTCAATTCAAGTCAAGCAATCCACTTCATTCCATTAATACACATATAAATAATTATAAATAATAATAATTATTTATAACTGGCGCATGATTTGAAGTGAGAGCAGAGAAACACAGCACTGAAGCAGACAGCGACAACTGCTTTGACTCCACTGACACTCCAAGAGTAGGGGGAGGTCTCTCCACTCAGCAGAGCAGCTTCAACACTGGATTTAGCTAGTTCAATGTGCAAGCAGGAAAGATGTTGAGTTAACAGCATCCATCTACCTATTATAAGTTATTATTATTAATTATATTAATTATATTTAAATGATTGAATGACACTACTAAATAGTGTGGATGATTCAAACACTGAGGGAAGTGGAGAGTGCCAAATGAAGATCTTGGATTTAATAGGAGCTTGATTACTTGGCTTTCAGGACAACTCACCACTTGGTCGGAGTTCAAGCACTGGACTCAACAACAAAAGCTACTCAGATTCAAATACAACTCAAATCAAATCACACTACTCATCTATATTATTATTAATTATAAATATAAATAATTTATAATATTATTATAGACCACCAACTAATAGAACTAGTTGAATGAGTGAATGAGGCAGGGTGATCACTCACCAGTTCAGCCTCTGTTTGATAATTTCCTGGTGTAACAGCCAATGACGCACCAATTACAACCAAAGCTCCCTGAAGACAGAGGAGAGGTGTCTATTGGCAATGTTGCATTGGCAGTATGCCAGCAGAGTTTAGCCAGTATCTCACCCACTCATCTGAATAGGCAGACGTAATCGAGGTCAAAGTGGTATATAGAAGAAATGTGCCTGTGTGAGAAGACTTCATTGCAATTGATAATGTTGCTGGGAAGACTAGGAAATCTAAAAATATATTATAAATATTTTATTATAATATATAAAACTTAATATTTTTAATAATTTAATAGAGAAATTGGAAATATAGAAGTTTTATGATTCTGTAAAGTAAAGGTAGATTAATATTTTAAGGAGATGAATGGTATAAAAATAAATGAATAAAATTTAAGAACTATTATTAAAAGAAAAAAGAAATCAAAAAGTAAAATTTTGATATAAAAATTTGTATTTTTTTGCAAATAAATAAAATTTAGTAATTAAATAAATTTAAAATATAAATAAAATAACAAATTTAGATAAAAATGATAATTTTTGATATAAAAATAATAATAAGCTCTTACAGGGATCAAGAAATGGGGGGAAGAACAATGAGGCAGAGGTCTATTGCCATTCAGTGTATACAGTTACAAGCATCGAAAACGCATGGTAATCAGAGAGATTCAGTACGATATTAAAATTAAAAAATCTTATGACAATCTCTAGGATGCCTACTATGCATGAAAGCTTTGAAGGCTTGAAGAATGAGTATTAGCGTTGTTCACGTAGTTTCTTATAGCATTGAAAACGAAATGGGCTTGAATTTTTCCAAACATTTAGCAGATCAAACTTGTATATGCATCATGATTGCAAGAGTAAGATAGAATGAAAGTATTTAATTGCCTGATACCCAAGAATAAGTAAGCGTTAACATTCTTGACATTAAAGCATGTTCCCTTGATGCGAAGTTGTTGCGTTGTAACTCTTAAGCTCGAGAGAGGAAAGGATCATCATTGGATGATTTGCTAAAAAGCTTAAAGAAAGATGTATAAAGCTTCAGGGATCCGAATCCCAGCAAACTTCATGGGGAACATCTCCTTCGAAATTCTAATCAGTCCATTAGGAAAGCGCCAAGGCTACTCCTTTGCATCAGGGAGGAACCCAGATATTCACCAGAATAAAGCTGCAAAAAGCTATAGGTAAACATTTGCATTTGAAAAGCACATGACAAAAGCCATAGAATTAACAAAATGACATGATTATAAGAAGCCAGGTTGAATGACAATGATAGAGCTTGAGAAACAAAGTTGTTCGTTTATATCAGCCCCTGGGATAAATGTCTGAGTCGGAAATTGCATCTTCCTGCGTCTTTTCACGTAATATCACATGATACTACTGGTATGCCCATTTGAAGGATAAAATCTTACTTAGTTAGCCAAATCGAAAGTTAATTAATAACTGAATTCCCATGTAAGTATTTTGATGACTTTCAAAAGAAGCCTATTTAACTACCTCGAAAAGTTAAAAAGCAAAAAGAGGCCGCGAAACTGATGCTGAAGCTGCACAATTCCTTATCGATGAGAATTCAATGAAGTTTGTATAAGCTTTATCTTTAAAAATTTTATTGAAGAGTTACAAATATTAAAACATTCAGACAAAGTGGTAAAATTCTAACTTCAAGATCCCAACGTGTAAGAATCAGAACGTTGGGAAAATCACGATATATAGCGGAAAAAAACAATAGCAAAAATGAAATGAAAATATAGGAATTAAAGCTTTGTAATAAATCTCATAAATATTAAAGTGTAAGCAGATAAGCTATTGCATGAAAAAAACAGTAAATATCTTAAGCAAAAAATAACAATGAGGCGATTCTTATAAATAAATTAGTACTCATCAAACACGCAAATAAAAAAGGAAAATAAAAGAATAAATTAATTAATAAAAAAAAATATCTCACTTGAACAGATTTATTAATAAATGATAAAGAAAATTTGTATTAACTATAAAATATTACAAAAAAAATTTAATTTATATTAAAATCCCCTGTTAATTTCTTATCATTTGAAGTCAAGTTGACCAGGAGGTACAGCTTAATCGCTAAAAATCGATTGAAAAATTGAAATTATTGCTCATACTTTTTTAATGCGTTATTAATTACAATTCTTCTTGTCATTGAATAAATTGAGAGAGATGTAATTTTCTCTGGGCTATCTTATGCGTAATTGTGCAGAGATTTCTGATAACGATGTCCAAAATAATAGAAAATATATTAAAATCCCCTGTTAATTTCTTATCATTTGAAGTCAAGTTGACCAGGAGGTACAGCTTAATCGCTAAAAATCGATTGAAAAATCGAAATTATTGCTCATACTTTTTTAAATGCGTTATTAATTACAATTCTTCTTGTCATTGAATAAATTGAGAGAGATGTAATTCTCTCTGGGCTATCTTATGCGTATTTGTGCAGAGATTTCTGATAACGATGTACAAAATAATAGAAAATATATTAAAATCCCCTGTTAATTTCTTATCATTTGAAGTCAAGTTGACCAAGAGGTACAGCTTAATCGCTAAAAATCGATTGAAAAATCGAAATTATTGCTCATACTTTTATTAATGCGTTATTAATTACAATTCTTCTTGTCATTGAATAAATTGAGAGAGATGTAATTTTCTCTGGGCTATCGTATGCGTATTTGTGCAGAGAATTCTGATAACGATGTCCAAAATAATAGAAAATATATTAAAATCCCCTGTTAATTTCTTATCATTTGAAGTCAAGTTGACCAGGAGGTACAGCTTAATCGCTAAAAATCGATTGAAAAATCGAAATTATTGCTCATACTTTTATAAATGCGTTATTAATTACAATTCTTCTTGTCATTGAATAAATTGAGAGAGATGTAATTCTCTCTGGGCTATCGTATGCGTATTTGTGCAGAGATTTCTGATAACGATGTCCAAAATAATAGAAAATATATTAAAATCCCCTGTTAATTTCTTATCATTTGAAGTCAAGTTGACCAAGAGGTACAGCTTAATCGCTAAAAATCGATTGAAAAATCGAAATTATTGCTCATACTTTTTTTAATGCGTTATTAATTACAATTCTTCTTGTCATTGAATAAATTGAGAGAGATGTAATTTTCTCTGGGCTATCGTATGCGTATTTGTGCAGAGAATTCTGATAACGATGTCCAAAATAATAGAAAATATATTAAAATCCCCTGTTAATTTCTTATCATTTGAAGTCAAGTTGACCAGGAGGTACAGCTTAATCGCTAAAAATCGATTGAAAAATCGAAATTATTGCTCATACTTTTTTTAATGCGTTATTAATTACAATTCTTCTTGTCATTGAATAAATTGAGAGAGATGTAACTTTCTCTGGGCTATCTTATGCGTATTTGTGCAGAGATTTCTGATAACGATGTCCAAAATAATAGAAAATATATTAAAATCCCCTGTTAATTTCTTATCATTTGAAGTCAAGTTGACCAAGAGGTACAGCTTAATCGCTAAAAATCGATTAAAAAATCGAAATTATTGCTCATACTTTTTTTAATGCGTTATTAAATACAATTCTTCTTGTCATTGAATAAATTGAGAGAGATGTAATTTTCTCTGGGCTATCTTATGCGTATTTGTGCAGAGATTTCTGATAACGATGTCCAAAATAATAGAAAATATATTGAAATCCCCTGTTAATTTCTTATCATTTGAAGTCAAGTTGACCAGGAGGTACAGCTTAATCGCTAAAAATCGATTGAAAAATCGAAATTATTGCTCATTCTTTTTTTAATGCGTTATTAATTACAATTCTTCTTGTCATTGAATAAATTGAGAGAGATGTAAATTTTTCTCTGGGCTATCTTATGCGTATTTGTGCAGAGATTTCTGATAACGATGTCCAAAATAATAGAAAATATATTGAAATCCCCTGTTAATTTCTTATCATTTGAAGTCAAGTTGACCAGGAGGTACAGCTTAATCGCTAAAAATCGATTGAAAAATCGAAATTATTGCTCATTCTTTTTTTAATGCGTTATTAATTACAATTCTTCTTGTCATTGAATAAATTGAGAGAGATGTAATTTTCTCTGGGCTATCTTATGCGTATTTGTGCAGAGATTTCTGATAACAATGTCCAAAATAATAGAAAATATATTAAAATCCCCTGTTAATTTCTTATCATTTGAAGTCAAGTTGACCAGGAGGTACAGCTTAATCGCTAAAAATCGATTGAAAAATCGAAATTATTTCTCATACTTTTTTTAATGCGTTATTAATTACAATTCTTCTTGTCATTGAATAAATTGAGAGAGATGTAACTTTCTCTGGGCTATCTTATGCGTATTTGTGCAGAGATTTCTGATAACGATGTCCAAAATAATAGAAAATATATTAAAATCCCCTGTTAATTTCTTATCATTTGAAGTCAAGTTGACCAGGAGGTACAGCTTAATCGCTAAAAATCGATTGAAAAATCGAAATTATTGCTCATACTTTTTTTAATGCGTTATTAATTACAATTCTTCTTGTCATTGAATAAATTGAGAGAGATGTAATTTTCTCTGGGCTATTTTATGCGTATTTGTGCAGAGATTTCTGATAACGATGTCCAAAATAATAGAAAATATATTAAAATCCCCTGTTAATTTCTTATCATTTGAAGTCAAGTTGACCAGGAGGTACAGCTTAATCGCTAAAAATCGATTGATAAATCGAAATTATTGCTCATACTTTTTTTAATGCGTTATTAATTACAATTCTTATTGTCATTGAATAAATTGAGAGAGATGTAATTTTCTCTGGGCTATCTTATGCGTATTTGTGCAGAGATATCTGATAACGATGTCCAAAATAATAGAAAATATATTAAAATCGCCTGTTAATTTCTTATCATTTGAAGTCAAGTTGACCAGGAGGTACAGCTTAATCGCTAAAAATCGATTGAAAAATCGAAATTATTTCTCATACTTTTTTTAATGCGTTATTAATTACAATTCTTCTTGTCATTGAATAAATTGAGAGAGATGTAACTTTCTCTGGGCTATCTTATGCGTATTTGTGCAGAGATTTCTGATAACGATGTCCAAAATAATAGAAAATATATTAAAATCCCCTGTTAATTTCTTATCATTTGAAGTTAAGTTATCCAGGAGGTACAGCTTAGTCGATAAAAATCGATTGAAAAATCGAAAATATTGCTCATACTTTTTTTAATGCGTTATTAATTACAATTCTTCTTGTCATCGAATAAATTGAGAGAGATGTAATTTTCTCTGGGCTATCTTATGCGTATTTGTGCAGAGATTTCTGATAACGATGTCCAAAATAATAGAAAATATATTAAAAATCCCCTGTTAATTTCTTATCATTTGAAGTCAAGTTGGCCAGGAGGTACAGCTTAATCGCTAAAAATCGATTGAAAAATCAAAATTATTGCTCATACCTTTTTTAATGCGTTATTAATTACAATTCTTCTTGTCATTGAATAAATAGAGAGAGATGTAATTTTCTCTGGGCTATCTTATGCGTATTTGTGCAGAGATTTCTGATAACGATGTCCAAAATAATAGAAAATATATTAAAATCCCCTGTTAATTTCTTATCATTTGAAGTCAAGTTGGCCAGGAGGTACAGCTTAATCGCTAAAAATCGATTGAAAAATCAAAATTATTGCTCATACCTTTTTTAATGCGTTATTAATTACAATTCTTCTTGTCATTGAATAAATAGAGAGAGATGTAATTTTCTCTGGGCTATCTTATGCGTATTTGTGCAGAGATTTCTGATAACGATGTCCAAAATAATAGAAAATATATTAAAATCCCCTGTTAATTTCTAATCATTTCAAGTCAAGTTGACCAGGAGGTACAGCTTAATCGCTAAAAATCGATTGAAAAATCGAAATTATTGCTCATACTTTTTTTAATGCGTTATTAATTACAATTCTTCTTGTCATTGAATAAATTAAGTGAGATGTAATTTTCTCTGGGCTATCTTATGCGTATTTGTGCAGAGATTTCTGATAACGATGTCCTTAATAATAGAAAATATATTAAAATCCCCTGTTTATTTCTTTTCATTTGAAGTCAAGTTGACCAGGAGGTACAGCTTAATCGCTAAAAATCGATTGAAAAATCGAAATTATTGCTCATACTATTTTTAATGCGTTATTAATTACAATTCTTCTTGTCATTGAATAAATTGAGAGAGATGTAATTTTCTCTGGGCTATCTTATGCGTTATTGTGCAGAGATTTCTGATAACGATGTCCAAAATAATAGAAAATATATTAAAATCTCCTGTTAATTTCTTATCATTTGAAGTCAAGTTGACCAGGAGGTACAGCTTAATCGCTAAAAATCGATTGAAAAATCGAAATTATTGCTCTATACTATTTTTAATGCGTTATTAATTACAATTCTTCTTGTCATTGAATAAATTGAGAGAGATGTAATTTTCTCTGGGCTATCTTATGCGTTATTGTGCAGAGATTTCTGATAACGATGTCCAAAATAATAGAAAATATATTAAAATCCCCTGTTAATTTCTTATCATTTGAAGTCAAGTTGACCAGGAGGTACAGCTTAATCGATTGAAAAATCGATTGAAAAATCGAAATTATTGCTCATACTTTTTTTAATTCGTTATTAATTACAATTCTTCTTGTCATTGAATAAATTGAGAGAGATGTAATTTTCTCTGGGCTATCTTATGCGTATTTGTGCAGAGATTTCTGATAACGATGTCCAAAATAATAGAAAATATATTGAAATCCCCTGTTAATTTCTTATCATTTGAAGTCAAGTTGACCAGGAGGTACAGCTTAATCGCTAAAAATCGATTGAAAAATCGAAATTATTGCTCATTCTTTTTTTAATGCGTTATTAATTACAATTCTTCTTGTCATTGAATAAATTGAGAGAGATGTAATTTT
>ARYC01000086.1:0-10431 GCA_000711775.1 Oxytricha trifallax
AGAGATGTAATTTTCTCTGGGCTATCTTATGCGTATTTGTGCAGAGATTTCTGATAACGATGTCCAAAATAATAGAAAATATATTGAAATCCCCTGTTAATTTCTTATCATTTGAAGTCAAGTTGACCAGGAGGTACAGCTTAATCGCTAAAAATCGATTGAAAAATCGAAATTATTGCTCATTCTTTTTTTAATGCGTTATTAATTACAATTCTTCTTGTCATTGAATAAATTGAGAGAGATGTAATTTTCTCTGGGCTATCTTATGCGTATTTGTGCAGAGATTTCTGATAACGATGTCCAAAATAATAGAAAATATATAATCCCCTGTTAATTTCTTATCATTTGAAGTCAAGTTGACCAGGAGGTACAGCTTAATCGCTAAAAATCGATTATAAAATCGAAATTATTGCTCATACTTTTTTTTATGCGTTATTAAATACAATTCTTCTTGTCATTGAATAAATTGAGAGAGATGTAATTTTCTCTGGGCTATCTTATGCGTATTTGTGCAGAGAATTCTGATAACGATGTCCTTAATAATAGAAAATATATTAAAATCCCCTGTTAATTTCTTATCATTTGAAGTCAAGTTGACCAGGAGGTACAGCTTAATCGCTAAAAATCGATTGAAAAATCGAAATTATTTCTCATACTTTTTTTAATGCGTTATTAATTACAATTCTTCTTGTCATTGAATAAATTGAGAGAGATGTAACTTTCTCTGGGCTATCTTATGCGTATTTGTGCAGAGATTTCTGATAACGATGTCCAAAATAATAGAAAATATATTAAAATCCCCTGTTAATTTCTTATCATTTGAAGTCGAGTTGACCAGGAGGTACAGCTTAATCGCTAAAAATCGATTGAAAAATCGAAATTATTGCTCATACTATTTTTAATGCGTTATTAATTACAATTCTTCTTGTCATTGAATAAATTGAGAGAGATGTAATTTTCTCTGGGCTATCTTATGCGTTATTGTGCAGAGATTTCTGATAACGATGTCCAAAATAATAGAAAATATATTAAAATCTCCTGTTAATTTCTTATCATTTGAAGTCAAGTTGACCAGGAGGTACAGCTTAATCGCTAAAAATCGATTGAAAAATCGAAATTATTGCTCATACTATTTTTAATGCGTTATTAATTACAATTCTTCTTGTCATTGAATAAATTGAGAGAGATGTAATTTTCTCTGGGCTATCTTATGCGTTATTGTGCAGAGATTTCTGATAACGATGTCCAAAATAATAGAAAATATATTAAAATCCCTTGATAATTTCTTATCATTTGAAGTCAAGTTGACCAGGAGGCACAGCTTAATCGAAAAAAATCGATTGAAAAATCGAAATTATTGCTCATACTTTATTTAATGCGTTATTAATTACAATTCTTCTTGTCATTGAATAAATTGAGAGAGATGTAATTTTCTCTGGGCTATCTTATGCGTATTTGTGCAGAGATTTCTGATAACGATGTCCAAAATAATAGAAAATATATTGAAATCCCCTGTTAATTTCTTATCATTTGAAGTCAAGTTGACCAGGAGGTACAGCTTAATCGCTAAAAATCGATTGAAAAATCGAAATTATTGCTCATTCTTTTTTTAATGCGTTATTAATTACAATTCTTCTTGTCATTGAATAAATTGAGAGAGATGTAATTTTCTCTGGGCTATCTTATGCGTATTTTTGCATATATTTCTGATAACGATGTCCAAAATAATAGAAAATATATTAAAATCTCTTGTATATTTCTTATCATTTGAAGTCAAGGAGACTAGCAGGTACAGCTCAATCGATAAAAATCGATTGAAAAATCGAAATTATTGCTCATACCTTTTTTAATGCGTTATTAATTACAATTCTTCTAGTCATTGAATAAATAGAGAGAGATGTAATTTTCTCTGGACTATCTTATGCGTATTTGTGCAGAGATTTCTGATAACGATGTCCAAAATAATAGAAAATATATTAAAATCCTTTTTTCTTACATTTGAAGTAAGTTGCCAGGGTACAGCTTAATCGAAATCGATTGAAATCGAATTATTGTCATACATTTTTTAATGCGTTTATTAAATTCTTCTGTTTGAATTTGAGAGAGATGTAATTTTCTCTGGGCTATCTGATGGTATTTGTGCAGAGTTTCTGATAAAGATGTCAAAATAATGATTATTAAATCCCTGTTAATTTTTTCATTGAGTCAAGTTGACCAGGAGGTACAGCTTAATCGATAAAAATCGATTGAAAAATCGAAATTAATGCTCATACCTTTTTTAATGCGTTATTAATTACAATTCTTCTTGTCATTGAATAAATTGAGAGAGATGTAATTTTCTCTGGGCTATCTTATGCGTATATGTGCAGAGATGTCTGATAACGATGTCCAAAATAATAGAAAATATATTAAAATCGCCTGTTAATTTCTTATCATTTGAAGTCAAGTTGACCAGGAGGTACAGCTAAATAGCTAAAAATCAATTGAAAAATCGAAATTAATGCTCATACTTTTTTTAATGCGTTATTAATTACAATTCTTCTAGTCATTGAATAAATTGAGAGAGATGTAATTTTCTCTGGACTATCTTATGCGTATATGTGCAGAGATGTCTGATAACGATGTCCAAAATAATAGAAAATATATTAAAATCCCCTTAATTTCTTATCATTTGAAGTCAAGTTGACCAGGAGGTACAGCTAAATCGATAAAAATCGATTGAAAAATCGAAATTATTGCTCATACTTTTTTTAATGCGTTATTAATTACAATTCTTCTTGTCATTGAATAAATTGAGAGAGATGTAACTTTCTCTGGGCTATCTTATGCGTATTTGTGCAGAGATTTCTGATAACGATGTCCAAAATAATAGAAAATATATTAAAATCCCCTGTTAATTTCTTATCATTTGAAGTCAAGTTGACCAGGAGGTACAGCTTAATCGATAAAAATCGATTGAAAAATCGAAATTATTGCTCATACTTTTTTTAATGCGTTATTAATTACAATTCTTCTTGTCATTGAATAAATTGAGAGAGATGTAACTTTCTCTGGGCTATCTTATGCGTATTTGTGCAGAGATTTCTGATAACGATGTCCAAAATAATGAATTATTAAAATCATGTATTTTATCATTTGAAGTCAAGTTGACCAGGAGGTACAGCTTAATCGCTAAAAATCGATTGAAAAATCGAAATTATTTCTCATACTTTTTTTAATGCGTTATTAATTACAATTCTTCTTGTCATTGAATAAATTGAGAGAGATGTAACTTTCTCTGGGCTATCTTATGCGTATTTGTGCAGAGATTTCTGATAACGATGTCCAAAATAATAGAAAATATATTAAAATCCCCTGTTAATTTCTTATCATTTGAAGTCAAGTTGACCAGGAGGTACAGCTTAATCGCTAAAATCGATTGAAAAATCGAAATTATTGCTCATACTTTTTTTAATGCGTTATTAATTACAATTCTTCTTGTCATTGAATAAATTGAGAGAGATGTAATTTTCTCTGGGCTATCTTATGCGTATTTGTGCAGAGATTTCTGATAACGATGTCCAAAATAATAGAAAATATA
This sequence comes from Oxytricha trifallax, assembly GCA_000711775.1. Classification (NCBI taxonomy): domain Eukaryota; phylum Ciliophora; class Spirotrichea; order Sporadotrichida; family Oxytrichidae; genus Oxytricha; species Oxytricha trifallax. Next base: position 3,581 of record ARYC01000086.1, read on the forward strand.
TTAAAATCCCCTGTTAATTTCTTATCATTTGAAGTCAAGTTGACCAGGAGGTACAGCTTAATCGCTAAAAATCGATTGAAAAATCGAAATTATTGCTCATACTATTTTTAATGCGTTATTAATTACAATTCTTCTTGTCATTGAATAAATTGAGAGAGATGTAATTTTCTCTGGGCTATCTTATGCGTTATTGTGCAGAGATTTCTGATAACGATGTCCAAAATAATAGAAAATATATTAAAATCCCCTGATAATTTCTTATCATTTGAAGTCAAGTTGACCAGGAGGTACAGCTTAATCGATAAAAATCGATTGAAAAATCGAAATTAATGCTCATACTTTTTTTAATGCGTTATTAATTACAATTCTTTTGTCATTGAATAAATTGAGAGAGATGTAAATTTCTCTGGGCTATCTTATGCGTATATGTGCAGAGAAGTCTCATAACGATGTCCAAAATAATAGAAAATATATTAAAATCCCCTGATAATTTCTTATCATTTGAAGTCAAGTTGACCAGGAGGTACAGCTAAATCATAAAAATCGATTGAAAAATCGAAATTATTGCTCATACTTTATTAAATGCGTTATTAATTACAATTCTTCTTGTCATTGAATAAATTGAGAGAGATGTAATTCTCTCTGGGCTATCTTATGCGTATTTGTGCAGAGATTTTGATAACGATGTCCAAAATAATAGAAAATATATTAAAATCCCCTGTTAATTTCTTATCATTTGAAGTCGAGTTGACCAGGAGGTACAGCTTAATCGCTAAAAATCGATTGAAAAATCGAAATTATTGCTCATACCTTTTTTAATGCGTTATTAATTACAATTCTTTTGTCATTGAATAAATTGAGAGAGATGTAAATTTCTCTGCTATCTTATGCGTATTTGTGCAGAGAATTCTCATAACGATGTCCAAAATAATAGAAAATATATTAAAATCCCCTGTTAATTTCTTATCATTTGAAGTCAAGTTGACCAGGAGGTACAGCTTAATCGATAAAAATCGATTGAAAAATCGAAATTAATGCTCATACTTTTTTTAATGCGTTATTAATTACAATTCTTCTTGTCATTGAATAAATTGAGAGAGATGTAACTTTCTCTGGGCTATCTTATGCGTATATGTGCAGAGATGTCTGATAACGATGTCCAAAATAATAGAAAATATATTAAAATCCCCTGATAATTTCTTATCATTGAAGTCAAGTTGACCAGGAGGTACAGCTAAATCGATAAAATCGATTGAAAAATCGAAATTATTGCTCATACTTTTTTTAATGCGTTATTAATTACAATTCTTCTTGTCATTGAATAAATTGAGATAGATGTAATTTTCTCTGGGCTATCTTATGTGTATTTGTGCAGAGATTTCTGATAACGATGTCCAAAATAATAGAAAATATATAAAATCCCCTGTTAATTTCTTATCATTTGAAGTCAAGTTTGACCAGGAGGTACAGCTTAATCGCTAAAAATCGATTGAAAAATCGAAATTATTGCTCATACTTTTTTTAATGCGTTATTAATTACAATTCTTCTTGTCATTGAATGAATTGAGAGAGATGTAATTTTCTCTGGGCTATCTTATGCGTATTTGTGCAGAGATTTCTGATAACGATGTCCAAAATAATAGAAAATATATTAAAATCCCCTGTTAATTTCTTATCATTTGAAGTCAAGTTGACCAGGAGGTACAGCTTAATCGCTAAAAATCGATTGAAAAATCGAAATTATTGCTCATACTTTTTTTAATGCGTTATTAATTACAATTCTTCTAGTCATTGAATAAATTGAGAGAGATGTAATTTTCTCTGGACTATCTTATGCGTATTTGTGCAGAGATTTCTGATAACGATGTCCAAAATAATAGAAAATATATTAAAATCCCCTGTTAATTTCTTATCATTTGAAGTCAAGTTGGCCAGGAGGTACAGCTTAATCGCTAAAAATCGATTGAAAAATCAAAATTATTGCTCATACCTTTTTTAATGCGTTATTAATTACAATTCTTCTTGTCATTGAATAAATAGAGAGAGATGTAATTTTCTCTGGGCTATCTTATGCGTATTTGTGCAGAGATTTCTGATAACGATGTCCAAAATAATAGAAAATATATAAAATCGCCTGTTAATTTCTTATCATTTGAAGTCAAGTTGACCAGGAGGTACAGCTTAATCGCTAAAAATCGATTGAAAAATCGAAATTATTGCTCATACTTTTTTTAATGCGTTATTAATTACAATTCTTCTTGTCATTGAATGAATTGAGAGAGATGTAATTTTCTCTGGGCTATCTTATGCGTATTTGTGCAGAGATTTCTGATAACGATGTCCAAAATAATAGAAAATATATTGAAATCCCCTGTTAATTTCTTATCATTTGAAGTCAAGTTGACCAGGAGGTACAGCTTAATCGCTAAAAATCGATTGAAAAATCGAAATTATTGCTCATTCTTTTTTTAATGCGTTATTAATTACAATTCTTCTTGTCATTGAATAAATTGAGAGAGATGTAATCTTAAATATTCTTTTATTTTTATCTGATTATTTTTTTTTTTTTATAACACTTTAATTCTTATTCTTTTCAATAATTCTTTTTGTATTTTATGAGTATTATTGTGTTTTTTAAATTTTCTTTTGTTTTTTCATTTATTTCTAAAATAGATATTTATTATTTAGTATCATTTATAGTGAATTACATTAAAAATGTCAAACTTTGGTTGATTAAAAATGTTTAATTAAAAATAAAAGATTGATTTATTTTATGTAGAAGTATACTATCAAAATAAACTTCAATATTTCTTATTTGATACAGAGTATTCATTGTGTATATGCTTTAATCTTAAACTGCCGTTAATGATCAACATTAATATCATCTTATTCTTTGATTACTTATGAAGTCCTGATAGGTTTATTCATGAATCAAATATTTGCTCAAATCCTCAATGTTGATTGTTCTTATACCTAGTTTATTGTGATTGGCACTGAGAGGTTGAAACTCTCATCTTCATCATCTACGTATTGATACTCCTCAGATCTTTCTCTTTGTAATCTACCTCCAAGGCTTCTGCCATATTCAATTTGTCCTCTGAGACATCTCTCACTACTCTGCACCCTCCGCAGCGAGCCTGCATTCTCCTCTGTAGTCGCCATCGTCATCGTCTCATCTCTCGAGTCTCTCGGGCTCTCCCTCCTCAATAATACCCCCATCTACGAGTTCTCTCCTCTCCCCTTGACTTAATCATCATCTGGAGGTTAGTCTCTACATTTTGCTTCTGGGCATATTTGTGTCAAACCAGTATTGCAGGCGAAGTCACGGGAAGATCTTCGATTGGGGGGCGGCCAGGAGCACCACGCGATTCTCTATGTTTTTATCTACTGAGATGGGTCTTCTACTTAGACAAGTGTCCAAGGGGCTGAGATAAGTAGAGGTCTTTTTTTTAGATGGACCACACAATGGCATTGAGCGATCATCCTGAGGCCCATTACCTTGGCAGTTGGAACGATGATGATGATCTCCTAGACAATATACTTGTAGATCTCTCCAGGCTTCTCCCCCTCCACTAGTGGCCAGTTATCTACCTCATGTGTGCGGTGGGATGCCCTTGGCGGAACTCCTTTCTGTTTAGAGGAATTCGATAGCATGCCTAATGCTAGCCGTTAGGCTCGCCATGGATCCTTCAATCAGCCAGCACCCTACTAACGGATCGGCAAATTCGTTGGAGGGCTCCGCTGAGGGCGAGTGACCAGTCTGGGTGAGCTCTTATTGTAATGTTGTGAGCAGGTTGTCGACCAATCACGGATATCTGTCGCTTCTTGTTGACCATGTACTATATAGGGCCCCCACCTCTTGCCTTGGGCGCGTCCTATGTAGTAAGTTATTAGTATTAGACTTCTTCCTTAATCTTAAAGTCTCCAATGGCCTCCTTCCCCTTCTTGCTGGGCGTTCTTAACGCGAATGTCAGCCGCCTCCTGGCCAGGTGGCACTCCACGGTCTGCTGGATGCGATCCCGATGGCAGTAGATGGTGTGTGGGTCGTAAAGGGTCGACATTAGGCCTAAGATGCTCTTTGCAAAAGGTCTTCAGGGCATATGTTCGCAAATAAGCATGTCAACTTGGGGGCCTGTCCCCTGCCAGCTCATCAATGGCTCCTACTACTAGTCACTCTCCACCCCAGGGGTTGTACGGAGGGCGACAGCTGCACCGACGGCGAGTCTAGGTATTGCTGATGGTCTTCAATGGGATTTAGTAGGGGTCTTCCATAGAGTGTCGCTAAAGAGGCAGTTAGGAATAAAATTTAAGAATGATTAATGACATTAAAAGTCTTAAATACTGACCATTGAGATTTGGTTGCTTTCTTTTTTGTGAAGACCCCCTATATATATGAGTACTTCGTGTAATAAATGAAAGCAACCAAATCTTTATAATTATAATAATAAATTTGAATTTAAATTAATTATTTTCAAAAACTCGCATTTGAATTAAATTTACTCTTTAATAATGCTTGTATTGATGGGAATTTGTTTCTATTATTAAAGCTATAATTTATATTTATAATATATATTATAAATTTTAATTATAATTATGATATCCCTTTTTGTATTTTTTTATGAAATTGGAATTAATCAGAATGCTAGCTTTTTGATTTATATTTAATGTATCATGCTTTGGAATCCAAATAAGTGATATCAATTATAGTGCCTTAATTACAGGATACTTAATTCTTTATTATGATTAACCTACTCTCATTAAATTTTTATAATACTATTTATTATATTATGAGTGTTGGCGTGTGAATGATATAAGTTTGCACTGTATGCTGGTTGAGAATGACTGGGATGACAGTGGCAATGCAGCCTCCACTGAGGAGTACCTGTCTGTCAGTTAGTGCTCACCAGCACTTCACACCACCACACTCTCGTGACTATTTGCTAGTCATTTACATCAGCAGCACATCAACAACTTAATTGACACATAGAGGACGTGATCAGTACAGATTGAATGACAGCAGTTGATTAGCGCACCTGTCACTGCAGTCAGACAGTCAATGAGTCAACATGCCAGCTGCATCAATCTACTGCATATCTCACTATCCACATTCACAATATAAATAATATAATAATATAATTATATTGTAGAGGAGTATCTAATCTGGGTGAAATTGGCATTTGATGATAAATAGGTTGTTGCTTTGTTGCTTCTGCCTGCATTTTCACCCACATGCACGCACTCTGTCTATCTATCTGTCTCTACCACTCACTCTCACTCCACTTGTTACCGTGTCTACTTCTCAAAATCAATTTCAATTCCTATTTCCAGTAGTTTATAATAATTTAATTATAATAAGTATAATTATTGGGTGATATGTGGCATGGAGGTAGTTGGTGATGATAAACAGTGGATGGATGAGTTGAATTTGAGGAGATCAAGCAGTCAGGAGTCCAGTGAGTTCACTCAAGACCACTGCTTCGCACTCTCCACTCTTCAATCAACTCATCAAGTGCATATCACACCATTAGCAGGAAGCAGTGAGTGACTAGAAAGCAGTGCGGGGAGTTCGTGAGTAGACACAGCAGCTGGTGAGTCGCAACAAGGTCATGAGTTGCTCCACCTGCTTCGTGCTTTCAATACTCACCACTTCAGCTAGTCACTCAACAATCAACTCACTCTCATCTCCATCATATTATAAAATATTATATTAGTTTATTAAATAAGTAACTGAATAGTGTAGTGAAAGTGTGGGATGTGCAGTGGCAGCAGTGGCAGTGTGAACTACTAGACTGACTCAGTTTACTTCAGAGCAAGCTGTTTGGAAACATCCCTCCTTCTATCCTCAATTCATTCTCTCCCCTATTCCACTCACCACCATTCATTTAAATATTATTATATTATTTATTATGTATTATAACTAATTGAAGTAAGTTGGGATATTTGTAGAACTTTGTCATTTAAGCTACCCCTTTCAATAGCAACACTGGCGTCATCATTAACAGCAGTTAACTTGCTCATATCATCATGGACTTCCTGCTTTTCGGAGTCATGACTTGCTATCTATATGATAATCATAAATATCATTCAATCAACTGCTAAATACCACCACTATAAATATAATATAATATATCCATTTATATGTAATAGGAGTGAGGTCTAAATTGTGATTGTTTAGTTTGATTTAAGACCAAGCTTGTTGAGATTTCATTGAAGGACGGGCCATAGAGCATCATGTCGATGACTCAGCCAGCATATTCCAAGTCTCCTGGTTGGTTGTCTTGAACTCCCCAGATATTCAGAATCAAAATCGTCCTCACTTCTTACAAATCAATCCATTTATAATATTAATTATTCTTATTATAAAAAGTTTAGATGTATTTTTATAAGGATTGAGGAATTTACAAAATTGATTCAGATTTCATTGAATACCGGCAGAATTGTAGCGCTTTTAAAAAGCTTGTCTCCTCAAGTGATAATTTTCAAATGAAGAGATTTTGGCCTCAAGCTCTGCAATTAAAATATTAAAATTATGAATAATCTGTTGCAATTAAAATTGAAGTCTTTTGGTTGTATTAATATATTGGTAAAATGTTAATGAAAATAATATGCATAGAATTATTATAATTTTTTTAAAATTATATATCAATTATATAATGTTTGATGCATAATATTCCTTTAAATGTCAAATTTTGGCAAATTATATTGACAAGCAAAGTTTCAGATTAAAGTGGCATAAATTCTTATAATATCTGATATTTAGACCAACATTAAAAATATATTCCCAAAACTTCAACGTCTAATGCTGACAAATTACAAAGATACGTTTAAATACTATAAATATTTAAACTATA
>ARYC01000087.1:0-292005 GCA_000711775.1 Oxytricha trifallax
AAAAAGCTTTTAAGTCTAATGAAATTAGGATGATAGAGATACCTAACTACCCTGAAATATCAGTTACTAACCTATATGATGATGCTATGAGTGATGCGGACGTAGCTCTCTACCTTCCATCAAAGCTACAGCTCTCTAATAAGTTGCCACAGAGAAACTTCTTCTTTAGTGTTCTTGCAACTCTGAAACCTGAGTACTTAAATGAAGTTATTTAAGAAGCTCACAAGAAACGATACAGCCTCTCTCCTGAAGAAAAAGAGAAGCAAGGTATTAAAATAAGTGATACCTGGCTGTAGGAACTTCAAAAGCATCCTTTCATCTCAAGTAAGCTTAGTCTTCTAACTTCATAGAAAAACCTGGTACTACTATATACTTGATGAAAGAGCGCAGCAAATTGAACAGAGAGAGAAAGTCTCAATTAAAACATGAATTGAGTAAGAGGCTCTTCAAAGATTTATAAAAGCCAGAAGAGATGAAACATAGATGCAGAAGCAGCACTAGGAGAAGAAATATAGCCCAAGCAAGCCTTAAGAGGAAGAAAAGAAAGAGAAGCTAAATCCCTTTACGGGCAAATTTAATATGTGAACTTATTCATTCGTTTAAATCTAATACTTATTTATAAACACAAAATCTCCCTTCTCTTGCGCATACTATAGCTTTATCATCGCTGACTCTCTTAGCAGCACTCTTAATAAAATCGACTGTATCTATCTTTAAATCATGCATGAGATGGTAGAGCAGCAATTTCTTATAATTACCTTTCAATAACCCCCAATATAATTCAATTCCATTGAACTAAGGGCTGTAAGGAACATTAAATACAGGTGTTATATTTAGCCTTTCATATTCCTTCCTTGAGTAAGTAGTTTTATGAACTGACAAGTTATCAACGAATAGAATAATTTCTTAGTCAGCGTACTTATCTCTGAGTTATTGCAAGAACTTAATATATTATTCAGTCTTTATAGAACGAGGGTGAATAACATAAGTCTCGAGGCCACTATCTTCACTTATTCCACCAAGAATAGCATGAGTTTACACCTTAACATTTTAGTCATAAACTTCTTTATTACTATACCTCTTGTACCAAGACCTTGATATAAAGGTAAGCAATGTAAATATAGCTTCATCAGCGTGTATGAACTTTATATTATGCTATTAAGACCTCTGCATTTAATCGAATATATAATTTAAATTATCCTTATAAAATGGAACATTAAAGTCAATCACTCTCTTAATGCGATTGACTGTCTTGTAAGATATCCCACTCTTTTTATATATGTTCGCTATAGATTAAGCAGAGATGTGAAGCTCAGGAAATTGGCGATGAAACATCACAGCCTCTAAGCTAGAGAGAAATGAGCCCAGTATTTAAGAGTCTTATCATTAATAAGATATTCAATATGATGCTGCTAAAATTTTAAGGGTCTCTTAGTCTTAGAATTAAGATGCTATCTCTTTAAATTCAATGCTAATAAACAGTGAGACCTCACAGTTGCTGGAGATTTATGGAGTAGCCTTGCTATAGACGTATAATTCAGAACAGGCTTGAGTGATTCACAATATTCATCACATCCATATCGCAACTTAAACAATAAATCTATATACTCACTGTCATATACTGACCCAAAACCTCGCATATACTCACTTAAAATACTAATATTTAAACATTAAACCCCTACATAAACCCTATTAAAACCCTAATAAAGTATGCACTAATAGTCTACTTTTATCAATCAAAAACTCAATCAAACTACTGAAAGGGTTTTGGGGTTTTGAATGTCCTCTTAATATTGAATGGGTCATAAAAATATACAATTTTAAATTTATGTAAATTTATGAAATTTCACATAAATAAAAAAGGGCAGGAAACTTCCTAGAGTGCAGGAGACTTCCTCCACACTAAATTAATTATTAATCAAATTGAACAATTCACAAAACTCTGAATCAAATATTTAAATATAAAGATTTTTTCAATGATAAGACACTTAACTATTTTATAATCTTAATTATTTTGAGATTATAATGTTAATTTTACTATAAATTTTAAAGTATCAATGATTTTATAAAAATTTTATAATATAACTTGAGTATAAGCCTATATATTTTATTAGTTAATTTTATTTTTAATAGTTCATAGAGTTTCAATAAAAGATAATAAAATTATTTTTTCTCAATGTTTAATTGTATATATGAAACAAAAAATTGCTATTTAAAATTAATTGAATGGTTGATTGTTAATAACTACAAATTTCATTCTATTTTCTTTTCTCTATTTGAGTTAGTATTAAACTACGGGAGGGGGGGGGGACTAAGTCGGTGCAAAAAAAATTTTCGAAATCCTAAGTTGGTGGAAAATTATTTCCTTAAAAAACGTCAAAATCACAAGTCGGTGCAAGATCAATTTTTGACATTTAATATCAATTTAATCATCTTACACCCCCCCATGAAACATATCAAAATTTATCAAAAATTACTTTTCAATTTCTGATTCTAACTCCTTCATGACATCTCGATCATATGACACTAAGATATTAATATAAAAAAGAAATTATATATATAAAAAAAATATTTCTGTGGAACATATATTTGATTTAAGTAAAATAATGAAATATTTTTTCATTATTAAACCATATTAAGTCAATTAAGAACGAAGATTAGCAGTTAAAAACATCATTTAAATTTGCTGAAATCAATAATGTCTGGCGAAAAATCAAATTCTAACACTCTGAGCAGTGTATTTTTTGCCAGACATTATTGATTTAAGCAAATGGAAATGATGTTCTTAGTTTTTAATTGACTTAATATGGTATAATAATGAAAAAATATTACATTATTGTACTTAAATCAAATATATGTTCCTCAGAAATATTTAATTATAAATATAATTTCTTTTTTATATTAATATATTAGTCAAAACTCAAAAACCCTTTCAGTAGTTTGATTGAGTTTTTGATTGATAAAAGTAGACTATTAACGCATACTTTATTAGGGTTTTAGTAGGGTCTATGTAGGGGTTCAATTTTTAAATATTAGTAATTTAAGTGAGTATATAAAGCTAGTTTTTTTAATATTTCACACAGACATAAGCTTAGAGTCATGCGGCAGTTCTCTGAATTATATCTTTCTAAGTTGTAATTTGATTGTATTTAGCGTTACTTCAGGTTCATCGCTTGGTTTGATTATTGTAGAGTATGCAAGCAATCTGAGGCATCCATTGATTTTATTTTTTCGAGATATTGCTTAATTCTTTACTTAGAATCTCTCTCATTCTTAAAGTTAAAGTAATCATTCCTTGCCATAATACTCTCTATTATTATTTCTGCTAATGCCCATATAGCCAAGCTATATCCTCATCTCTCCAATCTTCTCTCTCAGGGAAATATCCAGGAGTGCCTCGTACATTTCCTAGCGCAGAGGCTTCTAATGATAAAATTCACTTAGGTATATGATAATAGTAGAGTATAAGACAGTCTGGTAAATTCTTTGCTGGGAGATAAGTAAATTAAATCACCATAAAAGTCTTATAGTTGACATATTTCCTCAGCATATTTAACATTTTAGTAAACTAAAAAGTTCCTAAAGAAGTTTTGTTTTTCTAGGAGGTCCTCCAAATCAAGTTTGAACTAATTTGAAGGTAAAGTTATTAAATTATTTAATTTAATATTCTCCTAATTAAGTTTTAACCTTAAAATTTAACTCCTAATAAAGTTTAAACTTAATTTGGAGGACCTCCTAAAATAATTAAACATTATTAGGAGCAATTTAATGGAGATAGATTGATAAAAATGAAATCAATCTGTGAAACTTTGAGCAAGTTTTTCAATGCTTCTCCGCATATCTTTTGAAGGTTGACCTCCGTTAGGTTATCTCTATTTATTCATTAACATTTCTAGAAAGAGGAAGCAAGATGGAGTCTATGAATGAGGCAATGAAGAGAATTTAATCTCAAAATTTAATAGGAAAATTTGGAAGTAAAGAGGACCTATATATATATTTGGTATAGCAAGGTAAGTTCTTAGCTAATATTTATATATTATCATAGTTGGATTTCAAAACCCCAAAACCCCTTAATGAGGTTTATAAGTGCTTTGATTTGTAGGGAATTTGTTAGGGGTTGGGGTTATTAATAGGTTTTAATGTGAAATATTTAGTAAATGTATTTAATTTAATCACTAAAAATGCACTTTTGGATCATGCTGGAGAGGTCTAAAGTTTATCTTGCTTAACCACAACTCTATTTGCTCTTGATATGTCTGATCTTGAGTTTGGTTTTATTATTATTGAGTCTGCCATTTGTTTTATTGATTGTGAGACTCTTGTTTTATCTATAATTTATTTTATTCTTTGCTTAGCATCTTTCTCGCACCTTGTAGAATAGTAATCGTTGCGAGGCATATAGCAATCTATTATTATTGCTGCTAATGCCCATTCAAAACCCCAAAACCCCTTAGTGAGGTTTATAAGTGCTTTGATTAGTAGGGTAAAGTTGGGGTTTTATTAGGGTTAGTAGAGAAAACGCAAGTTTATTGAGACTTTAATATGTATTTAATGAGTATTAGTTTAATTATATCACATGAATTTTACTTGCTTGTCTTTGTTGTATCTCTTGAATCTCGCTTTCTTTAGTGGTTCGAGCATATCGTCTAAGGATTGTCTTGGATATGCTGGAGCTCTTACTATTATCTTCTCTACAATCTTCTTTATTTCTTAGCAAACATCATCTTGTTTTATGTGCTTCTCAGCTAGATTTATTGATTATTTTTCATATTTTGTATTAATGTAAGTCATGCTTTCCATATCGCACTCTAAAAAATTATTGCAGCTACTGCCCAAACATCCCACTAATAGAGCCATTAGTCCATTTCTCTCTGATTGGGAAGTAACCTGGAGTACCAAGAACCTTTGCTAAGGTTACAATCTCTTATCTTAAGGCTCTATTAAAATCGATTACAACTACTCAAAAGGGCAAAGGTTTAGCATAACATTTTCAGGCTTCAAATCTCTATGAACGTATCCAAGCTCGTGAGTTCCTAAACACCCTTTATCATATTAGATAGAATATCATTCAAGTCATCTGGGTATCTGTTTTAATATAGATAATCTCGGAGAGTCATTTCAAACTTTTTAGCCTTAGTGCGATGAAACCAAACCCTAAAATAACACCATCTAGCTTGAGCAAATTCTTGCAATCTTTTTTCTAAGCCTCTCTAAGTACAATATATTCGTTAGCAAACTCATTTTGATACTGCTCGTTTTTAAGGAGATAGCTGAAAGGATATACCTTGTAGGCATAGTCATCAACCACTATGAGTCTTGCTTTAGCAGGTACGTTTATATGTAAGTAGTTTTCAATACAACTGCTAAGGTCTACTGCATTTAGTGCAGGAATATACATGGCTCTCTCTTAAAAGCATGCTAAAAAGACATTACCAGCAGGTTGATTCATTAATTCTATTCGCTTCTGCCTCTTGAGCTTCTCCTGTTGTTATTTTTAAGTCTCAAGATTATTAGATTTTCATTTAGCGGGCACGAATTTCTAAGTCTCTTTATCTTAAATCAAGAACTCACTTAGGTGATGCTTCTGCATATGTTTCTTAACTTTAGCTGAGTGAGTATAAGACTTCTCACAAGTCGTGCACTAGTAACTGCCATCGACCTTATCATGCTTAAAATACACCTTAGCTTTCCCAGAGTGAACCTCTTTCATATGTCTTTCAAACTGGAATCAGTAGAGAAAAACTTTAGCAGTCTTAGCATTCAAAAGTTTTAATCCTTTAAATCTAAAGCTGTTCCTTTTCTTCCTCAACATCTTTTATTAATGTTTAAACTTCTATTTCAGCTTTCTCCTTCATGTTTTAAACCTATATAATAAAAACCTGTGCTTCAAAATCAAGAGCTCTTAGCTCTGCCTCCCTCTCAATATATATAACTTCTTGTTTCTTGGTTGAACCAAAGTTAAGCATTGATTGACCTGCTCCTAAAAGTGCCGCTCTACGATTCAAGTGGACCGCCATGTTTAAATTCAAATTTAAATTTCTATTATAAAGCTCTTAAAACCTCTATAGCTATAGCTGGAATATATAGGAGTTGCTACAGCATTAATGATGGTTTGATCTCAGCTCTAAGACTTCATATTTATACTCAGTTTATAACTATAATTTTTGTAATTTTGCACTTAATAATTTTGATTATGGTACCAAATCAGATAAAGTTCAGGTTGGTACTGGTACCAATTAAGTTTTGAACCAGATTGGAACTTTTCCATTAAAACCTCACTGGATTAAAACTAGGTAAGCTAAAATTTTTTAAAAATAAATCGAATTTAATTTGAAATATACATTAATGAATATAAAGGTGCAAAGGTGAATTAAGACAATTAAGAATGCATAAGGTAAAGCCCTAATTAGGGCATTTAATTTAGTTATTTCTCAATAAGCTGATTTCTAATCAACCCAAGATATTCTGACTGCCTTCCTTGAGCTTATAAGCTCATAAGTGTGGGCTTATAAGCCAAAATCTTCCAAAATCACCCACATCAAGGGTCATTTTCCAAAAATCTGTTTTTTAAGTAAAAGTCTTATAGAGGGCTATAATGCCCATTTTATGTTAATTCTTAATTAAAGTTGAAATTATTAATTAAAATTTTAAATTCATATTTTAAAACGTAATAAATTTAAGCCTGATTTAAATTCTCTATAGAGAATTCTATTAAAACTAATTTAAGTTTAATTTTTAATGATTTTTAATAATTAAAACCTAATAATTTCTACTTTATTTAAGAATTAACATAAAATGGGCATTATAGCCCTCTATAAGACTTTTACTTAAAAAACAGATTTTTGGAAAATGACCCTTGAAGTGGTGTTTGGAAGATTTTGAGCTTATAAGCCCACACTTATGAGCTTATAAGCTCAAGGAAGGAAGTCAGAATATCTTGGGTTGATTAGAAATAAGCTTATTGAGAAATAACTAAATTAAATGCCCTAATTAGGGCTTTACCTTATACATTCTTAATTATCTTAATTAACCTTTACACCTTTAAATTCAATAATGTATATTTCAAATTAAATTCGATTTATTTTCAAAAAATTCTACCTTACTAATTAAGTTTTGGTACTATTAAATTGGTACCAATTAAACTTAAACGAATTTAGTACCGGTACTAATTAAATTTAAACAAATTTAGTACTAATTTAATGGAACTAAATTGATAAAAATGGAGCTCCATCTCTGAAGTTTGTTACAGCTTCTGCGAACCTTCTCCACGTATCTTTACAGGGTTGACCTCCTATAAGATGCCCATATTTAATAGTAAGATTTTAAAGGAAAGGATCCAGAAGTCTATAAATTAAAACTTGAAATTCATTAATAGGAAGAGGAACAAAGATGGAATCATTCAATGAACAAATGAAAAGGGTTGAGGCTCAAGAAATGATATCAAGATTCAGAAGCAAGGAGGATCTCTATCGATACCTTACTTAGCATGGTAAAATAAATTGATGTTAATCAACGATGTATACAGTTGGTCTATTCCTTCCAACGATGGAAGGTACTAAAATATCATTCTTAAAAGCAATACTCTGCGAGGAGAAGAAAGCATTTAAAAACAAAGAAATCAAACTGATTGAAATACCTAACTACCCAGAGATTTCAGTCACAAATCTCTACGAGGATGCAATGAAAGATGATGAAGTGGTTATTTACCTTCCTAGCAAGAAGCAGCTCTCAAATAAGTTGCCTGAAAGAAAATTCTTCTTTGGTGTTCTTGGTACAATCAAAGAGGATTATTTGAGAGAAATTATAGAAGAAGCTCATAAGAAACGCTACTCTATTTCTCCTGAAGATTAAAAGAAGCAAGGAATACTAATAAGCGAGACGTGGCTAGCAAAGCTTAAGAAGCATCCTTATCTCTCTAGTAAACTTTGATTTATAACTTTTTAGGGAAACCTGGAACTGGTATATTTCTAATGAAAGAGAATGCAAAGGTTCACAGAGAGAGAAAGTCTCAAACCATTCATTAAGTTAGCAAGAGACTTTATAATGAAGTTTAAAAGTCTGATGAAATGAACATAGATGCTATCTGTGTAAAAATTAAATCTAAGATAAGTTTATTTTAAACTGAATAGTTATGAATAAATTATAATATGTAAAATTAATAGTTAATTTTCAATATTTTGTTTCCTTTTTATGCTTATATGGAAACCTTAAGTATTCAAAATATAAATAGTTAAGATAGTTTATATATTTTAATTATTTACTATATATTTATTAATTCATTAGAATGGTTAAAAAATGTTTAGTCAATTATAATTAATTTTTATAATTATCGCTAAAAATAGATATTGATTACTAAAAAATAATGAATTTGTTTATATTTAACAAACATTACTTACAAATATAGTATTATAAGTAGTGCAAAATTAACAAGCTTATGTTACTTTTGCCCACTATATGATAAAAAAATTATTTCTGCATTTCATTTATTCAAAAAATTGGTAATTATATCAATTAAAAATAATTAAGACTAGATCTTTAGTTTTTTTTAAGTATCATTGCTAGATGATACTATTAATTAATTATAATTTAATTTACTTCTTAAAGTCTAAATAATTCCTGTAAATATGAAATAATCAAATGTAGTCCAAATGTTAAATAATTAATTTTCTAGAGATATAATAAAATATAAATTTATCGAATAAAATTTTCATGAATTTTATAAATAATTTGAGTATTTTATTTTTAAGAAATTATAAATTTATCTAGATCACTTTTAATTCCTAAAATTTAAGTAAGATTGTTTGGATCATGGATTATAATTGAATTTTGATTTTAAAGAAATTTAATCTCATTATTTAAATTTGCTTCTATTAGAACCTGTATATATCTCTAAGTCAGAGTCATTTTATTTAATCAAACCTCTTTTTGGAGTTACTATTTCATTTTACTTGGACTTTTGCTTTTTCTTATTCTTGGATTTGGCATTTGTAGAAGGAGACTCAATGAATTTCAAATCATTTAATATAATCTATTATTTGGAGTTACTACTTTTATCAATTTAGCTGCTACCAGAATTATCAGTGGGAGATTAAAGTTTATTTATGTTTTGCTTCATATTTTACAGAATAACTTGTCTTGCTATACCCCTGAATAACTTTTGTCTCAAAGTTTCATTATTGTCGCTTTAATCTTGTTCTATGATTTAAGTTAGTAATTTCTATGAGTATTTACTCTTCAAATTCTTTTTATCAATGAATCTCGCTAAGTCTTCAAATAGTTAAGATTATGAATTAGTATCATTAGTATACGTCTATTAATTAAAGTTGGTAGGGCTCACAACCTTTTAGCTCATGAATTTAGCCATATTTAATTGATCTATGTTGAATATGATTGAGAGTAAGTAGTTGTTCAAGTTCAAGTTCTTCATAATATTTGAAATATCAGTCTCCTGATCATAGCTTAATTTTGCTTAAAGTATCATATTTTCTTTTGGAGTGTACTTGATTATTTTTTTACATATAAGCAGCTTTTTAAAAGAAATTCCAAAATATTCTCTAATTGATATTTAGAGAATTCAAATCCCTTCTTCAATTAATAAATGAAATTATTTCGCATGATTAATATTTTTGTTTTATTTTTTGATATTCTAATTAAAATAACTATTTATTACTATTATTGTAGAATAAATTCGATTTGAATCAATTTAATTTAAAAAAATGAATAAAAAAGAGAGATAAAAACTCAAATTAGGTGAATTAGATCTTAAAACCCCAATGCTGTTATTTACAATTTTTTGTAGACGATAGAAATTAATCAAAATGCAATTACTCTTAACTTAATATCATATAACTCACTTCACAAATTTGCCAATCTCTCTCTCAAGGTCTTGAGCTGCTCCTGCCTCTCGCGGTCCAGGTTCTTGATCTCTTCGCATTCTCCATTCTTAGGTCTGAATTTCAATGCTTCCTTCATCAACGAATCCACGGTGTCCTGGGTAAGGGCGGGCTTGAATCTCTGCAGGAACTGAGGGGGGAGGTGGGGGGCGCTCTGCATCAGCATGGGCAGGTCCTTCTTGAATCTCTTCATGACGCTATCTCTTCTCTGCCTTTCCTTGCTTATTGACAGGGGTCTCTTGTCTCTGTCAGCAGCTCGGTTCATGATGTTGTCTACAGTCTCATTATTCTTGATTGGGTCTTAGTTGGTGGGAGGCACTCAGAATGTCAAGCTTCGGAAAACTTTAATTGGGGTCTTTCAAATTGTTGAATTTTACAGAGAGCTTGTTGCAGGCGAATTCGATGATTATTAGCAAGCCACCATAGTCGTATTGTACCTCGATCGAGAGAGCGCAGCCTGAGCTAGAGAGTTACAAGTAACTGAACAAGCAGCTGTTTACCAGACAAAGATTATGAGATGAATACTTTTGCTGATGACGCCAGGTAGTTGGAATATTCAAAATCACTCGACCCTCAGAGTCCTCATAAGTCGGCTCCATGCAGTGAGTGCCCTAATGTATGCGACCTAAGCCAACGCATGCAGAGTGCTGCCCCCAAACAGGCCAGTTTGACTGTCATAGACTAGGGTGCCAAAAATCCTGATTTAGAAGAGTTTATTCTGATACACTTTAGAACTAGAGTAGTATAGTTTTCGCTAGGCGCAATGCACTAGAGCTTCGTGCTTTGGCATAAGAGTTTAGTGCCTTTGGCTACTCATGAGTATTCAGGATGCCAACTGGCTTGGTGGCTGAGCCAACGGTATCTGGACAGCAGGCGTTCTTGAGATAATTGCTGGGACTCGCCCCCTGATTGCTTAGCTTGGGTAATAGGTTACGTTGAGCTCCTTCCCTAAATCTCGCTATCAAATACTATTGTTTAAGCTTACCTGGTGAGAGGAGGCGAAGCATCTAATGTGGGATCCAACAAGCCGCTCATGGTTTGGTGGTGTGTCGAATCATCATGAGAACATCCAATATGGCGGCCGCCATCTTCCTTCTCTATTCTAAAAACTCCATTCAAGGTCTCGTCCACTAATGTCGAATAAAAGAACGTGGAGCGCGAGCCAAGAATACTGCTGACCACTCGTCAGAGTGCTCCCCGGCTTCTATTAGATACCAATATGTTGCTCAGGAGATTGCCAAGGCGCTGTTGGAAAGATGTCTTGGTGAGCAGGGGATCGTCGAACTCAAGATTATCGAGCAGTAGATCCTCTGATGGGTCCTCCAGCAACTATGGGTCGTCTTGCTGGCTGAGCGGGGCGTTAGAATTGAAAAGCAGTAGGTTCATATGTTGGATTCGTGGCGTTGTTAGAGATTCTAAAGTAATATTATAGGGGTTTGAGGATTTATAATAATTAAATTCAGCAATTCGTCATTTTGGTAGCTTTAGTAGAATAGCCTCTACTACTACTACTACTACTACTACTACTACTACTACTACTACTACTACTACTACTACTACTACTACTACTACTACTACTACTACTACTACTACTACTACTACTACTACTACTACTACTACTACTTCTACTGCTACTACTACTACTACTACTACTACTGCTACTACTACTACTACGACTACTGCTACTACTACTACTACTACTGCTACTACTACTACTGCTACTACTAATACTACTACTGCTACTACTACTGCTACTACTACTAATACTACTACTACTACTACTACTGCTACTACTACTACTGCTACTACTACTACTACTACTACTAATACTACTACTGCTACTACTGCTACTACTACTACTGCTACTACTGGTACTACTACTACTACTACTACTACTAACTACTGCTACTACTGGTACTACTACTGCTACTTCTACTGCTACTACTACTAATACTACTACTACAGGACCCTCTAATAAATTACTAAAGCAACCAAATCGATAATTATTATAATTCACACTTGATTAATTTAATACGTCACCCAAATCTTGTAAATAACTGCATTGGGGTTTTACGAAATCGCAACTTTATATCTCTGGATTAATAAAAAATTTTTATTTACAAAATTAAAAAAAATTCTCTCATTTAAATGACGAATACACTATAAGATAAATTTATCATCATTTTATTCTAAATAATTTTGAGTTCAATATCTATTGAGACTGAGATCTTCGAATTTAAATTTCTTTATTTTAAACCAATATGACTTATTCTAAATTTGATTTAATTATTTTTCAAATCTAACGTATTCCTACAACATAAAAATAATTATTTAAAAAAATAGTTTTAATTGTAAACTTTTGAAGCGACTGCATTATAATCTAAATTAATTTTTCATAATATTTTGCTAATTTGGGATTTTGTTACCATTTAACTAGATACTTTAAGTATATCTTAACCTTTTGATGATTACTCTAATGAATATTGCTTAATCTCTAACAATTTAAAATTAAAGAAATTTAATATAAAACAAAATTAAAAAGATTTTGGCATTAAATATTAAAATTCTTTTACCAAAAACCTTTTCTCTGTGCTTGATCTTAATTTTTTTTAATAATTTATTTAAGAACGATACTTTTAACTGTTCTATGAGAGACAAGCTTCATTATTTCAAATCATTTATAATGAAATTAATATTTGACTTTTTATTTAATTTCTAAACAAAGTTTTGATTATTGTAAATTACAATTTATTTGGGGAAAAATGTTATAGTGAATTAAATGTTAGAAAAAGTGGCATTTAACTTTACCTCTAAAAATAGTACTTGTTCAAAAAAGAATTAGAAATTAGAAAATTGTTTGTCGGTACTTTTTATCTCATCTTTAGAGAGATATATCTAAAGATATTTTGCGTAATTTTTTTTAATTATTTCAACTAAAAATTATTCATAATTTTTCTCTTTTTAGGGATGAGATAGAAAGGTACAGTCAAAAATAATTAATATAATTTTTATTAAAACTATTTTACATTTTGTATAGCTAACAAGTCAATCAGATGCTGAAGCTACCACAGCGAAAGGACATGGATTACCTTTCCCAACAGCGATGGGACCGGTAAGCGTTTTTCTCCATTCCCTGACATCTAGTCGAATCCGCGAGCTCTGTCCCTAGGTTATTACTGGCCGACATCTTTATTCAAGAGGAAAACTAGTTGATAGCGAGACTGGTTTCTTAGGAGTTTTCTATTTCATGACTGCCACGTCACGGAATTGCCACGTCAACTCTCTCAGATACTTCTATGTCACGAATAAGATTGATAGTTTGATTTAAGTATAAAATAGTGGTAAATTAAATTTATTTGATTATAATCATTAAACACAACAAGTCTATCAGAAAATCTGTTAAATTATTTTCAGAATGTTCTTTTACATAACAAAAACCTGTAAGCCCTGTGTAAAGTTGGTATTAATTGTCAAATATAATTGTCTATTAATGCAAATAACTATTTTCTATTAATAATTTGCGGTAAGATGTATACCCATAAACGTTTGCGTATATATAACCAATTTTAAGTTTGTGACAAATTAAAATCAAAGTATATTAAGAGAAACTTCAAGGTATGCTAAGTGACTAATTTAAAAGTATAGTTATCAAAAAATTTATAATTATTTGTAAAAAACAAATTTAATTAAATCAAATTGCTAATCATTTAAATTTTAATGCTCTATTTAAGAAGTATCATATTTTCGAGGCATGGACTTAGTAAACAGTCACGATTTTTATTATTTAATTAAATATAAGTTATTTTTCCAAATACAAAGTATTCTTACAATAATGAATTATTTATAAGGATATTTCTTTTGCTTTTTAAAAATATTAAATCTACTATGATCCTCTAATATATATATATATATATATATTATATATATATATATATATATATATAGTATATATATATATATCAGTTGTTATATATTTTAAAAATATATAAAAAAAAAACAATAAATACCCTTATTATAAAAATTGTAGCAATAAAAGACCCTGAGTATTATTATTAAAGTGATTTATTTAATTCTAAGTTAATTATTTATTAATTAATAAAAAACTTGATTTATAAAAATAAGAATTTTTTTAAATGTAGAATATAATTTTTAAATAATCAAAATACCAAATCATAAATACAAATAAAAGCACAAAAGATCATTAAAACCCTAGTAAAATGTAATTAAAATGAAAATTTATCTTCAGCCTCATTGTATTCTCTAATTTTTATACCGATGTTATAAAATTATTTTTCTAATGAAATTGCTAATTATAATTATTCATTAAGAATTACTATTATTTTTCTTAGTTGAATTAAAAATAGTGAAAAATACAAATTTAAATTTTCAAGCAAAAACTAATTCTTATAAAATTTACTCATTCCATTAATTTATTCATAAATTTGTTTAAACAGGATATGTCAAATTTATATACAGTATAATAGGAATAAATTTGATTTGGGAACATAATTGATAATTAATAAAATTATTGATATAAAGATAATTATTTTTTCTTGAAAGATATAAAAAATGGTAATTTATTTGAATGGGAATTCAAAAATATATAGGCTTTACAATTTTCGGTATTATTTATCTCATTCTTGAAGAGAGAGAGAGAGATAAATCTATCTAATTTTTTTGTTTAATTTTGATAAGAAAACTAAAATTTATTTGTCTCTTTCTCCTAGGTGATGAAATAATAGAGTATTGTAAATTATATATTCTTGATAAAGAAAATAAATTGATTATATTTATATGATATATTTTATTAAATATTAATTATTTTACCCAATAAATCTATTCCTTCAATAATGTATCGAAATCTAGGGATAACTAAATTGCAAAAAGAATAATAAGCTATACAAATTAATTAAAATATCTTACATAAATTAATAGATTTGTTTTGATCAAATCAAAATAGCTAAATGTTCGTTTTTAATAAATTTATGACTTCTTGAAAAATTATTTAAATTAACCAATTAGCTATATTTTAGAGTATTAAATGTCCCCTGGTTTTTTCTTCAATACTTTGAAGTTGGATTGGAATATTTTCTAGAAAAATAAGTACTCTTGGATGTTATTAATAAGTAAGCCTATAATTACTGGAAGTATCTACATTATTCCTCCACAAGTAGAAAGAGCATCAACAATAAAAGTCATATATTATATAAATAAATTATTTAAATTTGATAAAAATTTTAATGATTAAATCAATTAAATCTTGCTTAAAAAATTCTAACTATAGTTGAATTTTTTTTATTTAATTCACTTATTTGAGCTATTATTGTTGATACTTGATTAGAAATTTAAAGGTTTAAAGTATTTAGGTAATTATTGTTAGTCTATTGCATTATTTTCCTGTGAATAAAAAGCCTATATCCCTTTAAATCTAATATTTCCAACTGTGAACTCCAGCGTCTATATTGGTCTTTTCTGAAGTCTGAATACTTGAGTTAAGTCTTTTAAATCATTATAAGCTTATTACTTACGATCTCTGTGAAGATTGCTCTATTCTATCATTAAAAAATAGTGCACCAAAAGTTTCTCATAAATTAAGTTTAAGATTCTATTTTGATATTTTAAATGCATTAACTGTAACTCTGACATCCAGCTTTCTAAGATCTATATGTCTATTATTTTTTAATATAGAGATTTGCAGTTCAATTATTTATTTTAATATATAAATAGTCTTTTCTAAGCATCTGCTTTATTATTGGTATTAATGAACAAAAAAGGTTTGTTAAAAAATATTTAAATCAATGCTACAAATAATCAGGCAACGCAAAACTTTGAAACCAATTTCATGGTGGTCTCATTTAAGTTAGTCAACTTTTAAATAAAGATTTAATATCTAAGATGTAATATAATAACTTTACCTATAAAGCGACAGTAGTTGACCAAAACAGAGCTTTAGTTTAGTTAAATTAAGACTTTGGAGTATTGTGAGAACTTTAAGCTTTTCATTATCAGAAAGAAAGATTAGAAGACTAGAGATGACAGAGATCTTTAGTCAAAGATGATAGCTTTCGAGCAAAATTTATTATGTCAAATTTGCTTCGCATTCTCTAAAAAGTATGAAAAATGTTAATTTTATAGATTTAAAAATACTAAAGACAAAAGAAAATATCTCAAAACAATAAAAAAATAATATTTTAAATAATAATTATGATTAAATTTCTGTAAGATATAGAAAAATTAACAGTAAAAATAAGTAAATTTAAATTTCCATCACATAAGGTAAAGAAATTTGTTGAATAACTAAATTTTGCTCATTATAACATATTTTTCACATTAAGGATTATTAATAACATCAACCCTATAAATTTTACAAATAAAATAACTTTTAAACTTTTAAATAAGTTTTGTGATTTTGAATTTCAAAATATAATTCTTTTTAAAAAGCAATGTAATTAATTATTATAATTCAGCTATTTTGATAAATTTAAATAGAATAATTTTTTTAATTATATTAATTGAACATTAAGAAATTGTATTTATAAGTTTAACAAAAAATTAATTTTTCAAATCATGGGAATAGAATTGCATTATTTATTGATTATTCTAAACTAGAAAATGGAATAATTTAAAATTTTAATTTATGTTTGAGGGTATTAACAATCTTAAATAATTATAACTCAATACAAATACTCTTTTATTTCAATAATATTACTATATTAACATTAAATTATACTAGATTTTATTTTGAATGATATTAATAACATTTAAAATATTTAATTAGACATATTTGGTATTTTAATAGTAAATACAGTTCGCTCTGAAATATGAACATTTGATGAGAATTCAAAAAAGACCTAATAATAAGATTGTAATAATATAAAGTTTAAATAAATTCTTTTATTTAAATATCTAACTTTTTATTATATATGCAAATAAAATAATATTTATTGATATTTTAGGGTTATTAAGATTTTTAAATATTTTTTTTAATATTGTTAAAAATTTTCTTTTCTTATTATTTCAACTTTAGAAGAATTTATTTTTTCGAATATATCAAATATTTTAGTTGATATTAGTTGAAATTTTCCTAATTTTTAAATAATCTGAAAGTTTTTAAATATATAACAAATAATACATTTAAATATTATCTTGTTAAATTTTAATAATACATTTTTGATAGCTAAGAATAAATTATAAATTATGTTTTAAATTAGAGGAAAAATTTAATTTTTACTACTTTAGTGATTTATAAGAGTAAAAATATATAAATAAATAAAAATGAGTTAATTAAAAAGATATTATAATAATTTTATTAGAACAATTATTTTTTTATTTGAAGTAGTAGATATTGACAAAAAAGTAGATTTTTAAGTATTATTAAAAAATTAAGATTTTTTTTTTTTGCTCAACATTTTTAGTCAGCATTCAACAAACTACCTTTTAATCAAACATTGCAATTGATTTTATTGATATAAAAGTAAAAAATAATGAAAAAAAATAATATTTTAATATATATATATATATATATATATATATATATAATATATAATATATATATAATAATATATTCATAATTATACAGTATTTTAGAAAATTTTATTCAAAAAAATGCATGAAAAAATAAGATATTCATAGAAATCTTTGTAATTTTTTTATGATTACTTAGTTTTATTAAACTGCTATAAATACAAATAATTAAAAAAGTAAGTGGACTAATTTAAGGTGACTTGGTATATATATATATAATTTGGATTAATGATAGGTGTATAATTAAAAATATATTTTCATATTCAATATTTCTAAAGTTTTATTGAGTTGGAAAATTTCTAAAATAAATTAATATTGATTCTTTTGGCAATTTATTTAATCAATTTATACATTAGATAGTCAAAATTAATCTGGACTTAAGTATTACAGTACATTCTTATATCTAATTTAAATCGAAATATTGAGAATAATTTTGTATAAAAAAATACTAAATAATATTCTAATCCAAGGATGAAATTATAAATTACCGATAATATTAAATTTCAGATTAATATTAATTATTTACAGAACAAGTACTTAATTATTTTCAGGTAAATAAAGTTACCTCCAATAAAATTTAAATAATTTTCTATTTATTTTTAATTAATTTTTTAAAACTTATTATTACAAAGCAGTATTCATAAAATTAATATAGAATTATAAAGTAGAATGGAATATATCTCAAATTTTATATCTTTTACAGTTTACTCAATTAATTAAAAGTTAAGTATACTATAAATAAAAAGCTATTTATGCTTATAAATTTAAAATATATATAATAATTTATAAATAAAAGAGTTACCTCGATTTTTATTAATCCAAATTATCTTTTTGATTTAAAATTTTTTTTTGTTTCTTCATTTGGATATGTATGTGAGTTTTAAGGTATCCATAATTCAAGAATATTTATGTGTGATTTTAAGCTTCAAAATAAATTGACAAATTATATCATATTTATGGTAAATTAAAATTTGTATCATAAATTAAATAATTAATTTATAATTAAAAATTAGCAATATTCGCCAAGACCTCTCCTCTCGTTGAAATATTTTTATGTGTTATCTTCAGTGTAAAATAAAGAAGTTTATGGATTTAAAACACTGGCAAACATAGAATCTCTCCTTATTGCTACATCTTAACTTAAATAGGTAGCAACTGTATATTGAAAATTTTAACTTAAAGCAGTACCGTGACTTTTCAATAACGACTTTAAAGGATTTTTATCGAATTCATCAATCAAGTCCCCATTTATTTATAATTATACTTAGTATAAAGTAAAAAATGAGCTAAATCTAATAAATAAACTTGTTAAAATTGAAATTTTTCATTATAATTAACAAATATATTCTTTGTTTTGATTGATTTTATAGAAAATAAGAATTCTTCTATCTTTAACATTGTGAAAATTATTAAATCATATATAGGTTCAATATTTAGTATCATGAAATTAAAAAGCAAATTAAATTTTTAAAAAAGAAATTTATTAAAAATATTTAATATAGAAATATATCATTTGAAGAATATTAAATTTTCCAAATGAAATATAAGGTAACTAAAATATAACATTTTAATAGCAATTAAGTTTTATTTATGTAATATTTTTTTTCTTACATTTTTGAAATTTTGGTTACTTTAAGAAAAATAAGTTTGGTGTGTCTTATAAAAATAATGTTCTTATTTATTAGTTTACAGCTTCTTTCAAATTTATTATCACTATAAAGTAAATCTCTAAGTGATATTATTATGTAAATATCATTGATATATAATTAAGAAAGTTTCTCATCTTTATCAATATAAATTTGCCATTGACTTAGAATGATGTTAGAAATTATAGGGTAGTTGTTATACAGGCTAAAAGAAAATCTTTTACAAATTTTCAAATAATTCTATATATAAAAAAGAGTAAATCAATTAAAAGTTTTATAATGACCTAACTGTCCTTTTATATGATTTATTTTGGAGTCTGATAGAATTTTCAATATTTAATATTTGTATCTAATTAACATTCAAAACCCCTTAATGAGGTTTATAAGTGCTTTGATTTAAAGAGTATAGTTGGGGGGTTAGTAGATAAAACGCAGGTTTAATGTGTATTCATTGATAACTAAAGTATTCAATTCAAACGAATTTTATCTGCTTGTCTTTGTGATACCTCTTGAACCTAGCTCTCTGTAGTTCAGTAAACATATCATCTAATGATTATCTTGGATATGCTGGAGCTCTTACGATTATCATCTCACTATATCCTTGATCCCATCGCAGACATCTTCTTATTTAATATGTTTAGTTGTCAAACTTATTGATTACTTTTATTGTTTAGTTACAAAATATGACATACTTTCCATATCGCTCTTTATGATAATAGCAGCTACCGCCCAAACATCTCACTACACAGAGCCATTAATCCACTTCTCTCTTATTGGGAAGTAACCTGGTGTGCCTAGAACCTTAGCTGAAGTCACTCTCTCATATCTTATAGCTCTGTTATAATCTATGACTACTACTTCTAGAGGGCAGAGATTAAGATGTCATTTTCTGGCTTCAAATCTCTATGAACATACCCTTGATCATGGAGCTTTTTCATACCATTAGTCATTTCTTTGAGTATCTCATTAAAATTATTATGATGTCTATTATGGTAGAGATACTCTCTTAGAGTCATTTCAAACTTCTTGAGTCTCTATGCAATAAAACCATGACCAAGGATAACCCCGTCTAGCTTAGCTAAGCTTTTGCATTATCTTTTCTAAGCCTCTCTCAGTACTATGTATTAATAAGCAAAATCATTTTGATACTGCTCGTTCTTAATGAGATATTTGAAAGGGTTTACCTTGTAAGCAAATTCATCAACCACTATTAGTTTTACATTGTTAGCTACGTCAATATGCAAATAGTTCTCAATACAGCTGCTAAGGTCAAACTGCATTTAATGCAGATATATATATTGCTCTCTCTTATAAGCATACTATATACAAACCATTTCCGGGTTGATTCAAAACGCTTCTGTCTCTTGAGCCTCTCCTACTACTCTCTTAATGACTTAAGAGAGTTATTTTTTCTTTTAGCTGGTACAAGCTTTTAAATTTCCTCATCTTTAATCAGGAATTCGCTTAAGTGGTGCTTTTGAATATGCCTCTTTACTTTAGCTGAGTTGGTATAAGACTTCATGCATGTTGTGCACTAATAACTTACATCTACTTTATCATGCTTAAAGTAGATCTTAGTTCTACCAGAGTGTACCTCTTTGATATGCCTCTTCAAGCAAGACTCTTTTGAGAAGAAATTTTAGCAGTCTTCACATTAAATTTTTTTAATTTTTTCTATTGGTTGCTGTTCCTTATCTTCCTCAACCAATTCAACTTATGTTTAAACTCCCATCCTTACACTTTATTTCTTTTTTTAAACTTAAATTTTAAAGACCTCTGCTTTAAACTCTAGAGCTCTAAGCTCACCCTTCCTTTCAATATAGATTACTTCTGGTTTCTTGGAGGAGCCAAAGCTGAGCAATGATTATCCTGCTCCAAGAGAAACTGCCTTACGATTTAAGTTAGCCGCCATGTTCAAATTCAAATTTCAATTTCAATTGTTAAGGACTAATAACTTCTCTAGTTAAAGTTACTATGTATAGAAGTAGGCACTCAAAACCCCAAAACCCCTTAATGAGGTTTATAAGTGCTTTGATTTGTAGGGAATTTGTTAGGGGTTGGGGTTATTAATTAAATGCGAGACTAAAATTACAAGCTTTTGGGGTCTATTTATGATGAAGAGTATATAGATTTAGTGTTTAAACTGCGTTATGGATGTGATATGTATAGTGAATAACTCAAACCAGTACTGAACTATAAGTCTATTGCACTGCTCTTAAAGCGTAGTCCCTCAACTGTTCGTTCTCACTGCTTGAAAGCTGTGTAATTAAAGCAATAATAGCTGAATTCTTAGCCTAAGAGGAAGTCTAAGTTTCTATAGAAGCATATTGACTATCTTATTAATGAAAAAACTTTGAAGTATTGGGCTCACTTCTCTCTCGACTAACGAGCTATTATGTTTCATCGCCAGTTCCCTGAGTTGAAGATCTCTGCATAGTCTGTTGCAAACATTTATAAACGAAACGGTATCTCTTACAAAGGTGTAAATCGTATCAAGAGAGTAATTGATTTCACTCTGCCATTTTACAACAACAACTTAAATTATATTTATAATTAAATGCAGAGAGCCTAATAGAATAATATTAAGTTTATTCATGCTGACGAGGCTGTGTTTACATTCAACACTTTCATCTAGAAGTCTTGGTATAAGAGGCATAGCAACATAGAAGTATATGACTAGAAAGTCAAGGTATAAACAATGGCAATTCTTGGAGGTATTAGCGAGGATGCTGGTTTAGAAACTTATGTTATTCATCCTCGCTCTATTAAGACAGAGCAGTATATTAAGTTCTTAGAGCAGCTGAGAGAGAAGTACCCTGAATAAGAGATTATACTATTCGTTGATAATCTTTCAGTTCATAAGACAAAAGAAACAAGGAAAAGTTATGAACAACTAAGAATAACACCAGTGTTCAACGTGCCTTACAGCCCATAGTTTAATGGAATTGAATTCTACTGGGGTATACTAAAAGGTCATTATAAGAAACTGCTGCTATACCATCTAATGCATGACCTACCTATCGATACAGTAGACTTTATTAAAAGCTCAGCGAAGAGAGTAGATAATTTGTTGGCTTAAAAGTGTGCTAAAGAAGGGAGAGTGAATGTATATAAATAAGTTTTGTAGTTAAGTTAATGAATATATAAGTCACATTTAAAATTCTTTAGAGGGAGCTGGCTTCTCTTTCTTTTCTTCTATTTCTTGCTTCCCTCCTCCTAAGTTTCTTCTCTTGCTGCCAGCTCCAGCATCTATGTTCATTGACTCTGGAGGCTAAATATTTGAATAAAGTCTCTTGCTGACTTCATACTTTGTCTGCGACTTTCGCTCTCTGTGAAGCTTGCTCTATTCCTTCATCAAGAAGATGCCAGTACCAGATTTTTCTAAAGAGTTAAACTACAAATCTTACTTGAAATATATGGGTGGTTCTGCAACTCTTATAGCCAGCTCTCACTTATCTTGATCCCCTGTTTATCCTTATCTTCTGAAGAGATGCTGTACCTTTTCTTATGAGATTCTTGAATAATTTCTTTCAAGTAATCACCTTTAATTGTTGCAAGTATGCCAAAGAAATAGTTTTCTTTCAGGTAGTTTATTTGACAACTGCTTCTTAGTAGGCAGGTACTGCGAAACCTCTGGGTCATTCATAGCATCATCGTATAAGTTAGTCACTGAGATTTCTGGATAGTTTGGAATCTCTGCAAACTTTACATCTTAAGTTTTCAATGCTTTCTTCTCTTCGCAGAGTATCGCCCTTAGAAATGAAATTTTGGGATCCCCCCCACAATTCTGGAATTTCCAATCGTTCCAGAATCATTCTGGAATCACCAAAAATTCCAGAATCATGATTGAATTCCAGTCATAATTCTGGAATTCCAGAATCATTCTGGAATCCTTTCAAATCAATTCTTTAATATTAATTTTTTCAAACATCATATTTTATTTCCATTGATAAATATAAAATAATATTAAAACTTTGGGGTAGTTTCGTAGTCAATACAATTATAAAAAATATTTTGTAGTAAATTTTTTGCACTAAAATTTACTTTTATTTAGCTAATAAAATTATATAACTACAATCAATAATTCTCCTCTAATCTTATTGTAAGAAATATGATTGTTTTAATAATCAATGAGTCATTATAATTTATATAATAAACTTATGACCTTTCTGTATATAAGATTTCTAAGAACTCTTATTCTTGTTATGCTAGAATCGATCCGTTATATATCTATATAAATATTTCTCATTTTAATGTGAGATTATTCGAAGCTTACTCTATTTTTTAGTTCTTATCTAAACTCAATTTTCTGTTTTTTATAGTACTTCAGTATCCCCTTGATTAACGGATATAAGTTTGATGTCACAATCCAATCATCTGTAATTATCGTACAAATCGTCACTATATGTTATCTAATTATATTTATAAAAGTTCATTCATTTATTAACGCAATTATTATCTTGAAATACTTTACTAACGTAGCAATATCCGTTTAATATTTAATAGTTCAAGAAATCCTTTATCACCATTAAATAAAGATTTGTTTTGTTAAAAGTACTATTTCTACACTGTTTTTTATTATCACTAATGTAAGTAAGGTACTGCAATTTAAAAAATTGTGAAATCCTAAATATTATATATAAATTGATTGTAAAACTAAACAACTTCAATGAGGGTGATTATGATTCAACATTAATACTTAAAGAATTAGTAATCTTAATAGATTTGAACTGAAAAGTCTATCTCTCATCAAAAAAATAGAATATAGAAAAAAAATCATTGACTACTATTAAAAGATAGAAATTAATTTTATAACTATAGATTGACACTCTACTAAACAAATTACTTAATAAATAGTAGATAATATCAGTGAAATAATGTACTATTAATCTAGCATGTAAAAGCAGATTGTAGGATTGACTGTGGTCTATCTTTGAAAACTTTTATATTAAACATGTAATTAAGAAATAATAATAGTAGGTTGTAGTCATTGATTGGTTCGCAGCTTTATTATTTTCATATATTACAAATAAAGACTTAAATTTATAAGCTGATTTGAGTATGGGATATATATGTTCATTTTAAATAATAATAATAATATCTGTAAGTATCATTTAATTATGAGAGTTTATATTTGTGATAATTGACTAAGTTCTAAGAATTATTCATAATCTTATTGCACAGAATAATTACAGAATTGTATAGCGAGGTAAAAATATGATAAATTTTTTACGAATTTAAACGATCGTAAATGATTTTAAGTAATAGAAAAATAAATTTAAAAACAAAATTATTCGATATCTTAAATAAAATAATTTTTATTTCAGGCTATAAAGTGATTAGAAAAATTTGAAATTATAAGTTATTTTCAGTATTTATAAGTTATTTTCAGTATTTTCTTCTAAAATATAGTAATAATTTAATCATAATAAAATTACCCTGAATTCCAGATTCATGATGGAATTCCAGCATGGTGCTGGAATTCTTATTCTGGAATTCCAGAATGATTCTGGAACGATTGGAAATTCCAGAATTGTGGGGGATCCAAATTTTGGTACCTTCCATCGTTGGCAAGAACAAACCAACTACATAATCAAGATGAGTTACTATGAGTTCATTATCTTGCTGCACCAGGTAGAGGTGCAAATCTTCCTTGCTTCTAAATCTCTGAATCAATTCTTGTGCTTGCACTCTTTTCATTACGTCATTCATTGACTCCATCTTGTTTACAGATCTAAGAAATGATATTCAAATTTAGGTTTATTGATTTCAATTATATACCTCTGTAAAACTTACTATTAAATATGGACATCCTATAGGAGGTCAACCTCTTAGAAGGATATGGAGAAGGTTTTGAGAACTGGTTTCAAACTTGAGAGATTGATATCAATTTCTACTGTTATAGTTCCATATTTTTAAATTTAAATTGGTACGTACTTAATTAGGAGCAGCTCCTAAAATGCTAGAACTTAATTAGGAGCATTAATTAAAGCTAGTACTTAATTAGGAGCACCCTAATTTTAATCATAAAATCACAAAATACCTCCTAAAGCAGTACGTACTTAATTAGGTGCACCTCCTAAATCGGTACGTACTATAATCAACTTATTATTGAAAGTAAAAATGGTTACTTCCTCACCCATATTTGGAGCTGGATCGTCTCGTAACACTCATAATGCTTCTCTAATACTCTAAGAACTTTCCTTGAAACTTATAGGCTTGCAAAGCTCTCAGTTATATAGGCAGTTTTATAATTTTAAATTCAAATTTAAATATGAGCGCTAACATTTTAAGAAAAACAACAGCACGTCCATCAAACTAAATGAGACTTACCTTTGCAGCAATAAAAAGTGTGAAAGCTGCGAGATGAACTCTCATAAAGAACTACCAGAGCTATCACTTGAGGTCTCTATTATTAAAATAGAAAATAACAATAGAAAATGAATGACAAACAAGTGTGTGGGAGACAGAGAGGAGGAGAAAGGTATTAATGAAACTCCTATACAAACTGAAGAAATAGAAATATACTTTTGTGAGCCGTGTGAGAGAGATTTTGCTCATAAATCTAGCTGGTACAGGCATATGAAAGTCCATAAGGAAGCTAAGCCTACTGTATACTTAAAGCATGACAAAGTTATGGAAAGTATGATTGCTTTGAGTGCCATAAGCAGTACTCTCACACAAGAGACTTAAAGAAGCATCTTTTAAAAGCCCACAAGAAGAAATAGAAGTTGAAGATTAAGACACTCAACTGAAGTTGCTCAACAAAAGAAAAGCAAGGGGGCCTCTATAAGTTGCTGAGCTTTAACAAGCAAGCGAATCAGAGTATGTGAGGATTGCACGCAACCTATTAGCATCAGAGGTCACGAAAATCATGATTAAAATATAATACAAGAAAATTCCAGTACTTGCATAGATTGATTTAGATACTTCTCTCTAAAGCTACCTAATCCTAGAAGACTCCTATGACAAGAAAGTTATAAGGATCATCAGTATGCTTACAAGATATAACCTTTCAACTATCTCCTTAGTGATGACAAATATTAAATGGAGTTTACTAATGAGTATTAAGTACTCACTCAGTCTAAGTTTAAAGAGTGCAAATACTTAATAAAGCTAGATGCTGTTCTCCTTGCCAAAGATCATGTAGCTTTCAGACTACCACTCTTTGAAATGACACTCAGAGATTTCATAACTGATCAAAGAAATCATAGATAGCTTGCATTTATATCAACCTAAGCTATACAAGGTATCAAAGAGCTTCATAAGTTAGGCTTTGTTCACAGAGATCTCAAGCCTGAGAATATAATGTTGAACTTTTCACCAGTAAAAGTAACAATTATTGATTTCAACAGAGCCTTAAGAGTGGAAGTATCAAGGCTTGGAAGTGTAATGGGAACTCCAGGATATTATCCGGAAAGGGAAGACTGGAGAGATGGAGACTAACAGTGGGATGTGTGGGCTTTAGCAGCAATAATAATAGAGTGTGATATGCCTCGCAACGATTACTACTCTACAAGGTGCGAGAAGGATGCAAGGCAAAGAATAAAGCAATTTATTGACAAAACAAGAGTGTCTCAATCAATGAAGCAAATGGCAGAGTCAATAATAATAAAACCAAACTCAAGATCAGAAATATCAATAGAGTAGATAGAGTTGTGGTTAAGTAAGATAAACTTCAGACCTCTCCCACATGATCCAAAAGTGCATTTTGAGTGATTAAATTAAATAAATTTACTATAAATTTCACATTAAAACCTATTAATAACCCCAACCCCTAACAAATTCCCTACAAATCAAAGCACTTATAAACCTCATTAAGGGGTTTTGTGGTTTTGACTGTAACAACAATGGTTGATTCTTAGCTGTTAGACATCATATTTATACTAAGTTTATAATTATAAATTTTCTAATTTTATGCTTAATATTTTTAATTTTGGTACCAACTGAGAATAAATTGGTACCAATTAAAAGGTTTTGAACCATTTTGGAACTTTTCCATTAAAACCTAATTAGGTTAAAACTAGGTACTAATTAAGTTTTGGTACTATTAAATTGGTACCAATTAAAATTAAACGGATTTAGTAAAAGTACTAATTAAATTAAAACAATTTTAGTACTATTTTAATGGAACTAAATTGATAAAAATGGAGATCAATCTCTGAAGTTTGTTACAGCTTCTGCAAATTTTCTCCACGTATCTTTGCAGGGTTGACCTCCTATAAGATGCCCATATTTAATAGTAAGTTTTTTAATAATAAGATCCGGAAGTCTATAAATTATAATATTAAATTCATTTATAGGAAGAGGAACAAAGATGGAATCACTAAATGATCTAATGAAAAAAGTTGAGGCTCAAGAAATGATATCAAGATTCAGAAGTAAGGAAGATCTCTATCGATACCTGACTTAACATGGTAAGCTGGTGACAAATACTCAATCATATACTATAGTGGGATTATTCCTTCCAACGATGGAAGGTACCAAAATTTCTTTCTCAAAAGCTATACTGTGTGATGAGAAGAAAGCTTCAAAAACAATGAAACTAAGTTGATAGAAATACCAAACTACCTAGAGATTTCAGTTGATGATACGATGAAAGATGAAGAGTTGGTAGTTTATCTTCCTACCAATAAACAACTCTCTAAACAATTTCCAGAAAGGAGCTTGTTCTTTGGTGTTATTGGCACTTTAAGAGAGAGTTATCTCAGAGCGATCATTGAAGCTCACAAGAAACGCTACACTATTTCTCCAGAAGATTAAAAGAAGCGGCATACTTATAAGCGAAGCTTGGCTTGAAGAGCTAAAGAAGCATCTTACCTCTCTAGTATGCTTAGATTCATAACTTTATAGGGAAACCTGGAACTGGTACATTCCTAATGAAAGAGCATGCTAAGGTTCACAGAGAGAGAAAGTCATAGACTATTCATATAGTGAGCAAGAGACTTTATAAAGATGTTTAAAAGCCAGATGAAATGTACATAGATGCAGGAGCTGGCACTAAGAGAAGAAATATGGGCCCAAGTAAGCCATAAGAAGAGGAGAAGAAAGAGAAGCCAAACCCATTTATGGGCCAATTTAATATGTGAATATATTCATTCGTTTAAATCTAAAACTTATTTATAAACATTCATTCTTCCCTCTCTCGCACAAATTGTTGTCTTATCTAAGCTCACTCTCTTACAGCTGCTTTGTATCAAGTCACTGTATCGATGGGCAAGTCATACATAAGATGATATAGCAATAGCTTCTTGTAATGAGTCTTGATTTAACTCCAGTAGAATTCTATTCCATTAATTTAAGGGCTATAAGGAACGTTGTAAACAGGAGTTAAATTTAAGTCTTCATAAGCTTTCTTAGACTCCTTTGTCTTATGAACTGATAAGTTATCAACAAACAAGATGATCCCTTGGTTGCTATACTTCTCTCTGAGCTTGTGTAGGAACTCTATATACTACTCTCGCTTAATAGAGCGACGGTGAATGACATAACTCTCCAAGCCTGAATCTTCTTTTATACCAGCTAAAATTTTATGGGTGACAACCTTTACTTTCTAGTCATAAACTTCTATATTATCATACTTCTTGTACCATGACTTATTAATAAAGGTGTTGAAGGTAAATACAGCTTCATCAGCGTGTATGAACTTGATGTTATTAGTAATAGCTCTCTGCATTTAATCATATATATAGTTTAAATTATTACCATAAAATGGCACTGTAAAATCAATCACTCTCTTCAATCTGTTGACAGTTTGTAGAGTAATACTATTTCTTCTATAAATATAGGCTATAGTT
The DNA here is from genome assembly GCA_000711775.1 of Oxytricha trifallax. Classification (NCBI taxonomy): domain Eukaryota; phylum Ciliophora; class Spirotrichea; order Sporadotrichida; family Oxytrichidae; genus Oxytricha; species Oxytricha trifallax. The sequence goes on from ARYC01000087.1 coordinate 28,861, forward strand.
TAAGGAGAGATAAGCATATCAGGAAACTTGCGATGAAACATCACAGCTCACTAGTCAAGTGGGAAGTGTGCCCAATACTTAAGAATCTTAGAATCGCAGAGATAGTCAATATGCTGCTTAGAGAACTTTTATCTTCTAGCAGGATGCTTTTAAGTGCCTGAGCTAAAATGCTAAACAACTAACAAGCAACGATACCTAATTGTTGAGGCACTCTTGCACAGGAGCTTTGCAATAGCTGCATAATTCATAACTGGTTTAACTAAGTCTATATTAATACTTGTACCGTACCTAAGCTTAAGCATAAAAATCTAAATATTACATATCATAAATAGACCCTAAATTTCGCTAATTTCTATTTCTCATTATTCAAATTGGCCTAATTTCTATTCTAACCCCAATAAGACCCCTACTATACCCTACAAATCAAAGCACTTATAAACCTCATTAAGGGGTTTTGGGGTTTTGAATGTTAATAAGATACTAATATTAAACATTAAAAATTCTATCAGACTCCAAAATAAATCATATAAAAGGACAGTTAGGTCATTATAAAACATTTAAATGATTTACTCTTTTTTATATTTAGATTAATTTGAAAATTTTTTTGGGAAAAATTCTAATCATAATGAAGATTACAAATCAAAATATTAATTTAATGATAAAAAATTTGAGATTAATTTTTAAAGACAATTCAATTGTAAATATTTTGTAAAATAATTATATTCAAACGATTTATTATTGAAAAATATAACATAAATTTTTATGTTTTAAATATCAAAATAATCAGTAACATAAAAGATTTTAAAGTTTAAGTTTTGAATAAAGGATTTGATTTCATCATTGTTTGAAGCGCACGTTTTATTTTTTAATGCCATATGAGTTTAATTACACACATCATAAGCAATGGAGTAAGACGTATATTAAAAGCTTTAAGGAACAGTAGGAACAATAACAGGGCAGTAAGGTTTAAAAACTCCAAGTCTCATTAACTCCTTAAAATAATCATTATTTTTCAATTATATTCCCAAAATTTAATAATGAAAAATATCAAATTTAAATTTCTTGACGTTCAGGAATTAATATAATATTAGTTAATATTTTTAAATAAAAATTAAAACAAAAGATAAATAAACATTGCAAACTCTCTGCTTAATTAAATTACAAAGCTTTAAATTGGGTTTTTTTAATATCACATATTTAGTAGCATTTTTTTGTAAAATAAAATTTCTCAATATAAGATTATCTGTTTTTTGTAACAATTTGATTTGGCTATAGGGAAGAATCCTACACCCATAATGTATACTTTTAATTTTGTAGTTTGATAAAGTTTTTAACTCTGAGTAATAGTAGCTCTAATTAACATGACCTACACAAGCAATAGTATTCGACTATAGCATCATCAAAGTCTAAAAATATATATAAAATTCATTTTAAAAATGAAAAAATTTTAATTTTTATTTAATTTTCAATTCAACTAAAATTAGAAAATTGAGCAAATATGTGATCTTAATTATATATAAAGATATTTAACCTATTCTAAAATAAAAGCGATTACAAAATTAAAATCAATTTAAAATACAACTAAATTTAATTATTTTTATATATAAATTAAGATCACATATTTGCTCAATTTTCTAATTTTAGTTGAATTGAAAATTAAATAAAAATTTAAATTTTTTCATTTTTAAAATGAATTTTATATATATTTTTAGACTTTGATGATGCTATAGTCGAATACTATTGCTTGTGTAGGTCATGTTAATTAGAGCTACTTTTACTCAGAGTTAAAAACTTTATCAAACTACAAAATTAAAAGTATACATTATGGGTGTAGGATTCTTCCCTTAAGCCTCTGATTTTGATAAGTGTATAATTGTTTCGACTAATATTGTAAATGATGTATTATTTATAAATTTTATTTTAGAAATGAGAATATTTCGATTAGTAATCTAATTACATTATATTATAAGTTAAAATTACTAAAAAATACTGAAGTTAATCGAAAAAAATTACATATTTATTTTGTAGAGAATATTATTCAATTTTAATTAAATAAAAAAGCAATTACTAATTTTAAAAAGAGAAAAATAAAATATCTGAATACTAAAAAATGCAACTTATTAACAAAGTTAGTGATGATAATTTTTTTAAATTGCCTCCCTGAATTTATTGACCTATCATCATTTCACTGCTATTTCTTATTATTCAATCATTTACAGAAGTTCCGGCTTGAGATATTTAAGCTCAAATCAGTTTGATTTATCATTTATAAATATTACAAATTTACATAAAGGATATGTAATTTATACAAGTTCAAACATAAATAATTATTATATCATTAAATGGCACGTCTAGTACGCTAGACAGGGGAACAAAATACTTTATAAATATTTAGAAATATGTAATGGCACGCAATTAGAAATTCACATTTTAAATAGATATAAAAATTCCTAGTTACTTTTCCCACAAAAATCTAGTTAAGAAATATATTCGAGAAAATAAAAGGTAAGGCTCTAAATTAATTTATTGTATTAATACTGATAATTTAATGGATTTTTAAGAGTAACTCTAATAACTAACAAATAGATAGCTTGAAATAAATACCCACAAAAAAATAATATTTTGACATTAAGGGGATCAGGTAAAATTTTTTCACATGGCTGCCTAATTAAATTTAATAATGGTAAGGGGTTTGATTTTAATATAAAAAGCATAATGATTTTACCCCAGTAAACCTTTATTTTAAATTAAATTATTCGAATACATATATAGAAAAAAATTTTTGGTTTTTAATCTACCTTCTTGACAAAGCTCAAGCTTTAGTATTATATATTTACATATTTAAAAGAATAAATTTTATGCTTATTTTTATATTCATTATCAATTTACAATTGATACTCAACTTATAAAAGTCTCTCCTCAATATTTATATAAAATGATAAGATTTCAAAATAAAATGATTATATAGGGACAACGAACTTGAAATGTCATATAGATTTAATTCATTTTTAAGTAAAATTAATTGAAAAGTATGTTTTAAACTTAAAATTTTATTGGATATTAACTTTCCTTATAAAAATATTTTTATTATAAAACCCCATGTCAGTTATTTACAAGATTTGGGTGACGATAAAATTTAATAAAGATAGATAAAATTATTATATATATTTGGTAGCTTTAGTAATTTAAAAGAGGGGCCTGTAGTAGTAGTAGTAGTAGTAGTAGTAGTAGAGGCTATTCTACTAAAGCTTCCAAAATGACGAATTGCTGAATTTAATTATTATAAATCCTCAAACCCATATAATATTACTTTAGAATCCCTAACAACCCCACGAATCCAACATATGAACCTACTGCTACTCAATACTAACGCCTCGCTCAGCCAGCAAGACGACCCATAGCTGCTGGAGGACCCCTCAGAGGATCTGGTGCTTGACCATCTTGAGTTTGACGACCCCCTGTTAACAAGGACATCTTTCAAACAGCGTGTGGGCATTCTCCTGAGCAACATTCAGATGCGAAAAGAAGTCATGGGGCCCTCTGACACGTGGTGAGTAGCATTCTAGGCACGCTCCACGCTCTCCTATTCGACACTAGTGGACGACGCTTTGGATAGGGTTTGTAGTATTAAGAAGGAAGATGGAGGCCGCCATATTGAATTTTCTCATGATGATTCGACGCACCAACAAACCATGGGTGACTTCTTGGATCCCACCATGGATGTCTCTCACCTCAATTAAGGTAAGATTCGAGCCTTAGTTGTTCACACCATATGTAGGGAAGGAGCACAATGTAACCTATTACCTAAGATAAGTGATCAGATGGCAAGTCCCAGCAATTATCTCAAGAACGCCTGCTGTCCAGATACCGTTGGCTCAGCCACCAAGCCAGTTGACATCCTGAATACTCATGAGTAGCCAAAGGCACAAGACTCCCTAGCAAAAGCACGAAGCTCTAGTGCATTGCGCCTTAGTGAAATTCATACTACTCTAGTGCTAAAGTGTATCAGAATAAACTCTTCTAAATCAGGATTCTTGGCACCCTAGTCTATGACAGTCAAACTGGCCTGTTTGGGGGCAGCACTCTACAAGGTCTTAAAGCAATACGGATACAACATTCTTTTCACTGCATGGAGCCGACTTATGAGGATTCTGAGGGTCGAGTGATTTTGAATATTCCAACTACCTGGCGTCATCAGCAAAAGTATTCCTCTGATAATCTTTGTCTGGTAAACAGCTGCCTGCTCAGTTATTTGTAACTCGCTAGCTCAGGCTGTGCTCTCTCGATCGAGGTACGATAAGACTATGGTGGCTTGCTAAAATCATTCGAATTCGCCTGCATCAAGCTCACTGTAAAATTCAACAATTTGAAAAATCCCAATATAAAGTTCTCCTAAGCTTGACATTCTGATTGCCTCCCATTATCTAAGATCCAATTAAGAATAATGAGACTGTAGACAACATCATGAACCGAGCTGCTGATAGAGACAAGAGACCCCTGTCAATAAGCAAGGAAAGGCAGAGAAGAGAAAACGTCATGAAGAGATTCAAGAAGGACCTGGCCATGCTGATGCAGAGCGCCCCCACCTCCCCACTCAGTTCCTGCAGAGATTCAAGCCCGCCCTCACCAAGGACACCGTGGATTCGTTGATGAAGGAAGCATCGAAATTCAGACCAAAGGATGGAGAATGCGCAGAGATCAATGACCTGGACCGGGAGAGGCAAGAGCAGCTCAAGACCTTGAGAGAGATTGGCAGATTTGTGAAGTGAATCATTCAGTAATAAGCTAAGAGTAATTGTTATTAATTTAATTTCTATCGTCTACAAAAAATTGTAAATAACTGCATTGGGTTTTAATAAATATTTATTATTGATAAAGTTAATTAAGTTTTAAGGGAAATTATTCTAATTTAAAATTCATTTTATTTCAATTAAATCTCATTTACTATCGTTAATAGCAGAACGTATATTAATAATAAGGCAATTAAATGGCCTCTTTATAAAATAGAAAATGGAAGAATTATTTGTTTATAATATTTTAAAAAATCTATTAATTTTTGTCTAAATAAAGCAGCAATTGAATACAAAAATATTTAGTGGAAATATTATTTTATTTAGATTTTATCATTTATGCCAAAATGAATTAAAATATGAATTTAAACATTCATCTTAATTCTTTGGACATTAAATAACTCTTTTTATATAAAGTCAAAAATAAAATAAGAATTCTAAATAAAAAGGACTCTAAAATGAAAATTAAACATTATAAAATACCATAAAGACAATTTCAAGCGACAATTATAAATATATTGAAATATACTAAGACATATTAATTTTTAAACTATAAAATTAAAAATTATAAATAAAATAAATATGGTATTTGTGCTACAAAGCTTTGTTAAGCTGCAATTTTTATATTGGTTTTTGTAAATATATCATATAAAGATTTAATCAAATTATATTTCTACTTTGATCGATAAATTATTAAACCCTTAATCTTTATATTTTTTTCTAATAATTATTTTATAAAATTTTAATTTATTTTAGACAATTCCTAACATGAAAATTTAACTAAAAATTTATTTTTCTTATATTTTAAATGAATCTAACACAAGATTTGATAAATAATTTTTATAAATATCAAATAAAGAATTTGTTATTAATCATTTTCAAAATTATTAATGATTAAATAAACCTCAAAGGAATCGATAGTTATGAAATAGGGAAGATTTCATGGAGTTTATATGAAGAAAATAATTTAAAAATCATACACTTAATGTATATTTGTGTTTCATTAAATTTAAATGCTACGATAAATGATAAAATTTTATTCATTTATTGAATATTTATAGAGAGGTTCATAAAATTTAGTTTACTATCAAATATTAGAAAAATATTGGGATAATTAATAACTATTATTGCCCTAATTTTAAAATAAATAGAAATAAATTAAATTATCTTAATATTGAAAAATCAGTAGTATAATCAACACCTACATCTTATCTAATAACAATGTTTAAATATCTTTCAATGTCTTCAGGTGATACAGATTTATATTAGGCTATGTCAAAAATATTTACTGCAAAATCGAAAGTATTTTTGTCAACCAATGCTGTCACTTTCTCTAAGTTTAGCTAGGATATTCTATTCTCAATCGCATATTTTCTATTCCACACATCTTATAACTAAAAAGCAAAATAGAGAAGTATCAAGACTTTATTTATATAAATATTAATATTTTTATATATTTTAGTTTCAAATATAATATCAACTTTAGAAATGTACCTACTATAAAAATAAAGAATATAATAATTAAAAAATTTAATAAATCTATTTATCGATAAAAAAATTCATTTTAAATATGGTAACGGAATAGTTAATTTATTTGTCTATTTAAACTTTTGAAACGCAAGAAAAGAATCCGCCAAGAATTGTTTTATGAGAGCTATTTCCTTTGTAATTTAGAGTGATAGGTTTACCAAACCTATCTTAAGAACGAATCATCTACAAAAGTGGCTATGTTATATTCACCATTTTCAATATATTAACTATTAAAATTAATCGTTAAGCTTTTATATATATAATATATCCCGTATTATATTAACATTTTAGGATACTATTTAAAATAATTTTATAATTTAATTGAAAATATTTATTATACATCTATGATTAATAAAAATTTATTTAAGGATTGTATTTTAAGTGAGTGATATTGTGAATGTTAAATGCACTTTTGAAAGTTTCTTTGGCATAATATGAATAAATTTAATTATTAATTTACCTTAGTCTTCAAATTTTTTGTAACCTTTTGAATGATAATTAATTTAAAATAATTTCCTAAAATAATGAGCAATAAAATACTCTTAACTATTAATTACTTTAATTTTCTTATATCATTGCGAAAGAGTACATAAAAATACATATAAGTTTTAACAATTATACACATTATTTTCTTATAAATAAAAGACTTGTAAAATAATTAAATTAAATAATTTTACAAATGCAAATAATATTCTTATCCAAAATTTCTTAAAAAATAATAAACAACAGTATTACATAAATCCATTTATTATCCAATAAAATTTAGTAAATATTGTAAAATAAAATTGGCAAACAAATTAGAAAATTTTACAACCTGAAAGATATAAAAAGCCAAATTAAAATAATATCATCTTAGATCCTCCCTAGTATAGATTTATGAATAAACGAAGAGAACCAGATAATGATGAATTTTATAAGAAGCATGAAATGTCACATACATAGAAACTCAATACTTTGAATGGTAGAGAATTTAAATGATATTGTTTGTCCGATGATAATATGTCACAATGAAAAGATTCATATCATGAATATTAAAAAGATAGAAGTTAAAAAATATAAGAGATATAAAAATGAGATGATTTGTAAAATTATAAAAAAGTGAATTGATTTACTTTGCAGTTAACTGGTTTCTTAAATTAGTTTATCTAACCCTATAGTCTCATTATTTTTAATCTTAAAGTTTTAACTATTTAGAATAGTTATAAATTAAATTAAAAATAATCTAAAAATGACTTCATTTACATTTTCGTTTTTGTGATTTATAAACCATTTAAAAAATATTTAATTTAAATATTAAAAAATAAAGATTTAAAATTAAAATAAAAATTATATTAATTTCTTGTTTTAGTACTTAATTAAGTAGATTTAACTAAATAAAAAAAATAAACCCAATATTTCCCAATAAACCCTACTAAAATAAAATTATTAAATTATTTTTAAGTGTTTATTTTATAAATCTTATTAGATTAATTTGAAAGGGAAATCATTTTTCGCAATACTTAGTTAATTTTAGGTTTTACTCATCATTAACAAATATTTTTAGATATTTTGTATTATTTTTACGTTAATTGCCCTAATTAATATTAATTAATTTTAATTAATTTGTGGAGTTCTGGAGATTATAGTTTAGAATCAACATATTAATGTTATCATTAAATTGTTTTTTAAAAGAATAAAATACTTTATATAAAAAGGAAAATTAATAAGGTCTTATGTCTATAATTATTTAAACACTTTGAAACATTATGCATTATTTTCTATATAATAATTAAAGTTTATATATATTTATGTTGTCACAAAATAATACAAAAAGTATTCTTAGCAAAATTATATTAATATGGCAGTAAAGAAATTTTTACATTTAAAGTATGCGAAAATGTATATTTCCCTATAATTTAAATGGAAATATTTTTGAGAAATCAATTATTTATGATAAATAAAAATAGATGTATATAATAAAATTATAATATAAATTAAAATGATCATTTAAATAAATCAAAAATTTAATATAGGTATTAAATAATTAAAATTATTGTGATTTAATAACTAATAACAAATCAATTTATAATTACTTATTTATCCTCCTGTTAACTTTAAAAACTTATTAGCGATGATTGACATTAGAATTTTCTATATTTTATTTCTTTTCGTTCAATAATACATTAAACTGTTAAAATTATTGAACAAATGTAGCTTTTATTTTTATTTAAAACTCATATAATAATATGAAGATAATATGAAAATACAAGTAGATCTTATCTTTATGCTCATATGCAACAAGAGAGAAAATATGATTATCAGAAAATAGACATAATTTTATATAGTAAAATGATTTCAATTTTTGGGAATAGTTAAGTTGTGTTAATTATTAAATGCAAAACATGCCATTTAAAATATTGACAGTTTTATCACATTAATTATATTTTATATAATAATTAATAAATTCTCAATCTATTTTTCCTAATTTCTTTATATTCAATAAATCTGATTAATTATTTATTTTATATAAATTAATATGAATTCAAAATTAATTCAAATATTTATTATGAGTATTAAATTTAAACTTTGTATTGATAATTTTTAATTATTTCATTTTAGATTAGATATTTTAAATTATTTTTTTTGTGTATTATATTAATCTTTATTTTTTGTAATATAGAAGAGATATTTTAAATTAAAATTGAAATCGCTCTTTTTTTATTTATATGATCGTGTTAGAATTATTTTAAATTATTATATCAATGAAGGAAAGTTCCTAATAAACATAAATAATTTTTTTATTTTAGAAGTCTGGTAAGAGCAAGTCTTACTTTATCTAAGATTTTCAGAGGACAGAATGGATCAGGAAAAGAGTGATGATATAAAGAAATGATGATATGTTTGAGGTGAATAGAAGAATGGCAGAGCTGTTTGAGTTGTCCTTATTCTATTTTTAAAAAGTATTCATATTATTAAATATCATAATTGCCAAATCCACCTAATTCTTAAAAACTTTTACAATAATAAGACTAACCTTTAGTTACTATCTACTATCTCATCTAAAATGATTAAAAATAGATATTAGGAAAAATTAAAAAAATTAGTAACATATCAAATATTAATCTAAAAAATATATTGTTGAAATTTATTTTATCAATTTAGTTCAGAAAATATTATAATTTATTTGAATTAATTTTTTTTTCCTATGTTTAAGAATTCTTTAACCATAAATCTTTTCTTAATATTATAAATGATTTTCCTCATTTTATGTAATATTATATATTTTAATAAAGAATATTTTGAATATATTCCATTTTAATTTTAATGATTATAACGATTTATTAGGGTTATTATACACTCCAATTATTAAATTATGTTAATACATTAATTTTATAAAAGACATTAATTAAATTTTAAACATTAAATCTTTTAGAATACATGAATTCGATATATTTATAATAATATAAATTTGATAAATAATATAATTAAATATTACAATTTTGATTATAATCATATTTAAATTATTATAATAAATCAATGTCTTTAGATCTACAGCAATTCTAAGAGCATGTTTATAAACTAGACAGCAAAGTTTAATATCTGGAAAGCATCGTACCCTAAAATCTCGGTAAAATCTCACTTTGTATTTTAATTACATCTTTATAGTTTAGGCTTTGAAGGGCTATGACAACAATTTCATGCTATTTTTCTAGTAAATTACACTCTGCAGGGAAAATATTCAATTATTGCACAAGAAAAACACAGAAGTTAACAAAGACTTAATTGACTTTTTAAATTTACAGAGAGAGTATCACGATAGACAGGCGACTGAGGGATGGAGGAATGTACCTAAAATCGATGATATTTAAATATCTGACATCAGTAGTAATAGCACAGCCAGATATATGCAGTTTTATTCATTAAATAGAAATGTTTTAAATAGTTAATCAAATTTTAGACTTAAAATAAAGCTTTTTTGTTGCCTTCAAAATTACTCTTAATAAAAGAAGCTGTATATTTTTACAAATTTGCTTCATTAAATGCAATAATAAGACTAGCAATAAAGATAATTATAATTTTAAGAATTAATGATAGAATAAATTGATAACAATTAGATTAATGCTTCGAGCAATAATATATTGAGCAGTGGAAACACCCTAAGCTAGTAAGATAACATATCAGCAAGTACTTTCGTAAACTCCAAATCTCAAAGCAATCAGAACAGATTTCATTTTATATCATTATAGTAATATTAAAGATAAACTCAACCAGCTCCATAGAATTTAAATTACTCCTAAATTCAAGGAGTTAAACCTAATTAACTTTTCCGCACATAAATTGACTCTAAAATAAAGATAAATTTAAATTAATATAGCTTTTAATTATACCCAGAGAAGCAGTATGGCTTCAGTATCTTTGTAGGACTCCACAAGTATGATGATGAACTAATTAAACAAATTATTTGAGACTTTCAATCAGTAATTAGTTGAATCCAGCTAAAATCAACAAAAACTTTGGGGGGGGGAAGTTCCCTGGCAAGTGGGAAGTTTCCTGGCAAGTAAATTTTATTATACATAGTAACATGATTTTTCATAAAATTATATATAAATCAATTTTTTTAACTTACCAATTTTTTCGGGGATAAATTAAACATCCTTTAAGATCTTTAAAAATATAAGTTCAATTAGTTTACTATGAGTAACGTTATATAAATATAAATTAGAAACTTATAAGAAAATGTTCATATTTACCATAAATCAAAGTGTATTTGAAGAGGAAAATAAATGTTTAAAGAGATAAATACTAACAAGTTTAACAGAAATAGACTATTTATCTTCAATCTAATGTAATTTAAATTATTAAAAGTTATTCCTAGTAGTTAGAAATAATAACCAACTAAAATAAAAAGTTGAAAAAAATATAAAAAAATTTACTTGTCAGGAAACTTCCCTAAAAAGATTTTTTATCATAAAACTGGGCAGGAAACTTCCCCCCCAAAACTTTATGAAGAAGATCAAAACTTCCAATAAATCAAATAAAGACTCTAACAATCTTTTCTAAATAACGGGAGCTTCTTAATTACAATACAAAATATTGTTTACTAATTTAGATTATTTAGTTATACTGATTAGCAACAATAATCGAATATGCTTCCATTTCAGCAGCACCAATAAATGAATGTATAGTAATAAAGTATAAAAAACTAACTACCAATGGCTACATTAAGCAATACATAATAATGGATTGGAAACTAGAACAGAAAGTTCATGAATATAGTAGACCTTAAAAATTCCTCAAGTAGCTCAAATGGCAGTAATCCTGATAACTCTAAGTCATTGTCAATAAATGACTCTTAGCTAGATACCCAACGATTTTAAATGCATGTATAGTTAGATTTCTATAATAGATTACTGGAGATGGGAGTGAAATCAAATCATGATAGGAGTTAAAACAACACACTAAGCCAAGAAAAGAACATACTTCATCATGATTTAGTTAAATTATAATAATATTAATGATAACAGCAACTTAAGTGGGCATAGTCAGGGGCAAGTGTTACAATTCAGTAATGATAGCTAATAATTTCACTTGAATAATGGTGGAGCACCATATAATAATGAGAATGAATTAACTCAAAATACTAACTTAAACTAGCTATATGACGATGAAGAAATTAACTAAGTATTTCTTATTAAAATAATAGAGAATTATAATGCTTTTATAAGTAATTAAAATCAATTAAAAGATCTATTTAAATTAAAAACCTGTATAATATAAATAAATGACTCTTAGTTGCTTCTCAATTTCGAATATATTGTTTGCAAAAATATATTTAAATTTACTGTGAACTATTATTTAAAAGGTATATTAGCAAAAATTTAACAAATGCTTTGTATAATTTTATTATTATTAATAATAATTAACTAAGAAATTTCGATATTTTAATCATGAATTGAATATTAATAAAACATTTTGCAAGAAAAAATAAAGATTCTTTAAGAATTTAATATATTATTTAATAAAACAATCTTATGAAAAAGAGATTTGTTATAAAAAATATTTCAAAAAAAGTATTATTGCTTTTAACAAAGTTAAAATGTGTATTTCTATTTTAATTTGAAAGAAATAATTAAATATATTACAATATATAATTGGTAACCTACAATCCAATCTAATAAACTACTTTTTATAAATTTATTATATGTAATTGTTTCAAGTAAGCCTTAAAAGAAAAATGTTTTCTTTAATTGATAATCTTAAAAGTGAGTGAGTTTTATCAACCTCATTTTGAAAAATATCTCCAAAATTATATGAAATTAAAAATAAGTACTATTGGCTCCTCCTAAAATAGAACCTATAAGACATCATATAGCCGAAGTAGTTAAAATTAATAAGACATTAGACATTAATGGAAAACATAAATACTCTATGAAGAAATCACAAATAATAGAATAAATATATTATAAAATATTAAACCTATCACTAAATAAAGATTTATTAAGTTTTATATGATAAGAATCTTTTGTGGCATTGTTGGCTTACTAAGCAAAATATCAAGAAATTTTTATGCGTTACCCTTAAATTGCAGGCAAATTTGTTCTAATTCGATCAAATATAACCGATTTAGATAGAGCTGGCGCTAAGAAGTTAATGTATTGGTTGGCATCATCATTAAAATCTATTGAGCATGTTGGAACATACAGATAAAATAGTTTAAACTACTGTATAATTGTATAGTATCATTTAATTTTTGAGTTTATGATGAGAAATCAAAGATATTTAGGAGCAACCTATTTATGATTCAAACTTAGCTTTTTATAGAATTTAATTGGAAATAATTGCAATCAGGTTTAGAAAGATTTCAACTATTTAGAGGAAAAGAGAATCAAGGACAACATTAATATTTTAGAAATGACAACTGCAGAGTGCAATTAAAACATTAAGTATTGTTTATAATTTATATGAAAGTAATAATTTAGATTGTAAATGAACAGGAGAACCAAGTAAGACATGAATGGGAAGCAGTATCAAAACTTCCATTCGGAGAATTGACCTCTTTTACTATGTGAAATTTGCTAGTTTAAAACAATCACATTAAAATATATAACTTTCCCATACTTTGCGTTTAAATATCAATATTGAAAAAATCAATTATTTTTAAATACTTGTGAAGTTTAAATAAAAAATCGTATAAATATTAAAGAGCAATAACTTAATCTGGCCAAAATTATAATATATTACTTTATATTTTTAATTTTGTTTGATTATCAAGTTAAAATCAATAAAATGTAAATAGAATTCTGCAATTAAACTAAAATTAAAATTGTTACATAATTATTTTTCTTCCTCAATTGTTTCTATAAACAATCAATATCATTTGAAGTTAATTTTTTTGAGAAAATTTTTGTGACCTATTCCACACAATCTATCTGAATCAGTAGCTTTATATCCCTCAAACCAGCCACTTTTATTCGGAAGTACAGTCATTAAGACTAAGTCGCCTTCTCTCAATGAGAGAATCCTGACTTTATCATTTGAAAGTAATTACTGAAAATAATACTAGATAAATTAAATATTTTTAAGTAAAGGTTCTCGATTATCAGGATTGAATGATTTAACTACTAGATACATTTCAGAAAGAATTGCGATTTCACCTGGTTCAAACTAAATAAAACTATTAAATCGTAGCATGTCCATGTTGCCTCCATTATCAAGAATTGCTAAGTCAATACCAAGGTCATCCCACTCTCTTAACCTATAAAGCCTTACACCTGGTGGATATATTTCAAATTTAGGTTTGATAGTAGTGCTTTCTATCGCAAATACATCTACAGAGTCTATTGCTCTTTACAAAGTCATTGGTGTCTCTTTGAATCCAAATAGCATATAAGTATTGTCTACACTTGCACTTACTATGATTATAGATTCTCCTTAATTATACCCTACTCTATTATACCCATTAAAAACTGATGCCTACTGACTGAAATTGGAAACGGCCACTAATCGACCATCATTTGGGAGGCCTTTTATATCACATTTTAATTTTACAAGACCTGGTTTCGAATCTTTATCACAATAAATATCGAAGGGTTTCCTGATTTACAATGATCTTTACTGAAATAGTGATATTGTAGGAATACATTTGATTTGGGAAAATAATTTATAATTAATTAATTAAAATATTAAAATCTTGGCAGTTAACTTTCTGGAAACCTAGACAATATGGTACTTGTTCGATAGAGAATTCAAAATTAGCTGGACTTTACTATTGGCGGTACCCCTCTATCGCATTCCTGAAGTGAGTTAACTCGACTTTAATTTGACCATTAAAAACAACTAAACAAATCACCCAAAATTAAACTCAATTTATCTCACTCCTACGATGCGATAGAGGGGTACCGCCAATAGTAAAGTCCAGCTAATTTTGAATTCTCTATCGAACAAGTACCATATTGTCTAGGTTTCCAGAAAGTTAACTGCCAAGAATTTAATATTTTAATTAATTAATTATAAATTATTTTCCCAAATCAAATGTATTCCTACAATAGCATACCATCTTAATTTAGCTGTGGTCTACTCAGATATTTATTTTTAATGTCTTTTAAGTAGTTAGACAATGAATCACTCCTAAGAACTTCTAATAAATTGCCGTTATTTTCATTTTAGTTTAATAGCATATCATCTAAACCTGCTTGGGACAAACGTTTATTTGTATCAAACCTATTTGCATTTGAGTTTTAATGATAAACCTAGATACTCTCTTAATTAAAATACACAGCTTTATTCTATCTAGGATATTCTATATTAATTTATAATTAATAAATAAGAGGATCAATTTTCTTATCTGTACCATTTAATTCATTAAGCAGGTCATCAAGATTATTTTTATTATCAATTTATATGGTATAATATTAAATCAAACATTATTTATTTAATGAAATATTATAATCAGATTAAATCCATTAGTATTTTACTTAGATGGTGTTGATGGTTAATTACCAGTTATCTTTCTTAACAAATATGAATTTTTCTGCTGCCTTTTATCTACACTTTCTTATATTAATTTCTCAAATTCTTCATCATCCAGTTAGTGAGTCTTATTCATGCTTTAAATTCAAAATAAATAATTAATGCCTCCAGATGCCTTTGGAGTTTTTAATTTGGGTTGATCTAGTCTGTTACTTGGTGAGTTCTGAATGGTTCTGGGGTGGTACTTGTGATAAAATATAATAAATACTAGTTATCAATTTATCTCTTGACAGAAACACCCATATAATCAATAATCTTGGCTTAGTTGATGCTATTGTTCATAATTGCGAAGTTTATTGAGTCCATCTTAGAGTTATGCCTCATAGATCCTGGAGTATTTGTAATAGTCTTTTTAGAATTTGGTGGGGTTTTATTTATTTAAGGCGATTCGAGTTGCTTATTAATGCTTCTAATGTTGTAACTCTACAAATAAAATTAAGAAAAGGTGCAAACATAGTAACGGACTTACATTGTTTTTATTTTTGATTGGTTACTCTATGCCAGTTCCATTTCCTAAAATGTCATCGACCATTTGGTCTAAGTCATCCATATCATCTAAATCTAACTGATTATTCGATGCCCTCATTTCATTCTCTCTATTCTAGCTTAGTGGAATTTTCAAGCCTATCTTCCCATTCATGTTATATTACAAACATTAAAATAGCTTTGATATATTTATTTTAAAGTAGCGAATTTTTATAATTAATATAAACATAAATTCTACGCAAAATAACCTATTAAGTAAACAAATTGATTCTTTAAATAGTATTAACTTATAACTCTTTGAGTCTCATTTAAATAATGATTTTAAATAAATGAGATAATGAAACCACTTCATCATATCGCCTTAATACTGAAATTTAAAATGATGAGTTAAAAATTTAAATTGATAAATAGTCAATTCTCTTAATTAATATTATTTAAGCAATAATTGTTTGATTGATTATTATATTGTTAAGTTTATTGTTTTTGCTGATATTTCTCAACAATAATGTTCGCATTGTCTTTAAACTGCCTCCCTTGGTTGAAATTTTTATCCACTGAAAACTATGGCTTGTCATCCATTGAAGCTCTCAGTTCCTCCAAGAAATCCAAGCTTATCTTTTTAAACTCTTTTTGATTCTAATTATCTATAAATAAAAAAGAGTTATCCTTGAATATTGATAAGAGAAAATCAATAAAAACGAAATATTAAACAATATCATTCATTATGTTATGACTTACTCATTACTTATAAAAGTTTCTATAATATTATAATTATCTGAAAATATAGTGAAATTAATATAATTTATCAATAGCTTTTCGAACTATATTTAGCTTTGAGTCATAATTAAATCAAGAAGCATAAGTGAAAATGTTAAATTAATTAATTATAAAATTTGTTGAATTGAAATGGATTACTTTGAAGAACTTAGGGAGTTGAAAGAGAAATCTCTGCAACAAAAAGCTTAAAATAAAGTAGATTCTACTATCCCCTAAAATGGCAGTACCACTTAGATAACACATACTACAAGGGTCTAATTGACTTCAAGCTAGCAATAAATCAGAGTATCATAAACCAAATAAGTAAACATCAGATAGTAATGCGAGAAACATAATGAGATATACAATGGTATTTGCACATTATGTGGGCATATTCTTACATCTAGTGAGTTAGCTGAGTATAGGTAATTTGCATTGCTTAATCATCAAAATGTTCAAGTTCATTAATCTTTTGGAGAAACTTAAATCAAGTCAAGGATGAACAAAAGGTTTATATATTAATTCAAATTTTTAATTATAGGTAATATATGAAATTCTGTTTTCTTTTTTTGATGAACCAGCTACTATAAGATAGGAAACTAGTGTTAGTGTTAGATTTAGACAATACACTTTTGCACACTAAAAGCATAGAGGAAAGGGAATTTCAAACTAAATCAAGAGACCCAACTTTCATCAACCTAATCGACCCTCTAAAGAGTATATACGAAATTAAATTATTCCGAGGTGGTTTCCACACAAAACTCAGACCTTTTCTTTTTGAATTCCTGAAGAAAGTGTTTGATGAACGCAAATTTGAGATTTACTTCTACACAGCTGGCACTAAAGACTATGGCATGCTCATCATTGATATTTTCAAGATGGAAATCACAAGACTTTTCGGTAAAGAATACGCAAAACAAATCAGTGAGGAGCTATCTCACAGGAAATTGATTAGCAGGTGTGACAAGGAAAGATTTGCCAACAAAAATTCAAGTAATGAAATTGATATTGATAGTATGCAACAGTAGCTGTATTAATAGATTGAGAATCAGCAAATGGGATAAGGTGGTGATGCCACACTTAACATGAAACACTTTATTAAAAGTCTAAGCAGCTTAGCTGGTGGAGATGAGAGTTTACTAAGACAAATAAAATATTGTAATATTATCAAAACATCAAGAAATTAATTAATGGTATAAATCAATCGACTCTTTACCTTTTACTATCACTCTCGATTTGGTCTTAGTCTTCATTAACAACCTTATTATCATCATCAGCTGTTTCATGTGATCTTTTTAATTGTTATCTCTAAGTTTCTATTGTTTGGTTATCCTAAGTTGTATCTAAATTATCTTCCTCCTATTCCTGCTAATGATCATTTTGAGTCTTACCATTCTCTTGCTACAGTTTATGTTCCTCATTCTATTTTTTAACATATTCTCTATGTTTCTTTCTCTCTTCTAACATATTGAATCTTTCTTTATAACTTTCATACAACCCCGTTTCCTCAATCTCCAAGCATTTGCTCAATAGCTCATTTATTCTCTATTCTTCGGGGTACTTGCTCTCTTTCAAGCCATTGAATGCCTCAAGAGGAAGTTCATTGTAGAAGTGACATGACAAATAAAGCCAATAAATGCTTGCTACTGAGGTTTTAATTCCTTCGAAATCCAAGGCTCTTGCTTAACTCACTTTCTTCATTTTAACAGGATTTGAAATGTAATCATCAACTAGAAAGATATAATCCTTAAATTCATTATTAAATACAAAATCAGATTCAAATTATGAATACAATTTGAATGCTTAGTACAATCCTGATCAATAGACTCTTAATAACCCAAACCGAATCTCTAAGACAGCATTCCTTCATAAGATCTGTCAATCTCACTCTTTTTCACTATGTTTTATTTGTCATTCATAAAGAGTATATCAAATATGGCAACTTCATTTTTCTAAAAGATGTTAGTTCTCAAATCTCTAATAATAGGTTTAACACTTGAGTACCCTAAGCTATCAACTTCCTCATAAAATTTATTATGAATCTTCGTCAATAGTTTATAGTGATAGACTAAAGAGAGGTCAAAGTCATATTTTACGCCTGATTATTGTATTATTTTATGGTAAGATTTCAATCTGTTTTGTGAGGTTTCCCAATAAAAATACTCTGGAATTAGAATTAGGTTGTCAGACACCCTCCTGAGTTTATTACCATTTTAATCTTTAACTTCTTCTGTCCATACATCAGAGCGATCATCTATGATAATGAAAATACTCTCATCTCCTAAAAGTATAATTAAATCATTATTTTAAATTCGAGATTGCCTGACTAAATTTAATTACTAAATTCAGCAAAAGTTGTTAATATTTTAAAATGGCATAAACACGTAAAAGTGCAAGCAATTAATCAAAAGATATTAAAAAAGTAATGACTTCAGACAAAACCCTGGCAGACTTGCAAGAGCGTTATAACATGGATGCAGAGATTTGGTAGAACTCGAAGAGAGGATTCCCATTCAATATTCCACTTAACTTCGTAGTATTAAGCGCAATTTGTTCACCTTTCGCATTATCAGTAATGCTCTTAGACTTTAGTGATAAGCATTTAAGAGATGTTATCGTCGTCACTTTGATACTATCAATTCTGGGGTACATAGTTGCACATGCAGCTATTAAATAATTTAAAGGTAATATGGAGACTAAGGGACTGTTTGGAATAGATCTTAATAAAGCTGGTAAAAGAGAGGAGAAACCTAAAGTGTAAGCCAAAACTTTTATCATATTAGAATATTCATTAATTTTACTCATTGTAGTCCAGAGGCATTAGGTTTGATAATTGGCATTATATTCTTAATGATCACGATTCATGAGCAACTTTTACTTCCGACCAATTATAAGAGAGTAAATTTTTAGTGATAAACTAAACACGTATTTATAGTTAGTAGAGTATAATGCAGGTCTTTTGTCTACATGCATGGCTATACTTTTAGGATTCGCTGATGATGTTTTGGACTTGAAATGGAGACATAAACTCGTTGTCCCAACAATTGCTACTTTTCCTATTTTGGCTGCTTATAATGGATTAACTGTTGTAGTCTTGCCTAAAATACTTAGACCAGTAATGGGCAATACTTTAGACTTAGGTTATTTATATTATCTGTATATGAGTATGCTTGCTGTCTTTTGTAAACTTATAACATATTAACTCAACCATTTTAAATAAACTCTTAAGATTACTAATGCAATAAATATCTATGCTGGAATAAATGGAATAGAAGTAGGTCAAAGCTTCATCATTGGATGCTTCATTTTCATTCATAATGTGATTGTAAGTTATTTTAACACTCTTAGTATAATCTATAGGAAATTTATCTTCAACCAACACCTCAAAGCTATGATTAGCACATTTTCTCTATATCAGTGATTGTCCCATTCTTGTTCGTGACTCTAGCTCTTTTGCAGCATAACAAGTTCCCATCTAGAGTATTTGTTGGAGATACTTTCTGCTATTTCGCAGGCATGACTTTTGCAGTTGTTGGTAAAAAAAACATAAACTAACTACATTAAAAGTATTTTGGGCCATTTCTCTAAGACAATGCTACTATTCTTTATACCTTAGATTTTCAATTTTATTCTGTCAGCTCCTTAAATCTTTGGATTTATACATTGCCCTCGTCACAGACTGCCCAAGTTTAATCATGAAACCTATAGAATGGAAGCAGTCCACAACCATTTCACTAATATTAATGCTTTCTTAAGAGTGTTTGGACCAACCAATGAGCAACAAGCATGCAATTCCTTACTTATTGTCCAGGTAAGATATTTCTATCATAAATTGATCTTTAGATTTTATGCTGCACTTTTGGATTGTTCATAAGATATTTTGTAGCTAGTTTATTATTTTGATTAAAAATGTATCATCAGAATATTCTTACTATTCTTATCTATAGGTAGATTTGTTATATATTTCAATGCACAAAATAAGAATAATTTATCATCTGATAAGATTTTCCTTGTCTAATAATTTAGCTAATCCATCTGATTCATTAGTCTCCGATACTTCCACAATTTTGCTGAATTCTAACTCATTGTTTTGCAACCTGAGAGTGATGTTTTTCTTAGGACTACTATTCCTTGAATCCATAATTCCATACTCCCTTTCAATATCATTTCTAGCAGTTGAATATGAAGTATCGCCAACGCTTTCTCCAATTAAATGGCTTTATAAGATTTGAAGTAAAGATTCTCTAGCCTATCTGCCTAAATTGTAAGTTCTACTGAAGTTCTAGCAGAGTAAAATAGGATCATCCCCGTGGTATATAGGGAGGTGAGCTACTCTTCCAGGAGATATAATG
Source organism: Oxytricha trifallax (assembly GCA_000711775.1). NCBI lineage: Eukaryota > Ciliophora > Spirotrichea > Sporadotrichida > Oxytrichidae > Oxytricha > Oxytricha trifallax. The sequence continues at coordinate 49,784 of ARYC01000087.1, forward strand.
ATCTCAATAATTATAAATGGCTTTCTTAATTTTTATCTTCTATCTTGCTCTCTTTTATTAGTTTCAAATTCAAAAGGCTCTGAAACTGTTGGTTTACCTGAGTAATTTTTGACTTATCCAAGGCTATAAAATTTATTTTAATTAATTAGTATACTTACTTAATAAAATCACTTAGTTTCTTAGCTTTTAAAACTTAGCCATCTTTCATTCGCTTAACTATCTGATCAAAACCCTTTGGCTGTACTCTTTACACTCTTTGAGGATCATATTTTATTGAGCTATTTTTAATTAAAAGTAAAAATGTTATACCTAGATATTTAAGGTTAAAAAGGGCATTCTTTCTTTCTCTTCTCAGACAACTCCCTCTTATAATTTTCCTTTAAATCTTCCTTTTGTATTTCCTTTCTGACTTTCAGCAAGTGCAACCTATCATGAGCAGAGGGAGTGACGCTTGAACTCTCATCATCATTATATTGTAGGAATACATTTGATTTTGGAAAATAAATTATAAATTAATTAATTAATTAAATATTTAATTTGTGGCAGTTAACTTTCTGGAAACCTAGACAATATGGTACTTTTTCGATAAAGAATTAAAAATCAGCTGGATTTTACTATTGGTGGTACCCCTCTATCGTATCGTAGAAGAGAGATAACTCGACTTTAATTTTGGCATCAAAATAAACTAAACAAATCACTCAGAATTGAAGTTCGTTTATCTCGCTTCAGGAATGCGATAGAGGGGTACCACCAATAGTAAAATCCAGCTGATTTTTAATTCTTTATCGAAAAAGTACCATATTTTCTAGGTTTCCAGAAAGTTAACTGCCACAAATTAAATATTTAATTAATTAATTTATAATTTATTTTCCAAAATCAAATGTATTCCTACAATATACAGTCATCATGCGCTTAGACTTTTTGTTGATATCAGGATGAAAACTAAACTTAGATTCCTCTTGCTTCTTCATTTTCTCAGAGTGCTACTTCTAATAGTCTGAATGCCTTTTACCCTACTCAAAAAGAATGATGTTTCTATTTATATGTGATGAACTTCTTGAGTTACCGTAGTTTACTGAATTATTGTGGTAAATGCCTCTGTCTAAAACCTAACTGTTCCTTGTCAAGTTTTACTGATCAATGTTCTATATATGATTAGATTTCTTAGATGAAGGAATCTAAACAATTTCATCATAGTATGTTTGTTTAGAATCATCAGTAGATCCTTGAAAACCCAAAGCTAATAATTACTGCCTCGAAGGAGAAGTACGAGCATGATTGTAATTTTAGATTGAAAACACTTAAACTAGCTTCTCTTTGTAATCTTAATCCTAATTTGTAGTAAAGTTGTCTTAATTATCATCGAATAGCTATTAAGATTACTGCTGGTTACTAAAGTTTGAGAAGTTATTTTATTGAATGAAGGAATTGTTTTGTCTTGAGGAATTAGTATGAGAGGCATCTAAAGCATTTATTATTTTTCTTGAATCAAATCTTGAGCTTGGAGTGATGCAGTCGTCTTCATCAACTACTTCAGAGTTATAAAAGATTAAAATTCTCTTGATAGAAATTTAAATGCTTATACATCTTTGAATTCCTTAAGATTCTATGATGGACTGTAAGAATTACTGCTTAGAAAATGGGTCCATTCTTCTCGACTTTGAATTAATTTTGGGTTAAAATACGCACTATTAATTGTCTTAAAATCTAGCAAATTTCTTATCATCAACAGCTCTGCTTTTTCTACTTGGACTTAATGACACTCTATTGCTTCTATATTATAAGATGGTTATTTAGTTTGTTAATTAATATTAACTATAAACTATATAGATTATATGCATTTCAGAGTTTAAAAATAAGACAATATCAGAATTTGATAAAATTTCCATTCGATATCACTGCGATAGACTTTAATTAATATCTTATTTTTTAGAAACAAATTTATATTTCCTAAAATTCTTTTTTTTATTAGATTGTTTTAAATAAAATTGTATGTAAGATAGATAGTATATCATTTTGATATAATATACATAAATTTAAAGTATATCTTCATACCCTCCAAAATTATAAGTTGGTCAAATGACTTATATTGTAGAAATTTGAGTTCATCTATCTGAAATCAGTAATTAGTCTTTTGTAAAAAAGAACCTGTTCGTCTCTAGATTGTATTAATTAATCTAGTATATCGTTAATTTAGAAGTTATTCTAATTAAGAATATTCTTGATAATTTTTCTCAGTTCAACTATCAAAGAAGCTTGCTGGTCAATAGAAGAATAAGGATCAAAGATTATCTTAAAAAACTGAAGAACAAATTCAAGCTCAACTTAGAAAGTTTGCTGTTAATTCATAGCATCGAATTTAAGATTTACGATTGCCCATACATGGTCAAGGAATTCAATTTCCTAATTCATTTTTTCTAGCTCTTTGTTGCTTAAGTTTTCAGGGATATCTTCATTAATATATTTAAAGATATTTGTGGCTACAAAGAACTCTTAAATCTATCTTTTGGATAAAAATAACTCGTTTTAACTCTGCTTTCCATCGTGATATTATTTCCTCAAATTTTCCTCGAGTTGTTAAGGGGTTAAATTCTGAATTAATTCTTCATTTGAATCTGTATTTTGGAATACCTTCTTGCTCATATGCTTAAGAATTTGAAATAAGTCTTTTTCAAGCTTTTTTAATGCTAAGTTATGTGAATTTTTATTTGATTTCTGTATATTCATATCATCTTTAATTTTTCTCTCAAGTTCTTCTACAACTTTGCTATTCTTAATCTGTCTAACTAAATGTTCTTCATGTAGTTAGTTGGAGTAAGCACTGTTTGAAGTTGATCTACCACTCTATCTATTTTTCTATACTGAGTTGAAATCACTGTAAGCTCCATCATTAATATTTTGTCTTGATATTGACTATTTAGAACTTTTCTTTTATTTTGACTTTTCACCACTTAGACTTTGATATGGCATTCTCTGACCAAGACCTTTTCTAACCATGTACTCATCAACATATTTCTCAAACTCTTGTTTGAATCTTAAGTCTTTAGCATGCATGTATAATCTATCATAGACAACGGAAAAATTCATATTTTAAGCATTCTTTTCGTTTTCGTTTTCTAGAATTTTTTCTATCGCAGGAATAAAAGCATTTAAATGATTTTTATCAGTATCTGCAGGGAAGTTTTATGAATATTCTTGGTAGCTTTAACTCTAGCTATTTGTGTTATCTTAATTACTATTATAATTATGTTGGAGTAGCCGCATTCCTAATGCTAATTAATAGCTATGGTTAATATCTGTGATATCTTGCTCTTTTATTATAAATGATTCCGCACTAGCTTAGTCCTGCTGTTAATCATCTGACCCAAGCAGTAAATTATTGAGAATTTGGCTTTAACTCTAATCGATCTGATCGAAGCTTTATTGATGTTCAGACATTTAAATTGGCTGTAGCTCCACAATCATACTTTGAGACTAGTCGTCTTGTTTATTTAAACTAGTGTAATCTTAAATGTCAAATGCTCTTGCGACACTCTGTTTCTTATTGAATTTATCGATTACAGAGAGTGATCTGAATTCTTCAGCATCGTCAATCACCACACTTTCATCGAAGTCTCTGTCTTAATTCAAACTTTCATATTATTAATTGATGATTTTAGTCTTCTGATTGAATTAGTGCTCAATGGAATTTATAACTCTGTCTTCATAAAGTGCTTAATTATTAATGATTTGACTTTCAATTAGCATATCTGAAGTTTATTCTAAAAGCTTTGGATCTTTCTAAGGGTGATAGCATGATAACTTTTACTTTTTAGTTTTAATATCAGTTTGTGGAATTTAATTTTGAATTTGGCTTAAGGGCTCTTTCTACTGCTTTTCCTATTGCCCTAGAGTAAAGTAAGTTGCTTGGTTATGTTGTGAATTGTAATTCTAAATACTATTAATGTCTTCTCTATTTGAGAAATATTCAAAAAGGGGTTTAATTAAAATACAAGCATTTAGATAAAAAACATTTTTATATTAATAAATAGTTTTTAGTCTATAAAAATATTCCTTATGAGAATCATTTTTCTTCACTTATTAAGCTTAATGTATGATCTGTCTCATAGGTATCATTGATGTCTCTTCCAAGTTTTCTGAATCATTAAGCATTGTTGATTGATTAATCATTTCATATACTTTCTTGCCTTTAGCTTCGACTTTACTAATTTTATTATGATCGTCTCTTGGATTATTAATTTAGTATGGATCTGTTTACTTTTAGGGAGTCTGCAATTTTATATCAGAATTCAATAAAGTGTTGTCTTGGTCAAGGTTGAAGGATTTAGGCGTTTGGAAATAGCTATCTGTTTTCTCGTGGTCATCTTCATATGTAATGATATCTTTACTAAACATTAAGTAAAAACGGTATTAAACTATTCTAATATAATAATGAGACGCTTAGTTTACCATATTAGTCGTAAGCATGAGTGGTGGAGGGCTTAGTCTAATTGTCATATTTTTAAAAAGCATTATTTGGCATTATGTCCACATATTGCTGTTACAATTACTGTTGCTTAAACCAATTCCCATGACAACCCTATTTATTGATGCTTTCGCTTCTCTATCTCTAATTTTGTTGCTGTTTATTTTCACTTTAATTACTATGAGTGTTGAATATATTATTCTTAGCGTGATTTATCATACTATTGACTTGCTTACTCAATGAATCTGTAATGCTACTGTAGTTATTGACTATGAATGAATTGCTATTACTCCCATTTTACTTGCTAGATTTATAAGTATTTTAACCGTTTTTATCAACCTTATCATACTTTGCTAAGTTTAAATCTGAGTTTAGTTTGTTCTTTTAGCAAATGAAAGAATTACTGTGATTTCTTGTTTACTAGGAAGATTAGTATTTTGTGCTCGAATGACTTTAAGGTCTTTCTTTTAGATTGTGAGACTACATTAACAATAAGATAATTTATGTGAGTAAAATGGCTTCGTTAACGAATATTAATTATATTTTATTAACAATATACTTCAATCACGCTTAAATCATTCTTGATGCTATATTGTTAGCATTTACTAATTGATTAATAAATATTAGATAATAATAAAATGAGTGAGGAGAGCAGACCAGTATATAAGCCCCCAAGAACTTATGGATTGCCCCATGGATTGGAAAGAGACCCTGACGCCATAAACCAGATGCTATGGAAGAGAAAGATTTACCGCAAGAGAGTGGAGAAGAACGAGAGTAAGAAATTAAAGAAGCAGTACATAAGAGAGAAGGAAAAAGACAACTCAGGAGTGTATGCACCCACTGAAGAAGCCAAGGAGATGATTGAAATGGACCCAAAGAAGCAAGAGTTCTATAAAATGCTATTCATGCAGAATGACAATGAAGCTGTAAGTGACAATAAAGACATGAAATAATTGAAAGAGTTGAGAGAAGCTGATTAAGAACAGAAAGAGAGGAGATAGAGGAATAGAGACAACACGCAGAAAGGCAATTAAAAATAAAAGGAAACCAAATAAACCCAAAAACCCCCTCAAGATAATAAATAAATGGAAGCTAAGCCAGTGAAACCTGTAGATATTGACTAAAAAGAAAGAAGAAGGAGAAATAAAGAAAATAAAATGAAAGGATTAAGTGAAGCTAATAAGAGACAAAAAACAGATGTTAATGATATACAACCACAAAATACTTCTGCTAAACTTAATTAAAAAGTGCATTAATCAAATGATAATGATAGTGATGATCAGGAATCAAAGTCAAACAATCAAGTAAAGCGAGAGACCAAAGAGAAAAAGAAGAAGGAAACATTCAATAAGGAACTTGATAGAATTCAAAAACTGAAGGAAGATCAACTGAAAAAGAAGGAAGAACTGGATAAAGCTAGACTCAAGAAAATCAAGGAAAAGTAGAAATATGCAAGGAAAATGAATTAGAAAACCAAGACTGGACAACCCCTAATGAAAAATTTTATTAGTCATTATCTCACTAAAGTTGAAAAGAAACACACCTCTAGTAGTTGATTAGGTGTATTTATTTATGTGGTCTATGGGTATATAAAGTCCACATTAATTAATTAAGAATCATTTTTTGTATATGGATTTCAAGAATGAATTATATTGAAAAAGAACATTTTTGGATATTTGAAAGTAGCTCCAGTCATTTTCACCACAATAACTTTATCAGCCATGGGAAGCATATTCATGATCATCTTATGTGTAATATATCCCTTCTAAATAATAGAATTGGATCTCAAAGTTCCACAATTAAACAAACTGAAGTCAGTATCGTATTCTGTTCTTATGATATCTGCCATAAAATTGCTTAGATTAGTTTCTTCAACTCTTAATTATTGAAACCTGCCTTCTAAGTCTACTTCAGTGTATCCACATGCTACATTTAAGTCACTGTTAAACTTTTCTGAGTACTTAGCAACATGGAGTTCGATAAACCATAATTTTTAATAAACGAGTATGTTTGTATTTCGAGTACATGTTTATCAGGATCTGGAGCATAAAAGCCATTGATATTTACTCTCAAACATTAGAACATGATCTTTTTACTTTCAGAGTAAATTATTCTATGCTTATTGCCATCATCAAATTTATCTCTGGCTTAATTAAATTGCTCTAAGTCCACATCTAATGTAACTATCAAGTCGGAGAAATCCTCAAAATCAGTCCCACTTTTGAGAAAGAATACATCATTTACCATTTCTATGTGATATAAGTGATCATGACCTCCTAAAAGCATGTCAATCTCTCCAACTTCCTAAGCTAAAATTCTCTCATTTGGTATTCTCAAATGAGTTAAAGCAATGACTAAATCACAGTGATCCTCATTTCTCAGTTTATTTGAGAAAAACTTAGCGCATTCGATGTAGTCTTGGTATATAATATTTTCAGTAACAAGAATGGTAAATTAGTCTATAAATTCTTTCTCTGCTAAGCCAAACACGCCTATTTTCAAGCCTTAATGAGTAATAATCACATGATCTGCTACTCCTGCAGGAGGCTTTCCAGTAGCCTCATCTATCAAATTACTGTTTATCCATTTTGTAGGTGATGTCTTTTCAATTAGATCTTCTAATTTTTTTATGCCAAAGTCCTAAATACCAAATGTTTTAATATGGAGAGATTCATGTTTAAAAAGAATAAGACTAAAATGAATAATGCTTACGAAATCATGATTTCCTAGACATGCTATCTCTACACTCAATGAATTAAACACTTCCACCATTTATTCCCCTTTGTAAAATGTACTCACTAAAATTATAATAAAGTTACATCAATAAGTATATACAAGTAGATGGAGCAAAGAGATCTCCAGAGAAAAGAGTTAGTTTTTCCTTTGTGTTGTGCTACTTAAATGCAGAGACAAATCTTGCCGCATTTGATCCGATTTCACTAAATAATATAGATCATTTAAGTTATAAGCAGAATAGCGACTACTTACCTATCCTCAATATTGTAAACATCATTGAAATGCAAAATATTTAAACCTATAATACTGTTAATAGGAATAAGGAAGAGTTACCTCTAGGATTATTGGTTATATCTAATGAAGTTATATCTTTATGAGAAGCTTCCATTTATTAAGATAAAATACTAAAAAATCTGTAGATTTATTTTTAGTCTTTATTTTTATGGGTACTTACTGATTCTTATGATAAAGCTTTCAAATAAGCCCTTGAAAATGGAGTATCAGCTTATCCAAAGTTTGATGGAAGATTCCCAAGTGTCTCCGGGGTAAGATTTAGATTTGACCCAACTAAGGAGCCATACAACAGAATTAACTTAGAAGATATCGATACTGAGAGTGGAATGTTAGATCCAAGCAAGATTTATAAAGTGGCAATGAAAGGATTCATAGCCTAGGGAAAAGACGGCTACACAATGTTTATGAATGGAGGCATTACTGAATACATCGTACCAGATGAGAACGCTCTGTTAATTTAAGATGTGATGTATCAGTTCTTTGAAAGTATGGAAAATGGCAAGACTCATCATGTGGTCAAAGATAGAATCAGAGCGGAGAGAATCAAGATATTTAACACCAGTTCTGACAATTTGACTGAAGATGGATTTGTGAAGATCAAGCCACTTAAAGACAATAGAATCATTAACTTATATCCAAAAGAGATAGATCAAATAAATGAGTGAACCAAATAATTAAAATCTTTATTTCAGTTTATCTTTAATTCATATACGTTTAACATGAAATCATAAAATGGTAACTGTGAGTAAAGATAGATTAAAAATTAGTTGACTATAAAGATATTATAATCATAACTAAAATAAATAAAAGATGCAAGGACATTTTCCACCAGGTGGCCCAGGCTACCCTCCCCAAGGACAATACCCACCACCAGGCTAATACCCACCCCCAGGTTAATACCCACCTCCAGGTCAATACCCACCACCAGGTTCATACCCACCACCAGGTGGAATGCCTCCTCCAGGCTATATGGCACCAGGTTAATTCCCACCACAAGGGCACATGCCTCCTCCAGGATACATGCCACCTCAAGGTCACATGCCTCCTCCAGGTTACATGCCACCTCAAGGTCACATGCTTCCACCAGGATATATGGCTCCACAAGGACACATGCCACCTCCAGGCTATATGGGTCCTCCAGGCGGAGTTGTACATGTTTAAGTTCACGGTGGTGCACATGGTCATCACGGTCAAAGTCATGGACATGGTCACTAACCTCATAAAATTCACAATTAAAAACTCAATATTATCATTTGTTTAGTTATTCGATCGAGAAGTATAACTTAGGAATATATAGGTATATAGCTATATTTAATGCTTTTAAAGAGATTTAAGTTTATTTATATTAGGAATTTTATGGCAAAAAAGAATTTTTTAATACAAAATTAAATAATTATTAATTCAATTCTTATTCAATGTAAGACAAAAATTTATTGACATTCATTAAAATTAATCAATTAAAAATTTTGTTAAGTGAAATCCTTAACTATTAAAATTAAAATAATTCTAGTTTCAAGACTCAGTACCTAAAATATGTATTCTTAATTGCACAGCTTATTTAATCTAAGGAATAAATATTGAATCCTAAAATCCCTAAAAAATTAAGCTTATAAATAAATTTTGCTTAGATTTCTATTATAAAGTAATTGATAATGTCTATTTTAATTAAAATAAATTAGAAATAAATTATTATTATAAGGATAAAATATGCCTGTATGAATACCCCATTAAGACTAAACAAAATTCAAAAAAATATTATTTGTATCATTTTGTAGCATGTACTTCCATAAATAATATAAATTTAAATTATAGTTTAAATGGGTTAAGGGGTTTTGAATCCTCATTAAAAACCTAGATTATTTTCCTTAATTATATTTAGTTTACACTATAGATATTATTTAGATATCATGAATAAAATTGTTATTATGATAAAATCTATATACAATAATAATATTAATTTATTAAGTTTTTAAAATTCATATATATTAATAAGAATATATAAAAAATAATTTTCTATTATAATATAACTCTAGATAACTTCACAACAAGTAAAAATTAGAATCAATTTGGCGAATAAATTTATTATTTATGATATTAATATATTAAAATTAAAATGAAAATTTATGATAAAATAAATTTATTAATAAAGTCTAAATTGGAATTATAAGCAAAATATAAATTTACTATTGATTTTTATTAAAAATTTTGGAAATTGAATACAAGAAATAACATTCCTCAAAATTAAATTACACTAAAATTCATTATAAATGTATTTATTGTCACAAGTGTCACGGTTCAGGATGGAACTCACACAAGAACAAGGCTTGTGGTAAGTGTGTCTGCAAGAAGTGCAATGGAACTGGCTGGAATGCTAAGAAAAACAAGGCCTGCACAAAAATGAAGGTCAAGCACCATTGAAACTGATGAAACCAGAAAAGGTGCTTCAAATAACTGTGAAAGAATAGTAAATCTAATTTAATCAGCCAGAATTCAATAGTATTGCTCAGTCAATTAAAATATAATAAATGAAATTTAATAAATCATGATAATATTTACAATTTTTCAATAGCAGTTATACTATAGTATACTATTAGATGATAATTAATTCATTCATTCATTCATTCAATACTTAACTCTCTTCAGTATTCTTATTAACTCTAATACTGCGATCAATTCTTTAAATTTAAGAGAATTTGAATTAAAAGTTTCCGTTGTTTTCATATAATTTGCATTTAAAATCAAATATGAACTTACTAAGCCTCAGTAACTTAAACGAAGATAAAAAGTATCAAACTCAAACAGCGAGTGATACTTCTGGAATTAATGGTAGACACAATCGCTTTGCAGCCCTGGCAGAGACTTCATTCAAATCCCCTTCAGATATAAGAGGTAACTCGTTTTTATCTAAAAGTCCACTGGATGAAACATAAACAGACAATGGAAGCAAGAGAAGGAGACTTTCACATTCACCTGTCTCTGTAAATACCACTTACGAGCTAAGTGAACATAATACAGATAAACTTTGGGAAAAATTTTAAAACCGATTGTAAAATAGAGCGAATGCTATTAATTAACTTGGTGGAGGTAGATAATCACTTTCAAATCCAAGGGTCTAGAGAATTAATGATAATAATTATTAAGATCTCCAATATGGAGCATCAAATATAGTTAATTTGGCATTTTTAAATTCATTATTATATTTTACTTCTGAAATTAAAGACCAAGGCTATTAACCTTTGAGGAAAAATTTCCCTGAAAACATAAAAAATTTATAAGAATTCAGATCCAACTCAAAAGAGTAGCAACCAAACTAAGATTACGAAGAAATTTAAGTATCGAGATTAAACATGAAATAAAAAGCAGCGATGCATCATCACCCATCATTTGGAGATCAGGAGTTTCTTTAGTAATCTGCTTCTTAAAATAAGCAAATATATGAAAATTACACAAATTAGATAAACTTTGCATCTTCACAAATTTCAGATGATAAAAACTAACTTTTATTGGGCTCTAAGTTGAAAGAGCTTTTCAAGATCTCTAAAGAAGACACCTAGGATTTAGTGCCTAATTCTACTCACTAATATTCCTCGTTTAGTCAAGAATAAAATATAGTCTAACAAAATCAAAAACAATTTATTTAAAGCAGCTATGGGTCATTTCATTAGAGACCTAATGAAGAAGGGATTTCAGTCTTATCTCCAGGTTCATTAAAAGCCACAATCAACTAGTAATAAATAATTAAAGAACTTTCTCCCCAAAATTAGTAGACTTAATCTTATGGTCAAATGAGTTACTCTAAGTAATTCGTTGGCACTTAGGAAACTCCACAAAGGAGTCAGAGTAATTTTAAGGACCGCGTTTAACAAAGAATTGCCTAAATGCAAAGTGAACTTAAAAATCCAGCTTCTTTGGTTAAAAGTCCGAGCAGAAACGACGAAGATGTTTATAAGAGATAAGACGACTACAGAAATTTAGATGACTATCTCTCATAGTAAAATCAGATATACTTCTAAACATACAATCAGCCTTAAAGGAATAATCAACAATCTTCTCTCTTTTAGAATTTGCAGTAAAATAACAGTCTAAGTAGTTAAATAAGTTGTATTTTATTTTTATAAGTAGTTTATCTCATTAAACTGAATAATTTAACAAGACAACTTCTAGATTTAACAACTATATGGGAACTCAAGGAACACTCTTAGACCCCCTTGAAAACACTTTAGGTCATAATGTTTATAATCCAAATCAATTTCTAAATTAAGCACAGTCATTTGATGACTACTAAACAGTTCAATCTAGAAGACCAGGTTACAATGATAAATATAAGTCCAATTTTCTTTAGTCATTAATATCAGATAAAAATTAGCTCATTAAAACTGATTAGAGTGAATTAGAAAATTATCAAAATTTGAGAATGAGAAGTTAAGAAAAACTTTATTATCCAAAGCAACATTAATATAACGACTTTATTAACATGGATAAAAATAATATTATTTGATTTAAATAAGCAAATTTTGATTCATTGAACTTGAGTTTATTTTTTAATTTTTATGAAATTGGATACAAAGTAGTAAACAGATGATTTTAGTAGCTCAAACATACTTTCAGAATAAAAATCTAGATAGTAAAGCTAAAACAAAAAACATCTTGGAATCAAGAGATCGACTCAAAACAACAGTTCCCGAAAATCTTCTATTTTTAACCATTCAACCTTAAAGAAATCTAAAAATGTAAAAATCTCAGAAGAACCTTATTTCTACAAAAATTGGACATAGTAAAAAGAAATTACTATTGTAGGAATACATTCGATTTGAGAAAATGAATTAAAATTAAATTAATTAAATATTAAAATCATGGCAGTTATGAAATCAAAAGTGACTCAAAATTCAAAAATAAATGGATTCTACGGTAGATCCCGCAATTTAAGCTGGACTTTATTATTGGCATTATTCCCAAAACATCGAAGGAAGCGAGATATTTTGATTTTGAGCTAATTCCCAAAAATAGTATAATGGGTTATTCTCGCTTGGGCGATGAGATAAATTCATTATAGCTATAACAACCACTGTCTCATTTTAATGCGCTATCCAGAGAGTATAATATTGTCTGGGTTTGGAGACATTTTCCAAAAGCATAACTGAAAGTAATTAATAATTAATTAATTTTAATTTTAATTCATTTTCCCAAATCGAATGAATTACTACAATAATAATTTCTATGACTAAACTAGAAGTAAAAAGTCTGACACTATAAATACAGATTCAAAAAATCGCTAAATAGGCAATATGTCCTATGTAGACTCTCTAAATGAATCAGTATTGAAATAAAAATCTAAAGAAAGAATAGATCTTGGAACATCTCAAACTGAAGATTGCAGAAGGATTATGTTTAATATGGTCAATGGTATCAGGCAATAGTAGAGAAGCAGGTAGTCTTCATAGAATATATAGAGTGATAAAGAAAACATAAGATAAAAGGTTCGTTCAAGATCTCCAATATATAGCTCAAGTGTGAAATCAAACTATGAATTAGTCTTGAGAGAGTAATAGCTTGATATTTACAGCTAATAAAATCAATCAACGCCATTATTCTCAAATAAATTCAATAATGTAAAAGATCAAATTTAGCATCTTCTAAAACAAAGTTAATAGTTGCTGTTCTAAATTTAATAAAAAGCGTAATAAGATAGCAAAATACAAGAACTCTTAACTAAAATTCTCACTGTTGAGAAATTGTTGAAACAAATCTACTCTATGAATGATTAGACCTTTGTTTTCCTAAGACTTTACAGTGCCTTTTTACTAATAAGTCTCTACAATTTCATTGGAGATCATTAAAAGATCACTAAGTATCTTGAATAAAACACAAAGTCATATATGAATCTTAAGTAATTCCTTGAACATCTCTTAAAGAAACATAAACTGAAAAAGGAACTGTCAAACTACATTCTTTAAATCTATAAATTTAACAGTAAAGCTTTACTTTCAACATAGAAATATAGCAAAGCAGTCCTTGTACTTTCGGATATATCAAAATTGTATGATAGATGGCGCACTAATTAGTACACTCACATGCTGGATTAACTAGATGTTCATATTAAAAATGAATTTGGAATAGATGATTACATTTAATCACCAAGGCTTTTTGCAGTAAATGATTTGATTAAGTTACATAATTAACAAATAACATTTTTGTTTTAAATAAATTAAAAAAGGAAAACCACACATTTAAAGCAGTACTATTAAATCAAATTTTGTTAGTTAATGTAAATTTGAAAAGAAATTAGAGGTTTCAATTGAAAGTAGGTCAAGTGAAGCAGAATGCTTAATGCAACTTGGTAAATTATTTGAAGCTGTTGATAAATTTGAAAGTGTAAAATCCTAAATCGAAAAAGAGCTAGTCTTTGATAAACCTTTGATCTATATAAACATATGCAATTAACTCGGAAACTGCTATCTAAAAATTGATGATTAAACTAGGGCACTTGAAAACTTTGAGACTAGCTTAAGTTTGATTAATAAGTTGGAGGATAAATCATAAGTCAGCGATCTCATCGTATCTAAAATCTGCTAAAATATTGCATTGATCTCTGGATAAAAAGGCTATGTTAATGATTTTATAAAGATGAGTGAAAAGAGTTTGACCATTCAAAACACTTAATATCAAAAGATATAAATATTTAATATATTAAAGAATTAAGTTAAGGATTAAAATACTTATGTTTATATTAACAAGTACATTTTATGTATTTTTTTCAAAGCTCTCAGATCGAAAGAAAATAAATTAAAATATTTATTTGAGTCTATTCATTTTTTTATAAAGAATTTTTAAAATTTGTATTCTGTTAAGCTATTCAAAATATTAAATTAAATTACTATTAATATGCAAGTTAACATTTAAATTAAAATAGTCAGCCTAATTAATAAATTCCTTTTATTATTCACATTTTTTATCATAAGCATGAAGAATTCAATGATTCAATATAATGTTTATATCAGAATATTAAAAATATTATAAATACAAAGTCATTTATTCTTTTGATTTTGCTTAAACTCTTCAGTATTTATAATGTTTTTAATTTGTTTTATTCTATATTCCTTAAATCCCCTTAAACATTGTGTATTTAATAAACTGGTATATAATCAAATATAATAAACTAGGTTTTAATTAAATTAAATGTTCTGCCTTAATTTCATAATGAAGTTTTGACTTCTTAAATTCAATGTGCTAACTCCTATGATTAAGCTGGAGACTATGAAAGATCTTGCTAGTACCTAGAAAAGGCATTTTAGACTTGTAAAAACACCAACGGTGAATATGATCTTTAAACAGCAGAAATTCTTATACAATTAGCTACTGCTTATGAGTTAGACAGCCAGTAAGTCATATATTAATCATTAAATTGTTTTTAGATTTTCTGAGTCGATTAAGAGACTTGAGCATGCATGTGTGATTATGAAAAGAATAGAAAAACAGAAAATTCATCCAGAGTTCAAGTAGAAAGAAATTATCACAAATGTTAATAAAATACTGCTCAAACTTATAGATATGTATTTGCAAGTCAATTAAATACACTAAAGTTAGAGCATCTTAAAGGATATAGATGAAAGAGCCTAAAAAGTAAAATTTAGATGGTTATAATACAATTTAGATTGATGATGAATTGAGTTATAAATTGCTCAATGAAACTGCCAACATATTGAGAAAACATAATAACACGTAGCTTGCTCTAGATTTCTATAAGAAGTCATTGTAATTTATCTTACTAAGTAATTAAACTCAATTGTTTATAAAATTGTATAAAGTAAGATAAATTATTCTAAGTTTACTGATTTTAGAATATGCTTGAAGAACAAATACAAGAATACTTACCTTGACCAGTTTGACACCTCAAAAATATTAATCAACATAGCATCATGTGAATATATGAGACAAAACTATTAAGAAGCATTGAAGTATTATGAGCACGCTTTGCAAGTAGTCATGAATTAAAAGGGACTTATCAAAGATTCAAAAGAATCAGCCAAGCTTCAAATGCAGATAAACATAATAATATTAAAATGATTTCACTTTTTTTTAATAAAAATCAGTTTTAGGGAGAATACAATCAGAGATTGGAAATTTCTAAATGGCACAAAAAATGTTTCAATAAGCTATTGTAATTTTATTTCTAATTTTATTTTTCTTTAGCAAGGACTAGAGAGAACTTCGACAAAAAACGATTGTGAAAATCATTCAATGCTTGTAGAAGCAAACTATGCTCTAAGATAACTATACGAGAAAAATTGACTTCTACAATTACTTTGCAAATTTTAATTTTTACTTGATTTAAAATCATTTCAGATAGATAAGTGTAATATTTGAAAATCTAATGCAAATAATTTAATTGATTTGTTAATTTCTAGGCCTCTTTACTAAAGTAATAACGGACTCTAATAATTAATGTATCATAAAAATTCTCTTCTCCATTATAGAGTCTTATTAATTATTTATGGTTGTTAAAGTTGTTGCTAATGCTACTACTGCTGCTATTGCTAATTAGGATTTGTAAAATAGTTGTTTTATTAAACAGTGTGTCTTCTATTACTGCCTTAGCATATTAACGATTTTAACTCTTAAGCAGCTCCAACTAGTGAGCTCTTCTTATTGTGATGCTGTAATTACTATTGCTATTAAAGATGCTTCAGAGAGCCAGCTGAATCGTAGTTGTTATTGCTGTTGAATTGTTAAGTTTGATTGAAATTGCTGATTTCAGAACTAAAGCACTGCATGTTAGGTGTATCAGAATTGTGCTTTGCCAAGTCAGGCTAAGTCATATTCGCAAATGGCGACTAATTCAAGTACCCTGAAATATTTCCTTAAGTTTAGTTAAAGTTAAGCTTTTGAGTGTTATAACCTCCTCTTACCAAGGAACTCGATCTGTTATCTTCTTAAGACATCATGTCATATTACTAATTACCTTAAAAACAAGCTGATGAGTCTCTGTTTCTATCACCAGCTCCTTAAAACTTCAGGTTATTTGAGAGAAGTGAGTTGTTAAGGAAGTTACTTCCACCAAGTGTCTAAGACAGTTAATTTTAATTCTCCTAAAAACTGCCATAATAATTGTGATGAGCTTGATTTCCGAGAGTTCCTGAATCTCTCGACTTCTCCAAATGAATGCTGAAAGGGTTTGGCTAAGTCAAAACCCCAAAACCCCTTAGTGAGGTTTATAAGTGCTTTGATTAGTAGGGTAAAGTTGGGGTTTTATTAGGGTTAGTAGAGAAAACGCAAGTTTAATGAGACTTTAATATGTATTTAATGAGTATTAGTTAAATTATATCACACGAATTTTACTTGCTTGTCTTTGTTGTATCTCTTGAATCTCGCTTTCTTTAGTGGTTCGAGCATATCGTCTAAGGATTGTCTTGGAAATGCTGGAGCTCTTACTATTATCTTCTCTACAATCTTCTTTATTTCTTAGCATACATCATCTTGTTTTATGTGCTTCTCAGCTAGATTTATTTATTATTTTTCATATTTTGTATTAATGTAAGTCATGCTTTCCATATCGCACTCTAAAATTATTGCAGCTACTGCCCAAACATCCCACTAAATAGAGGCATTAGTCCATGTCTCTCTGATTGGGAAGTAACCTGGAGTACCAAGAACCTTTGCTAAGGTTACAATCTCTTATCTTAAGGCTCTATTAAAATCGATTACAAACTACTTCTAAAGGGCAAAGGTTTAGCATAACATTTTCAGGCTTCAAATCTCTATGAACGTATCCAAGCTCGTGAAGTTCCTAAACACCCTATTATCATATTAGATAGAATATCATTCAAGTCATCTGGGTATCTGTTTTAATATAGATAATCTCGGAGAGTCATTTCAAACTTTTTTAGCCTTAGCGCGATGAAACCAAACCCTAAAATAACACCATCTAGCTTGAGCAAATTCTTGCAATCTTATTTCTAAGCCTCTCTAAGTACAATATATTCGTTAGCAAACTCATTTTGATACTGCTCGTTTTTAAGGAGATAGCTGAAAGGATATACCTTGTAGGCATAGTCATCAACCACTATGAGTTTTGCTTTAGCAGGTACGTTTATATGAAAGTAGTTTTCAATACAACTGCTAAGGTCTACTGCATTAGTGCAGGAATATACATGGCTCTCTCTTAAAAGCATGCTAAAAAGACATTACCAGCAGGTTGATTCATTAATTCTATTCGCTTCTGCCTCTTGAGCTTCTCCTGTTGTTATTTTTA
The DNA here is from genome assembly GCA_000711775.1 of Oxytricha trifallax. NCBI lineage: Eukaryota > Ciliophora > Spirotrichea > Sporadotrichida > Oxytrichidae > Oxytricha > Oxytricha trifallax. The sequence goes on from ARYC01000087.1 coordinate 67,531, forward strand.
AGTCTCAAGATTATTAGATTTTTATTTAGCGGGCACTAATTTCTAAGTCTCTTTATCTTAAATCAAGAACTCACTTAGGTGATGCTTCTGCATATGTTTCTTAACTTTAGCTGAGTGAGTATAAGACTTCTCACAAGTCGTGCACTAGTACCTGCCATCGACCTTATCTTGCTTAAAATACACCTTAGCTTTCCCAGAGTGAACCTCTTTCATATGTCTCTTCAAACTGGAATCAGTAGAGAAATAATTTTAGCTGTCTTAGCATTCAAAAGTTTTAATCCTTTAAATCTGAAGCTGTTCCTTTTCTTCCTCAACATCTTTTATTGATGTTTAAACTTCTATTTCAGCTTTCTGCTTCATGTTTTAAACCTATATAATAAAAACCTGTGCTTCAAAATCAAGAGCTCTTAGCTCTGCCTCCCTCTCAATATATATAACTTCTTGTTTCTTGGTTGAACCAAAGTTAAGCATTGATTGACCTGCTCCTAAAAGTGCCGCTCTACGATTTAAGTTGACCGCCATGTTTAAATTCAAATTTAAATTTCTATTATAAAGCTCTTAAAACCTCTATAGCTATAGCTGGAATATATAGGAGTTGCTACAGCATTAATGATGGTTTGATCTCAGCTCTAAGACTTCATATTTATACTCAGTTTATAACTATAATTTTTGTAATTTTGCTCTTAATAATTTTGATTCTGGTACCAACTCAGATAAAGTTCAGGTTGGTACTGGTACCAATTATTTGAACCAGATTAGAACTTTTCCATTAAAACCTCACTGGATTAAAACTAGGTACTAATTAAGTTTTGGTACTATTAATTTGGTACCAATTAAACTTAAACGAATTTAGTACCGGTACTAATTAAATTTAAACAAATTTAGTACTATTTTAATGGAACTAAATTGATAACAATGGAGCTCCATCTCTGAAGTTTGTTGCAGCTTCTGCGAACTTTCTCCACGTATCTTTACAGGGTTGACCTCCTATAAGATGCCCATATTTAATAGTAAGATTTAAAGGATAGGATCCAGAAGTCTATAAATTAAAACTTGAAATTCATTAATAGGAAGAGGAACAAAGATGGAATCATTCAATGAACAAATGAAAAGGGTTGAGGCTCAAGAAATGATATCAAGATTCAGAAGCAAGGAGGATCTCTATCGATACCTTACTTAGCATGGTAAAATAAATTGATGTTAATCAACGATGTATACAGTTGGTCTATTCCTTCCAACGATGGAAGGTACTAAAATATCATTCTTAAAAGCAATACTCTGAGAGGAGAAGAAAGCTTTTAAAAACATAGAAATCAAACTGATTGAAATACCTAACTACCCAGAGATTTCAGTCACAAATCTCTACGAGGATGCAATGAAAGATGATGAAGTGGTTATTCACCTTCCTAGCAAGAAGTAACTCTCAAATAAATTGCCTGAAAGAAGCTTCTTCTTTGGTGTTCTTGGTACAATCAAAGAGGATTATTTGAGAGAAATTATAGAAGAAGCTCATAAGAAACGCTACTCTATTTCTCCTGAAGATTAAAAGAAGCAAGGAATACTAATAAGCGAGACGTGGCTAGCAAAGCCTTAAGAAGTATCCTTATCTCTCTAGTAAGCTTTGATTTATAACTTTTTAGGGAAACCTGGAACTGGTATATTTCTAATTAAAGAGAATGCAAAGGTTCACAGAGAGAGAAAGTCTCAAACCATTCATTAAGTTAGCAAGAGACTTTATAATAAAGTTTAAAAGTCTGATGAAATGAACATAGATGCTGGTGCTGGTACAAAAGAGAAGAAACATGGGTCCTAGTAAAGCACCAGAGGAAGAAAAGAAAGAGAAGCCGAATCCATTTAAGAGTTCGTTTGATATGTGAAATAATTCATCCATTTAAGTCTAACACTTATTAATAAACATTCATTCTTCCTTTCCTTGCACATATCGTAGTCTAGTCATTACCCACTCTCTTGCAACTACTCTGTATTAAGTCTAGTGTGTCGATTGGTAGATAATGCATTAGGTGATACAGCAAGAGTTTCTTGTAGTGAGTCTTAATCTAACTCCAATAGAATTCGATTCCATTAAATTGAAGACTGTAAGGAACGTTATACACAGGAGTTATCTTTAATTCTTCATAAGCTTTCTTAGATTCCTTAGTCTTATGAACTGAGAGGTTATCAACAAACAGGATTATCTGTTGATCGTTGTACTTATCTCTTAGCTTATGTAAGAACTCTATATACTGCTCTCGCTTAATAGAGCGAGGATGAATAACATAAGTTTCTAAGCCTGAATCTTCACTAATACCAGCCAAAATTGCGTGAGTGACAACCTTAACCTTTTAGTCATACACTTCTATATTATCGTATTTCTTGTACCAAGACTTATTAATAAAGGTGTTGAACGTAAACACAGCTTCATCAGCGTGTATGAACTTGATGTTATTATCAACAGACCTCTGCATTTAATCATATATATAGTTTAAATTATTACTATAAAATGGCAGAGTAAAGTCAATCACTTTCTTCACTCTATTGACAGTCTTGAAGGTAATACCATTCCTTCAATAAATATTTGCGATAGTCTATGGTGAGATACGCATGTCAGGAAACTTGCGATGAACATCACAGCTCGCTAGTCAAGTGGGAAATGTGCCCAATACTTAAGAGTCTTAGAATCGCAGAGATATTCAATATGGTGCTAAGAGAACTTTTGTTTTCTTACAGGATGTTATCAAGAACCAGAATTGAAATGCTAAACAGCTAACAAGCAATGATACCTAACTGTTGAGGCACTCTTGCGCAGGAGCTTAGCTATAGCAGCATAATTCATAACTGGTTTGAGTTAGTCTAAATTAATACTCGCACCATACCTAAGCTTAAGCAGTAAATCTAAATATTTCTCATCATAAATAGACCCCAAAATCGCTAATTTCTATTTCTCATTTTGCAAACTGGCCTAAAATTTCTCTACTAACCCTAATAAAACCCCAACTTTACCCTACTAATCAAAGCACTTATAAACCTCACTAAGGGGTTTTGGGGTTTTGAGTGTTGTTCAAATTATTGGTGGAGAAATTTTAATTGTGTAAAGATGAGCTAATTGAAGGCACAAAGTTTGGCTAAACAGCCGTCTTCGCAGATAAACTATTAGTACTTTTCATGTTTTATAGTTAAAATGCTTTTTATTCTTGAATAATTTTCTTGTAAAGTACGTTATTACAAATAGGTTCTAATTAATCAAGTATAATATACTGTGTATATATTACAAAGAATATTTGTTTATTTGTTGTAATTAGGTAATAATGAAAGAATTTTCGATAATTGCATTCTTCTTTACCTCTTCAATTGAATACCCTAATCTCTATACAATAGTTTATATAATGGATTCATCAAGATTATCCCCATAATTATTATAATATTATGGCTCACTAGGATTTTAAATAGCTCCGCTCATGTACTATTATTAAGCTTAATCTAGCTTTTAATCTTGCTGATTGACATTATTTGTGGTTATCTGACTGTTGTTGATTAATGGAGAGAGTAGGAAAAAGATTTCATAATGCGAATTATTGTTAATGTTTTAACCGTTATTATTTGTCATATTTCCAGTAGCATTTAGATTTTAGTTTTAATGAGGTTATGCACTGTTTATTCTTTGCCCATGTATATGTTAATTACTATGATAGTTTGTTCTATCTTAGAATTGAGGTTGTTAACTTTGCTAGGTAAAGTATTAGTTCTATATTTATTCATGGTTTTAATTTGCCCCTCGGAAATATGAATTACAAGGCATGCTGCTTTAATCCGCTTGTTTATTAGTTAAATGAGCAGGCTTAGGTTGATTCTCTTGGGCTATTTCAGAACTTGATTTAATTAACTCAGGTTAATGAGACTGTGATCTAATTACTGGTCCTGTGCTACAGTTAGAATCAGATCTAGACTAAAACCAAGGATCAGTAAGAATATCCCTAGCACTGGGTCTATGATTAGCATCAACAGCAAATATTCTTTTGATAAGATTGATTGCCTCGGTACTTAATGTTGCCAATACTTCACTTGGTAGTTTATAATCTGCTCTTCTAATTTTCTTGTAAAGTTCAGCATCAGTTGCACCTCTATAAGGGAACTATCCACTCAACAGTGTAAAAAGTAAGACTCCTAGTGCCCAAATATCTGCTGGTGGTCCAGCATATTCAAGTTTCTAAACTATTTCAGGTGCCATATATGAAGGAGTTCCGCAGAAAATCTTGATCTTTTTATCATTAGGTATGCAAGTAGAAAAACCAAAATCTATAATCTTTATGTTATTTTAATCATCAAGTAGCAAGTTTTCTAGTTTAATGTCCCTATGAGTGATGCAGCGACTATGACAATACTTTATACCTTCTAAAATTTGTTTAAAAATTCTTTTAGCATCGTTCTCTTCAAGTCTTCTGTTTGGTTTGGACTTGAGGTATCCATGTAAACTTCCGCCTCCAACATACTCCATCACAAGAATAACATATTTTGATGTGTCAATTACCTCGTAAAGTCTTATTATACTAGAATGCTTCATTTTTTCCATAATTTTAATTTCTCTTTTAACAGACTTCCTTCTATTAGGATCAAGGAGTTTGTACTTTTTATAGATCTTTAAAGCGACCTTTTTGTTGCTTGGTTTATGAAGTCCTATTCTGACGACTGCATAAGCTCCCTAACCGATTTATTTTCCAATAATATATTCATCGAGGGATGATTTGTTTGAAAAGCACATACTATCGTCATTTGGATTGCTTTCTTATTATTTAGGATCAGTCTGTGGTTGAGTCTGTTACGCTTATTGAGTATTGTTCTGCAAAGCCCTATTTTTATCTTAATCTTGTAAATTTTCAATATTTTTAATTGGCTCTTATTGTTTTTGCAAAATTGCTCTGGGAGTTATAGATTCTCTTGGAATTTTAAGCACTTGAGTATTTTCCAAATTCCTCTCTTAAGCAACTTAATCCTTTATAAATTAAGTGCCTCTTGGAGTCGTTGATATCTCGGTCTTTCTTGTATTTTAAACATTAAGTGTGATTCCAGTTGGTACATCCTCATTAGTAGTCATAATATTTTCTTTTTATTGTAGTTTATCATAATGATCTTAACCCTTAACTTGAATATTTTAATCATTTTTGACTATGCCTGTATTGTTAAAGCTCATGCAGAAGGATCCATTCTTAGGACTTTATACTTAAGAAGCATTTGAAGATTGCCTTTTATGTGTGGGTATGATACCTTAATTTGTATTGTAATTTATTTGATTTAATGGCTGGTTAGACCCATTTATTTAGTTTATCATCAAAGCTAACTTGTTTGATGAAAGCTGTTGGATTATTTGTCTTTACTTTTTAGTATGAATCTAAAAATCTTTTATTTATTAATTTTACTAATAAATAATTGCTACCTTTTTAACTTATCCATAAATTACTTGTATTCATTCAAAGTAGTAGCAGTGTTAGATCCCTATTTCACTGCAGTTCGTTATTATGAATTGCTTGCGCTAGTACCTTCATTTGTTCTATATTACTGATTATAGGCAGCTTATTATGGTTAAGAGTTACGACTTCCAATTACAGGTTGATGTTTATCTTTATCATCAGAGTTGTTCTTGAGTGGACCTTCACTCTCGCATCTCTAATTTTAAGCTGGTTGCTACTTCTAAAAAGTAATATTTGCTTAAGCCAAAACCTTTTGCGGAATTTATTGACAAGTCTTATTTAGTAAGTTCTTTGACGAGCTCTACTTTGAATTTTGATTTGAGCTGTTTGAAATCCCTCTGAAGTTTTAAGTGAGCTGGCTGGGAGTTGTGGAGATATTTAAGCCTAAAGCAGAAGTATTGAGATTTTACTATGTGCCCATGGTTCCGACAAGACCTGTTGTAGGATATCGATTATACTTATTTCTTAAGTTATTGTTTGAATTCTACTTTTGAATAGCTCCAGTAAATATGTTCTAAGTCTGATTCAATACATTTTTAGGAGTAGATTTTTAATAGGGAGTTGTACTCTATCTGTAAGTTCCATTGGCATGCTTTGAAACAACTCCAGAAGAGCTGGTTCTTTGCTAATGAAATGACGTAGGTTACATATTTGAGGAAACATTGTTCGAAACTCTCGCATTAAATATAATATTAATTTGAGTACATTTTCGTAATTTTAATTGGCAAGTACTTGATCTACTGTCATCTGACTAGATTTCTTGGTATTAATAATTTGATCAACTTTTTCAGATGTGAACTTCAATGGCACAGTTTAGTTCAACATAGATTAAGGAGTATGATTCACTTAGGTATTAAGTACTCGAGTATTAGGGCTCAAAGGCATGTCTTTTTTCTGTAGACTGTCATATTTTTATTATATAAAATTTTGAGTCTTCTTTATCTTCTCTGTTGAAGAAACTTTCCCTGAATCTAAAAAGCTATAATTTAATCTATAATGTATACCTTTCATAGTTGGCTTTGATCTCTAGGAATTCATAATTATTGCATAAGAAAAATTTAAATTAGTTAAATAAGTAAGTATAGTTTTTAATTATTTACGTATTCGTTAATATTTCCGTTAATATAATTTAAAAATTTTAATAATAAGCTAATTACATATTATACCTTTACTTTTAAGTTTCTATTATTTCCTTCTTATTAATATATTTTTTCTTTATTTTATTTCAATAAATTTAGATATAAATATTTGTCTTTAGTTCTTTCAGCTTACGATTGTTTATAAGTTATCCGGATTTCTATATCACAAATGTGATTTGATTGAATCCTTTTTTATAATTTACTATACTATCATATACTCATATAGTTTCATTACTTTTTATCAATTTGGCCTTTGATTCTAACCATCATATCTTTCAACTGAGTTATCTCCTATCTTATGCTAGCTGTTCTCTGTCTTTCTTTTGACAACTCAGATCTTAAGCTTTTTACAACACCTCTTGAATTGGGTCTAATCATTCTATTTGAATGAGTGTTTTACTGTCTAAACTTTAAATTGTTCGACTAAAAAGGGGAAGAGTTTTGAAGAGTGTGATGTTTAAGGTCAACTTTAGTAGGGCTAGAGTTTCCAGGGGAGAAGATAGCTTGACTTATGTTCTTAGTGTAATCCTGAACTCTCACTAACTCATGAGACCTAATTTCTTTAGCATTCTCATCATTTTGATCTGTCAATTGTCTACCAAGCATAGTTGAGAAAGTTTGATTCATTTATGAAGCTCTAAGCTTGTTTTATGATTAAGAAGTTAATGGTGTCTTTCCCCCGAAGCTATACAAAGTCTAATTGTGATCACGATTATAATTCCTTTTTAATCCTGAAAGAGAGTTGAAAGATTGACTCATCGGTCTGCTTCTTCTACTATACTCGCTAAAACCTCTACTCGATGGAAGATTTTCTGGACATATCTAATAGTGTTGGATATTATATGGAGCATTCCTAACCATTCCTTAATCTCTCATAGAATTTGGATCACTTGCATTAATGTAAGTGCTGTCGTTTAGAAACGCTCCGATTCTCTGCAAGTCTCGTCTATCTCTGTTCAATCTGGTGTAAGGAATGATATAATTGGATTAGCAAAAACAGCTTGCATTAGTTTTTCCATAAAACGATGATAATGTTCCATCATTTATCTCTCCTTTATAATCATTGAATCTAAATATATACACTTTAACATTGCAAATGTAAGTACTTTCTTGAGTTGCCCAGTTCCTTGTTAACTCTCTGTTTCCAGGCTGAATGATCATTAGTATAGTTGAGCTAATTGCAGTTCATTTTATTCTTGCCTGATTTTATTTTTAATAAACTTAAAATAAAAATATCTCAAAATTAAAAAGAAAATTAATCAATCAATGTAAAATAAACTTAACTTAAAATAATCAAAATGAGATTCTCTTTAGACCAATGTAATTATCAATAAGTGCTTGACTATTGGGGTCATGTTGCAACTGTGCTTGAATTCTTTGCTAGTGAGTTTCAGCAGCGACTCTTTACAAATATCCAATGCAATCTCTACTGACTGGGTTTCCACTAAGAGTAATACCGAAGTCATCATTAGTTCTCTTTAGAAGCATGCTTATATTTTCCTTAATGTCATCGTTGACATCATTCATGCATAAGTTTATGTGCTTAAATTGCACGTTCTTGAGCATAACCCATCCTTAGACTTCATGACCCTCTGAGTTAATTTAGGTTTATTGCTCTATATTGTCAAGAATAGGGACTGGTTCCTCTGGCTTTTTAGAGGCTTTGAGTTTCTTATTCTTCTCGATAATAACATCTCTTGCCTTCAATTTAGCAAGATGAGCTTCTGCCTAATCATTTGGGAAGGGAATTCTTCCAATCTGATTAATAATTTTGGTCAAGGATTTAGCCTATAGATTGCACTTAGCCAAACCTAAATATTCCAGTGTCCTGTTGGTCTCCATAGCGTCTGATATGAATTTCAAGCATTTCTTAGTAATTGGATTGTATGAAATATCCAAAACCTTCAGAGTTTTGTTGGCATGACCTGGGTTAGCAGGATCAGGTTTTAAAACACTAGACATTTGCTTTATATCATCATCAGTAATGTTTGTGGCTCTCAAGAATAGAACTTGAAGCTTATGATTTTATTAAAGACTACATGAATTTATAAATTAAAACAATCATTATATATGATATCTAAAATTTAATAAAAAAATTAATATATAAACTCCTGTTCTGTATGGGTTTTGTGAGTCCTTGGAAAATGCTGTATTTGACATATTAAATTATTATTTAGAATTATAAAATTAAATAATTAAAGGAAAATGTAGAAAATTTGGACTTTCAAAGAAAACGAATTAGTAGAGACTGATGGCATTGATATGAAACTCTATAAACCAGTGGGAAAATTTTATGATGATGTAGAGACACTATGCAGAATAATATTATTATTTTTACTTAAATTTTAAGAATGTTTAATGTAAAAGTACATCCAGCTCTTAAACCAGTAGTTTACACACAAAGCGAAGAATAAAAAGCAAGCTAAGAGTCATAACAAAATCTTTAACAACCTCCAGTGGAAGAGTTAAAACATGCTGAATTAAACACAATTAATATCAACAAACATAGAATGGATAGAAACTCAATGAAAGTATTATTCCTGGCTTTGTAGAGCTGCCCAAGTATTCATACTATTTTAAATGAACAAATTCAAATTAATTCATTTTAATTATATCAGACTATACTATTCAAGCCAAAAAAGGTATTCGTCATAATTTTAAATATTTAAAAATACAATCCTATCTATTAACTTTTAAAAACTGTATAACAAATGTCTCTGTTTTTTTCTGGGTATACTTTATTACCTACTTAATTTTAATGGGAGTGAGTGATAAACAAATTATCTTTTTTTACCTCTCATTCTTAATTAATTAAATTAGATATAGAAATTTTTATTTTTGTATTCATACTCTAAAGTAAGAATATATCTATGAAAGGATTTGAATAATCTTTACTTAATGCTTATTTTTTAGGTTTTCTAATAACGGATTTACACATTAACAATTCTCACAGTTGATAGAATTGCTTTCTTAAGATAGTAATCAATAGACATTCTTTAAAACTTTAATTAGATTGTCCAATTCAGCATTTGTTCTTCGACTGGAATCCAATTTATGAAAATGACTATTCAACTCAATATACTGCTAATAATAAACTCTATGCTCACAAGCAGCTTGGAGAAATAAGTCTCTTCGCTAAGCTGTAAGATATAATGATTGTTTTAACATTAATACTTGTGGCAAAAAATTAATTAGCATTTAAGAATTAACAATTATTGTAAATGAATGAAATCGGTTATGAATTTTAAGCAAATTTATCAAAACATATTTCATTCTAAATCTATGTTTATATAAGCTATTAAGAAAAAATCCCTCATCTTCTTAAGCCCATCTTTTAGTAATTGTTATCGAATTTCTTGGTAAATTCACTGTAGGCCTTTGGCTTTGTCTGACCAAGTTGCTAAGCTGCATCTCTTGCTCCAACCCCAAAAGCGGCTGATGAAGTCATAGCATTAGCATTCATAGCTGAGCTAGTAGATTTTCCCATTTAGCTATTTGAGTCTTACTTTGGCTCATCCACTAAACAATTTAAATGATCATTAAAAAAGAATTCTTACCATGGTAGTAGTGAGGGTTGATGAGCTCCTCAGTCTTCATTCTTTTTTCATAAAACAGATTATTTGATGTGCCAAAATCTCTCTTTACGAAGTCGTCCTAAGTAGCTCCGTGTCCAAAGAACAAGTGAGATTGAGTTCCTTTTTTCAAGTCCTCTATAGATTTTTTAAATCATTATTAATCTTACACATGTGCTCTTCGTACTCCTTTCTCTCTTTCTCTGCCAAGATTTCATCAAGACTTTATTGTTAAAACTCATAGGCAAACATGCTGTTACCCATGTTGAATTTAGCTCTTTACTCTGTTTGTGGGGCTTGATAATTTTTCTAAGAAGAGTTGAGATTAATCCTAATTCAAATACTTACAGGTTTAGCTGAGATCTCTTGACCAAAGCGATCTTCAGTATGGTTGCCAACTAAAACTCCTGTTTTAAATTACTTAAATAACTTAGAATAAGAAGTAAGTTCCCTTTAAATATAAATCCAAATAAATTTCAATTATAATAGATTAATCAAAGTTTTTAGTCAATGCTTCTTGCAATATCTGGCAAAACACTAATATTATGAGCATTTGAATGTTCAGGAGCTCCTACTCTTCCACTTCTCAAATTACTCATATCTCTCTTTTTAACTGCTTACTTTGATCCAGATCTTTTCTATCCTGTGACTGCATTCTATTAAGAGGTTACTTATGCAACTTTCTTTTTAACGTTATGAAGAGTACTTTAATTGCTACTGGATCCATTCTTTAAATCTGATTCTCTTGAGGAATAACCGTTGCCTCTTTCTGTTATTGGATTTAAGTGATTCTTTTTTGTGTATTCAGAAAACTTTAATAAATCTAACTACTTAAAAATAAATACAACAAGCATGGATTAATCCCTAAGTTATTCCTAAGGGATTCCTCTGTACGAGAGCTTACTAATTGGATCATTTTGCAAAGATTAGTTAACCGGCAAAGATATATAGTTCCTTGTGGGATCATTTTAGTTTAGTACTATTTTCAAGGCATCTAGATTCCTATAACTTGGCTGATTACTTGAAGAGTCATGTACGCTCTTATTAACCTCATTTCCTCTAAAATATGATTACTTCTGATTGCTGCTTTGGTTTGAATTCTTGAACTTTTGCAAACCACTGCTAATAGATCTCTTTGATGGATCTTTTGATAGAATAACTGAATTATACTGCGATATAGCATTATGATGAGACATCATACTTGGAGTTTAACCCTGAGCTCCTCCGTCCATAGTTGAAACATCGTAGTTTGATACACTATTTTTATTGGTCATTGGCTAGAAATTTTAAGCTTAATAAGGAAATTTAGTTGCAGCTTATTGGCCAATTTGCTTCAATGACACACATTTATTTAGATTTTAAATTCTTGTCTTGCTACTATTTTAACTTCTCTCATTTGGATTCACCATAGGTGATATTGAGCGTTTTGTGAACTTATTCTTAAACTTAGTAGACTTAATCTATATTTCGATGGATCTTTAGTTTGAATAAGCTGACTCTTCTTCATATTGAGAATTTTAACTAGCCATTACGTTGAAAGGGTTCGATTTTGCAATTATTTTATTAACACCGTTTTGATAACTGCTCATTTATGAATTATTTAAACCTTAAAGTCTTGTGATTGTATCTTGCTGATTGACATTAAATTATTGATTTAAATTCGGAACTTAGCTGTAGTCCTATGAAGTTGGATAGTCTTAATTCATTTAAGAAAATCCTCTTCTTAAGCCATCTTTGAAAAAGCTAAAGTCTTGCTGTTGAGTTATCTTTACTGTGTCTTTGCAGCTACTGTGCATATCTTCATTAGAGATGCTAAAAATTATAAATGTTTTAAGATGTCAAGAATAGATTGGGAAGATTGATCAGCTTCAAATTCATCCTTTAAACTAGAACTAAGCATTTAGTGTATCATTTAGTTCTAGTTTAAGTTATTAGAATTTTGCATTTGGTTTAAGTGAGATTACTCTGCTCCAAATCTCTTCTGCAAATTTTATCTTATGACTCCAGAACTCAAACAATCTGATTAAGTATAGCTGGATTATTCTTTAGCAGGTTAGTTCATATAATGATTCTTGCTTGAGCTAATTTACTAAATTATTGACTTTTAGTTAGTTGGTTCACTGTCTACACTGGTTAAATGAGCTTTCTTATTTTTTGACTTCGAGCTCTCAGAATAAGAAATCATGCTTGACTGCTCATCGAGAATGTTAATAGATAAATTTCTTTGTATAAAATTATGATTGATTGGGATGTAAGGGTTATAATCCATAGCCTTGACCTTTTTGGCTGGGTTATTGTTCAAGAGCAAAATTCAAATGAATTTAATTATTTTGAATATTTAATCTTTATTTATTTTCATTTACTTATTTAAAAGAAATGTGATTACACTTTGAATTATGGCAAATTAAATCTTTTACAGATACTTTAAATTATATTTTTTAATAAAAAAAGATTAAAGATTTTATAATTATAAATTTTTACTTAATATATTCCCAAAAAACTTCTTTTATAGTAATATAAATTCGGCTGTCATCTGACTAGCGAATAGAGCTTTAATCATTAATATAATTATTGACATGTGATTGATTTGCTATAAATATATCATTTGGGTTCAACCTAATAGTGTCTCTATTAACGCTTGATGACAAGTTGCTCTGATTTAGTTACTCCTTATTAAACATTAATATAGTAAATATTCATTAATAGTACCCTTATTTGATGGGTTGTGAATAGCAGTTTAATTGAATGATTCGATTCTTTAGTCATAGTCTTCATCTGTGTGATATGAAGCATTGCTTGGGTTCAAATAACTATCCTCTTCTTTATAAGCCTCTTTAGCCTTTTAAGCTTCCTGTTTATTATTCACAAATACAATTCTCTCGATGTCCTTGACGTTGATATTTACCATGGACTTTTGCTCGCTGGTTTCATCTAGTTCTTTACCCTCAATCTTGATCTCCAAGTTATCTTTGTCCTTTGACCCTTTATCTTAAATCAGATTATAATTAGGTTATAATAATGTAAATCTTTTTTCTTGGCTTTAATTTCATCGTCTTAGTCTCCTTTACCCTTAAATAGCTATTTCATTCTAAACTTGAAAAACTAGTCAAGATTATTTATTGAGTTTGTTAATGATAAGTGCCTGTGAATATTTCTTATGTTAATTTAAACATAGCTAAAGATGCTAAATTATAAATATATTTTATTTTTTTAAAGCTTCATTAAAGTTCAAAATTTGTGAGTCTTCCATTATAAAGCGAAATAAATATGGTTTTTAAAACTATGATTTTTCAAAATATAAGCATATTTTTTAAGATTTATACAACAAATATCAATTAACTTTTATGCATTGATAAATTTACAATTACCTCTCCAAATTTAGTCTGGTTAATTTGATCAGAGTAGATGAAAGTTACGAATACTAAGAGATTTTTAAGTCTGAATAAATCAATTTAAAACTTTTCAAACATAAATTCGGATAAAATATTTGTAATACAAAGTTTTGGATTTTATTGTTGAACTTTCATTCACTGGTGAAGGAAGATTCGCGAACGAATCACCTAAATATAGTGAATTTCCTCTATCATGGAGAATGTAATCTCTAATCATATCTGGCAACTACTAAGAAGTGTTTGATTCTCCATCTATATCTCTTTACTTAGCTACTTTCAATATATCTTCCTTTTTAGCTTCTAATGGGGCATCTTTTAGATTAAATTCTCTGGGCATGCAGTTAAAGTGTAAAAATTCGTATACTATGTTTTCAAGCTCTTGCAAGCTCCATCTCACCTCAAAGGAATTATCTACTGAGAGGTTTTACTGTAAAAAAGTAATAAAATAACAAATAAATAACTGCTGCTATCCAAGTTCTTTCAAAAATATGTCCAGAGCTTATCTTTATTGATTTAATTTCTTTTATTTGATGCCTGAGTCCTTATTAAGTTATTCAACAATATTTTCGATTTCTTTTTGGCTTTTAAATAGCTATCTGAAATTCTCTGCGAAAAACCCTTCATTAGGATTAGTTGAGTTAGACACCATTGAAGAATCGTTATTATTTACCTTATTTTGTAAATCCCTTAATTGATTTAGCATTTCACTGGGACACTACGAGACAATAGATTAAGTAGATTTTTAAATCAAAGTGTTGATATTGGAAACAAGTGACTCGAATAAGTGAAAAAGATAGAGATAAAGCCGATTTGATGGATCCTTATCAGAACTTGCTTTTAAGAACAGTTTGTGCCGAATACTCTTAAAACCAGCTACATCAGTTGAGATTACCCTCAGAGTCTCATTTATTTGAATTAGATTTTCTACTACATAGTCAGATTTTTTCTGTTTGTGCACTTACAGCATGGTCTTACAATTTTATATGAATCTTTTTTATTCTTGAGTCTCTAATTCTTTCAGATGCTTCAGTTACAACTGCTCAGCTCGGAGCTGTTTTAAATTGTCTAATACTTTTTCCATCATTAACAATTAGCTTATTATTATTTTATTTAATTACAGAATCCCTTTTATTAACAAAATCCTTTATTGTGTCTCATCATCTTAAATATACATCCTAGAGATATTCTTTGACTTTATGAAATTATATTTATAAGTTATATTTTAATACCAATTCATAGAAAGTTACTTTAATTTAGAAATGAAGAATTACTTCTCTCCCCTGTAACATACTCTCTACTTGTAATGTTAATCCTACTAATATCAACCAACTTCTTTTTCTTAGGGTTAATGCATAAAAATGATCCATCTACTTTTTATAAGTTTTACAGGTCTTTATCAGGGTAAAGTAAATCTGAGTTATTGAGATATTTTGACATTAGATTCCTTCGTGAAGTCTTAGTGGTCGTATTGCCATTGTTTAGAGAAAGTTAACGGGATTTATTGTGGAGTAGTGAATGAGCTGTGGAGGCAAGAGAGTTACGAGAGGAATGTTCAGATTTTAGAATGCTGTTAGGAAGATAGGAAGAAAATGAAAATTCCTTTTTTAATGCTTTTTTCTTCATTAACTTTAATGTTTCACTTGTGAAATTGTAAACTAAAGCTAAATAAGTTTGAAAGTTCACACAAATATAATAATTTTTACATAGATTCATCTCTTGGATAGCTCTTTTCAATTGGTACAATACCAACTGGTTTCTTATAATCACTTAATAGAGAGTAGCCTCTTTCAATAGATTTAAAGTCATAATATATCGGTGTTTAGTATGGTCGAACATTGTCATTTGGCTTTCTTTAAGTAATTTTCTCAAACTATAAAAGACCTAATTTGGTACTTGGCTTTAGTTTGTCTGGGTTAGTATCATATGATGGTTAATTTTCCTTAAGTGTAAATAACTCAGGCCTAGGTGTATGTTTTTCAAGTGTAGGAATGTTTGTTACCTGATTCTGAGATAATACGCTCATATCATATTTTGGTGCTTCAAATCTCTTATCATGAGGTATTGGGTTAATTAGAAATACGTCTTTAGTTCTCTCTTTTTATTTTTCAAAGGGAATATTTAACAAACCCAAATGATTGTTGTAATATCCGGTTATCTCTTTTACTTCTTCTCTTGTCATTAACATGTCATCTTAATCGCTCTTTATTAATCCAGTATTCTAATTAATAGTTTGAACATCACCTCCATGTCTCAGAGCTTTTCTAACATCGAAACTACAAGGACTAAAAAAGTATTGTTAAGATTGCAAGTAAATATTACTGATTCGCTTGAATACAATCAGGAACCCTTATTATCTTTTCCTTGGCCTGATGATCTTCCGAGTATTTGAATTTAAGAGTTGGTTCTTTTTTCTCTATTTAATTAAAGCTGGGTCTGTAATGAGCTGGATCTGGATTAGTTTATGTGCCGTAATACTTCTAAGTTATCACTGGCCTATTCCTGCTTATAACTTTAAAACTGTAACTTCCTTGGTCTTAACTTATACTTTTTATGGGTGAATTAGGGTTATCTTCACTCCCCTCTTCATTTTACAAATCTGACCCAATTCCATTAGGATTTGAATTTTACTATGTAGTAGAATTAGGAACTATATTATTTCCTTTTTGTTGTGACTTTAGTTTATCAAGATAATTCTGCTTGTTTGCTTATTGCAATATTAAAGGTAAGAATTCATTATTGCCTATAAATTCCTCAGGAATCGGCATTAAATTTTTATCAATTTAACTCCTCGTTTTCTTGACTGAACCGTCATCTGGAGTATCAGTGAAGACTTTATATTAATAATTAGTAATTCGACCATTTTTTGAAAACATGGCATTCCCTTTTCCTGAATCATACACATAGTCAGTGGATACGATCATTTTATATAGGTAAAAAATAAATATATAATTGAAAATAATTATTAATTTTTATTCCTTAATTTTCTAATAAGATAGACTCATTATTTTATTATTTTATTATGAAGTAATGATACTTCATCCATCAATGAAATGTTTTTATATTAATAATTTTGCGCTATTTTAATAACATTTATAATTTTAGATTAAAGATTTGATAAATATGATGTAAATGAACACCCACGAAACTTTCTATGCCAAGTTTCAATCAATCGCTGAGGCTTCCGTTTTTGTCAAATATTTTAGATCATTATTTTCATATATTATATCTTTTATTAATTATAATATAAATATGTAAGTAAAACAAAGAACAGGCAAATTTAATCACAAAAATGTATAGTTGCCCTGTTTAATTGGAGGTGAATCAGTGTTGAAGACTCGCGTCCAGCAGTCAAATGGAGGGAACCCACAAAGCCAAAACTTTGCAATAAATTTAGAGGACCCAGAATACCAGAAGTGCGAACCTAAGACAAGGGAATTGCTGAAAAATGATGAGGTTAAGTATAAACTTCATCTATCATCCTGTTCCTCAATGTAAATATAGGAATCTCAAATAATTATTCATATTTTAGAGCTAAACATCACTTATTGCTTAGATACAATTACAACTTTAAATAAAATCACTCTATAATAATATAATAAAGATAAATATATACTTATTTTTTTAATTATTTTCCAGTAATCAAAGTTAAATTAGATAATAATGTATATAATATTTTGTTAATGTTGATAGGGAAATCTACGAAATGATGGCATTAAAGCCATTTTCACTTAATGATAAAGAATTGTTTATTGAAGATGGTTATACTCAGGTTAACTCAATGGATAAAGTATACATTCCTTGCAATAAATGCTACATTCCTCACTTATTCTACTTCATTTTGCCTCTCAGAGAAACAATTACCTAGTAATTCAAAGAAGGAGCATTCATTTATATATGAAATAATGAGCTATTTTATAGATAATTATTAGAATCCTATATGGTTTATAATTATAAATGATTAGCTTAATCTAAGAATATGTCTTCAAACGCACAGGCAGCCAGTATTGATGAGAAGCTAGGTTAGATGATGAAAAAGATACCAGACAAGGCACTCCAATAAAAATGGGGTAGCATGGAAAAAGAGACTTTAAAGAAATACTTGTTACAGTTCGGCTATGGAAGATGGAGAAAGATTAGAAAATATAGCAAGAATCATGATAAGATTCTTAAGGACAAGTCTGATTTGGAGATGAAGGCTTTCTCTAATGACTTCATAAGAACTCTTTTTGAATTTTTGCAAAATGAGAAAAATGAACTCAAAAACTTCTTGATTAACTTGATTGATGAAAGACCTGAAGATCCTTTCGTTCAAAGCTAGCCAAGTAATTTTAAATTATTTATTCATACATTGTTTTAGAGGAATGGGGTGAATAAATTAGTCAAAGAGCAGCACCTTGGGCAAAGAGAATTTAACTCTTGCATAGAGTAAAGGGCCTGATTGAAACTTACAAGAGTGAGAAAAAGAAGTATTTCGCTAAATCAAATGAGGACCAAGATCCATAAATCAAACGTGATTATGAGACTTGGGATAACTTATTAAACTTTTTGCCTGCCTCAGTATTTTATGGCCAGAGACCTTCTGTATGGTGGACACTCAGACATGATATTGATTTGCTATTTGGTACCTATAAATATGGTTATGCGATGTACCAGGCTATGAGAAATGATAAAACACTCAGCTTTCATAAAAGTGAGCAAGTGGAAGGTTAATATTAAGAATTTCCAAATGCTGACAATATCACAAGAAGACTCAAAAAGTTAGTTCAAATTATCGGCAAGAGTGAGTATTAATAAGGCCTGTCCTTCGAAAAAGCAATGAACGCTCAAGAACCAACAGGTTTCACCCTTGATGAGAAAAATATGATTTATGAGATTTTGATTAACGTGGGTGTCCCAGTAAACTCAGAGGGAAAGAATGATTATGGCTTCATAAGGAATAAGTTAGTCAAGCCTGACGAAGAAGGTGTACAAAACCAAGCTTAACCAGAAGAAATCAAATAGCAGCAGGACTAACCTATGGCAGACACCACTAACATGCAGCTCACAGCTATTGATGATTAGAACAAAGAGGGAGAAAGAAATACAGCTTAGAATTTGGAGAGATTCATCTAAAGACTTAGAATGGTATCTTAATAAATAATTTAATCCCATTAGCAAATGAATGCTCAATAATCTTAAATTGAAGAAGAAAAGGTTAATCTCATAAAACAAGAACAAGATGAAGATTTAAATGAAGAATCAAAGCAACTAGAAGAAAAGAAAAAGTTTGAATAGCAAGAGAAGTAACCTATTTCCACAAAATCAAGAATCATTAATTTTGACCCTGATGAAGATGGTTTCAATTTTGGCTATGAAAAAGCTTGTATTATTCATAAAAACATGAACATTTTACAATTTATTAGGAAAAACTTGCTATTAGGAAATGGAAGATAATTCGAAACAGGACTTGAGGCTTTGTAAGAACAATTCATTAAGGACAGAAATTAAAATGAGTAGATGGCAGATATTGATGAAAACACAGTAAATAACGAGGAAAAATTGGCTTAAATTCTACCTGAAAATTGGTCGTGTGAAAGACATGATAGAGGAGTTTTGACAGCAGTAAATACTTCTGGATTTGAAGCATTATAAACTCTTTCAGGAAACAAAGACTTCGGTTTTGAAGATTTGGAAATATCGCCAGACCTTGCCTTTAAAAGAGTTGAAGAAATTTGCGAGTTCTATAAAGAATTCTAATAGCAATCAAGAGTAGTGAAGAAACCAAAGAAGGAGACTGCTAATGCACCCGCATAATCTGCTTAGCAAACGATTAAGTAGGAACAAGTATAATAATAAATGGGATCAAATGAATCTGGTCAAATAACTCAGTAAATAACTAATGCAGAACCTAGAAAGAAGGTAGCCAAAGTTTAAGTGCAGAAGGACGAGGAAGGTAAGATTGTCAAACTTAATAGAAAAATAATTAATTTTCTGTGTTATAGGTTGTATGAATAACTTATACTTGCCATTATAAAACTAGAAAACCTTACTCCCTTTATTTCTTAAAAATTGATTTAAAGTTGTATCATCTATCCAATTGTGATAAATAGCTCACTATAAATATTGGACCTTGGTTTAATTGAATACGAGAGAAACTAGTACCATACAGAAAAGAATCTCTTCCCTATTGGCTTCAAAAGTTAAAGAGAGCATAACAGCTAGTTGAGAGTTGGAGAAAGATGCCAATATATCTGCGAGATTCTTGATGGAGGTCAGAAACCATTATACAGAGTCACCCCAATGGATGACCCTGAGAATTCTATAACTAGGGAGTCTTCAACTGGTTGTATTTTTATAATTAGTCATATTTATAAATATTGAAAGTTGCTGGGTAAGCTAAATTTCTGAGTGAACAAAAGTTTAATAGATTGATATTTGTAAGAAGATAAATGAACTACAAGGAAATAAAAGATCTACTGTCACAGTGAGTGGTCCAGAAAGATTTGGATTGGCTGACATAAATGTGATTAAACTTATGTAATAATTGCCAAATGCTACTAGATGCCAGAGATATCAATTAAGAGCTGATTTATGAAAAAAATAGACAGAACATAACTGGGAAGTATAATTTGAATGTGTTGTTTAAAATTTATTTCTTAATTAATCATAAAATAACCAAAAAATTGTGAATAGCGTCGCACATTCTAAGTTTATTGCTTCGGTCACTTCTTAATGCATCAATCTTATATCTTTAACATCATATTCATTCATTAAGATGATCCTTAGCATATTACAAAACTTGTTGTTTCAGTATTCTTATTTGAGTTTCTAGTTTGTCAAGCTTGGTGTCCTCAGTTTTTAAATCATCTCTGACCTAAGTGACAGTAATATTCATCCTCTTGATTTGACAATCTTGTTCGTGTGACTTCTTAAGTATATCCTTCAAGTTTACTAGTGGATTTTCTCCTCCTTGAAAAGATGAAGTCCCTCCAGTTGGATTGTAACCTGGAGTGCCCGCAAACTATACCGATTCTTTGAAAATTATTACACTTTGCCTATTCCCAGAAATCTTTCCATTCTGAATGCAGAGCTGCAAGAAAGATTCCTCATTTTTGAAGAAAGAAGCTGTGAACATAAAAGGCTCGTGCTCTGCATGTCTTTTCTTTTATATGGCAGCTATAAAACCCCAACATAAAGTACACACTGATAGCTTGTTACTCCCTGAGTAATTCTTTTCAATTCTTGAGATGAATTTCTTATAGTCTTCTGAGGATCTTTCAATCACTGTGAAAGCATTTGGGTCGTTCGCTTAATATTAAATCCAAGGTTATTTCTTATTTTAATTACTCGTGTACATGCTTAATCAAGTTGAAATATATATTATAAACGGATAAAATTTAGAAGAGGATTTATTGTTAAAGATTTAATAAATTCAAAAGACTAGCATTTAGTCTAATTTATAGAGATATATCAATCATCCTAAAACTTGAAATTTTAATAATACAAATTACTTTTAGCTCTCTCAAGATAATTGCTTTTCATGAGAAATACACCTTTGTTAATTGATTCACTTGATAAGTAGTACTAGTGAATGGACATTTAACTTTCTCTGGATCTATCTAATCTTTGATAACTTTTATTGCTCTTTCGCTTATAATGTGACCTGAAGGCAAAAAGTATGGTTAATTTTAGTCGTTCATTATTTCTCCAGTAACTGCACATGTTATACTTGTCTATGTTTGATGGGAAAATGGTAGCTTTAGACCTAAAGTTCTTATGTTTGGCGTGCATGTTGGGCAAAGTTCACTTTTTGTGTCTTGATGCTAGCAAAATTCAGTTTTCATGATAGGGATACCACTTTGAAGAGTTTGATTTATCAAAGATTGTTCAGGTAGTGAAAAAAGCTAGTAACTTTCTTTTAAAAATAGCTCTTCTAAATCTGTCCATTTCTTATCATCTGTGAATTCCTAGATAAAACATTTTAATAAGAGATTATAATCATACTTTATACTGAGGGAATTTATCTTTTTATTGATCTCTTAGCATTAAGAAAACCATTATTTGCTAAATCACAGAGAGCATTTATTGATCATCGCCAAACTTAGTCAGTTACTTTCTTGCATACTCAATGGCTTTATTCTTATCATTTTACATAATATGCTAAATGAATTCTTGAACCCTTAACCTGAACTCCAATTAGCTCTATTAAATATTTCTAAAATAATATCAATCTTACATTCATCTTTTACAACTTAGTTTTATGAGTATTGCACCAATTAAGAGCATCTTAGCAATCTCTTTGCTTTAATTTCTTAATAATTTTGCTTGTCTCTTCAAATACCTCCACATCTGCAAAATCTTTCAACTCAGTTTCCTTAATGAACATTTTGGCAGAATCAAAGTAGTTTTCTCTCAGCAGGTAATCGATTATTATTCTATTTAGTCTTTTTTAGAAATAGTCTCTCATTATTTCAGGATTGTTCTAGTTATCATTCATTGTATTAACGTAGTTGAGACGTTTCTTCATTACAGAGAATAAATAGTCCTCTGCTTCGAGCATTTTGTTATACTATGGCATAAAGTAAGTCATTTTTGTTTATCAAGAAAAGAATACCACTTCTATTTGGAAGTTTAGACTTACTTTCGATTTCAGTTAATTAAGCTTTGTAATCAATTGATCTAAAGAATCGACTACATTTTAAGCTCCTTTTGAGGATCCTTGCTTTTTCAATTGATTTATCTTTGTTACAACCAGATTTACTTCCTTCTCAATGAACTTCTTATGACTCTTAAATGCTAACAGAATTTATGAACATTAAAGAATCAAAATATTTCGAATCTTAGCAAATATTGATTGTAAAAATCTGATTATGGCAAAGTCTAATACTTACTTTTAACGATGCATTCATGAACAATTTTAATGAAGGGAGTCTCGATGCTAATATCAATTTTGTGCTTTACACTAGTTCCCTCATTATTTAGAGGGTTAGCAGGAGCATCTAAGCTCTGAACTGAAATTACAGGAGGTTGCTGTGATGTGTGATTTGCGACACTCATTATTAATGAATACCAATATTAAATTTATTTATGATTTATACTTTTAAATTTCAAACTTATTAAAATCAATTTACTTAAATTTATCTATTAACGAAATTTGTACATTTAATTCTTAAACTAAGCACAAAAAAATCAATCATAAGTTTATGGTTTCTATATATCTCCTCTGTCATAAAATTTGTTAAAATCGAGTCTCAAAAACAGCTCTTTGAAGGAGCCCTTTTAAGCCAAATGCTTCACAAGTTAGTAAAGATAGTAAGTATATCTCCCAAATTTCTCTTGAATATCCTTTACCTCATTAATTGCTTCCTTAACATTGATAATCTCTGTTCCATATTACTTTACTAACTTGCTAAAATAAATATTTGAATTAAATTTTGATTGAAGACAAATTAAAGGTTTAAACTGTAAAACAAAGCCAAAAAGCTTAGAGATCTATCCCATAATTTTATGATCCTTTTTATCGATGAAACACTTAATCATGATTTAATCCAAGAATTCATTATGCAATTTAATAAGGTCTTCGAAAACAGTCTAATGAGGAAGGTTATTTTTGAAAGTTTGCCAAGAAGCCTGAATAACCTCAGTTAAAGCATACTATTCAAGCATGGATGTGAAATGATGCATTCTGTTTCTAAGTAATTAAATTGACCTCATTTTGTTATATTCTTTGAGAGGCAATCTCTAAAAATTACAATTTAAAAAAAAAAAGATAAAAATCTTACTCTGAACTCAGTAGAGCTTAAGTATTTCCACATTTGGCTTAGAATCTAATTGATTCTTTTCAATTTAACCAAGAAAAAGAAAATAGAGTTGTACTTATCAATACACTAATCGCTTATCACCAAGTCTAATGGATATTTCCTCTTGTAAATAAGCTTTACATAGTCTTGCATCTAAAATTAAAATTTAATAGATAAATCAAGCATACATTAAAGGCTGTAAAGTAGAAATTTTGATTCTAATTCATTCCTAATGGATCTATAGCTTGGAAATCTAGGTTTTCACCTAAAACTTGAATGTTAAAGTTTTAAAAACTGTCTAGCTGAATTTAAGAGCCGTCTTAGCTATCATGCGATTAAAATTTCTCAGGCTAAGTTAGTCTTATAGCAAGATCGAATTGTTCGTTTATAAACGATAGAGAATTTTCTTTAACAGTGGATTCATAGTCATCGTTAAATACACTCGTCATGAACAAAGAAATAACATCTCCCTAATTGCAAAAATAAAACTGCTTCAAAGCTTCTAAATGCTTGAATAATCTGAGTCTTCTGAACATCAAATGGATCAGACATTTGTTAATGAGTTTGTACTAATCTTTTATCACACTCACAACACATTGCTAAATTGATAGAGTTACTGGTACATTAAAAGTAGCTTTGCTTTAAGTTTCAATTTATTACTAATCTGGCTTGATTTATTTGTTTGATTACTGTTATTTTAATTATTCTGAATGTTACTGACTTTGAATGCTAACTTTTTCAAACTGATCGAAAATTGATAGTAGTTTACTTCTTATAGGAATTGCGGGCTCCTTATACTTCCATTTGTTTTTCTACTCCTAATATTTTTGAATTTATTAATCCTTCTTGATTCTATTCCAGGTATATCTCTTCCTCTTCATTGAGTCTAGTTCATCGATTCTTTTGTTTATTCCTTGGAAAATTGGTTTTATGAAACTTTCAATAATAAAAGTAGACTTTTCTTCAGAAGTTAACTCGTTTATCACATCTTTGTCTTTATATTCTTAGGCCTGTTCTAAGATCTATATTTCATCCAAGTTCAGCATTTCTTCATTCTCTTATTTTAAAATTTAATTTTTGTCAATCTCAAATTCATTTTATTATTGACTCTATCTAATATTATGGAAGATAATTTATTTTAATATTATCAAATTTAATATAAATCTAATAATTAAATATATTGAAATAAACATCAAAATAAGATAATTGTTTATTTTTATTGATTGTTCCTATAGAAACACTTAAATCATGCCTTTTTTAGTGATTTTAAAGTGTTAATTATTTTATTGAGCTATTTATTAGTTTATGCTTACTCAGTTTGTGTTTATCCACGAATTTATATGTAGATAGCACTATGTTTAAATTTAGATCAATTATTTTTTTAAAATAAATTGTATTTTTCATATATCTTCTTTGATAATAGATTAATCTAAATTTATTTTAGCTTTGGTTAATGCCTCATTTATAATTTAGAGTAAAGGGTTATTCAATTCTTCAGGGCCATTAGACTATATGAATTGAGTTTCTTCAGGCTTTAGGGTTTATGGCATTTCTTAGTATTCATCAATCATTTATGTATCATTAGGCTTAATTTTAACTTGCTGATTAATACTATCTTACTGAGGTACTTTATTATGAATCAATTCATTTTTAAGATAAATATTTACCATAATTTAAGGTATTTCTTTGACTAGTAAATAACTTTATTATGTATCATAAAATACAAACTAATTATAATACATGAATCAGATGAATTTGATTCATGTTTTAATGCTCATCGATTTTCTTCTCTTCTATCATTTGCTGAATTTTATGTTCAAGATCTTTCTCATCTTAATTCCCTTAGTCTTTGCTAATTTCCCCAAGTTTCTAGTCCTCTCTCAAAGCTTCTTTAAGTTATCTCTTCAAGTCCTCCTCGATTGCTCTCTTTCTCTATTCATACTCATCTTACTCTTTTCTAATAGCTTCGTTTTCCCTTACTTTTTTAAGTTTCTCATCATCTTTGCGTTTCTGAAACTCAGTGATTTGTTCTTAAATTTGTTTCAAGTAGGCTTCTTTCTTATCGATTTTCATTTATCTCTCCTTCTCACGTTCTTGGTCTCTTTTAAGTGTATATTGGCGCTTTGCTTCTTCTCTTACAACCACTTATTTATAGTAAAGTTCCTCCTCTTGCTGCACAATTGCCATTTCAATTTGCTAAAGAATTTCAGTTTGATTGTTGAAATGCTTTGCTTTCTGTTCTTGATTAAGTCTTAGCTTATCAATAGAGAACTCTAAGTGCATTTAATTATATTCCTCAAGATTAAACCTGAAATCTATGTTTTATCTTTTCTAAAGTTTGACATCAGATATCTCATTGATGCCTGATGTGCAAATATCATAGTACTACTTCACTGAATAAGAATCTTAATAAGATGAAAGCTAATTGCCTTATTTTCTCAGTAAATGCAAAGATGAGCCAGCTTTAAAGATCAAAGGAACAGAATCAACTAAGAATATGGGAACTTTCTCTTGAGGTTTCGATGTAATCTTGAAAAGATAATCCTATAGTTGAACTACATTTTTACTCACTCCTCTTCTATAAAGCTTCTCAATAAAGAATTCTTGGTATGGATCCTCGTAATCACCAGTGAAGATGAAACTATTTATCATTGATAGTAAAGGCTAAGTTGCCTTCTCAAAAAGTCTTCTTAGTAAATCCACAGCCTGTAAATCTGACTCACAACACAGCAATATTGTTAAAAAGATAATCTTCTAATTAATTACTCTTAAACTTTATAAATCAAAGTTATACTTTTTCAACAATATTTTATATAGATAAGAAAGCAGTTTGGCTCCTTTAGGAAAGTTTTCTAACCAAACTTTGGACCTAATTTTCTCAATATCTAATTAAAATTATTCCCTCAAATTCCTGTTATTATATATTTGTAATTGCAAGGGTTTAGGCTATGCTTCTTAATCAACCTACATCACATCGTCTTAAAAGTCTAAATCCCTGATAAACTTCTATGTAAAGCATATTGTTGCTATAAGTTTAATTTGGCTTTGAAGCTAATTGGTATGTGTAATTAACTCGAGTATAGTTATTTAAGTTTTGGGTTAGGTTTAAGTTTTATTTAAGCCAAAGGCATTAAATATGAATTCATCCTCACACTTTCTTCTCTGATCCACTTCAGTTGAGATCTCATTGATTTGGTAAAAAAAAATTATAAAGTTATGGCTATAGTAGAATGAAAGAAACTCTGAAATTGCCAAGACAAAGTTTTATAGTATCATTCCACCGTTATTTTGAGAGATTTACATGAACTCTGTAAATTCTCTTATATGAAGGAAAAAGCTTCCACATTCAAGCAAACTTCCAAAAATATTATCAAATGTTTCACCATTTAATGAGTATCCTCTTATTTCAAAATTTGATCTCATAAAGAAAGTTAACTTTTCATTCCTAAGTAAGAATATAAATTTAAAGATTTAACTTATTAATAGCACATAATTATAACTTGCTTGGTACTCCTTATAGCATAAGAAGAGTCATCTAAACTACTTCACTCTCTGTAAAAATTGCTTTCTCATAAAGGTTAAGCTAATCTTTAGTATTTATCATGTACTCTTTGTTAAACTCTCTCATCTTTTGCTAAGTTATCAATCCACTTTCACTTACTCTTAAGTCTCTCATTTAAACATCTATATCTTCATCTTCCCATAATTTTTAGATTCCACTCGAGTCTTAAAGATTTTACGAGAGAAGAGATTAATTTAAGTGAGGCATTAAATTCCATATTAAGCTTTTCTTTGTTAAAGAGTTCTTTTGTATCTACTTAATCTTTCTTCTATTATAAGGAGGGGAAGATTTTTATTCGCTTTGTTTAGATTTGTTGTTTGAAAGCCAATTTACTTTTTGATTTTTCGATTTTACTTTATTCCCATCTTATTTAACAGAATCATTATCTGAAGTCCTAATAAAAGAGAAAAAGTTTGGAACTTCTTAAAGTGCTTGTTAATCTGAATTAATGCCTAAACTTGGTATTTTAGGTAAGGGAGGTATCTCAAACTTTATTCCAAATGGATTGTCAGAATTTTAGTTTTACTATACTCTTTTTAAAGCACCAAATAAAAATGTTGGCTTATCTTCGCTAGAATCCCCTTTATTTTTAGTTTATGAATGATATTCATTTGAAAGAAGAGCTTCGTTAAATCTGTTTTTAACATTCATTTAGCTTTAAAAATTGATCGATTCATTTGTTAATTGTTAGAATCTTGGATTCTCAAAAGAAATATTGTTGAACTGAGGGTATTTTAATTACAAAGACTTATTTCTGTCAATCTCAAAAGTGTCCGAATGACAGTATTCAGAAGGATCAGGCTTTACTATTTAATCTTAGTAATTATTTTACTTTTGTTTTAGTAAATTAAGAGCATATTCACTCATTTAGTACTCTGAATCTATTTGACCTTAGTCTTTAAGAGCTATAAGTAAATTTATGATTTAGCAGGGGTCAGAAAGTGGAATTATTTCATTTAGATTGTCTATCATGGAAACTTAATCATGAGATTTTTGAATTTTAATTGCTAGAACACTTTTGTTTTTTTGTAGAAGTCTCTCTGCTAAAATTTCTAGCATCTAAGCTTTGTCATAGGCTCTATGTTCCTTTCTCATGCTATAAAAAATATTTTGTAAAGATATTGCTTACTTGTAGCAAATATTCTGTATTTTTGAAAGAGTTATATCATTTGAGACTTTAATTCTAAAAGGATTTGTGTTTCTGCTATCTTTTAAGCCTGGTTCTAGAAATTCCTCTTAAATGCTCATTTCTTAAGGCCTAAAGTTTAAATAAGATTTTACGAATATATTACTTTTTCTTGATAAGCTAATGCAACAAGTTTCTCTTGTTCTCAATACCTAAAGAATCTTAAAGCAAGTCAAGCAAGTTTTTTGTATTTTTGTGCATATTTAAAATTTAAATTATTTAAATGAATCATAAATATAAATTTATTAATTGGTGATTGAGTCTAAATTTAGATTTAATTGTTTTTTTATGATGAATAATAATTAATAAATTACTTACTTACTATAATGGACCGAATGAATTAGTAACCAGCTATGATACCCCCTTCTATCACAATTTTGAAGCAAAGAGTGTCTATATTTATATCATGTAGAAAACTAAAAAATTTGGATATTTTGAGCAAGTCAGATCCACAATGTGAAGTATTTATCAAAGATAGACACACAAGCTCTTGGGCTTTAGCTGGCAAAACAGAGGTAGTCAATAATAATTTGAATCCAGATTTCAGTAAATTCATAGAGTGCGATTATTACTTTGAAAGAGAGTAAATGATCAGATTTGATGTCTATGATATTGACAATAAGTAAGGCACTTCAAAAGATTTTATTGGAAGTATGGAGACTACGATCGGCTAAATTATGGGATCTGCCAAGCAAACTTTTGTAGCAGATTTAAAAGATAAGAAAGATACTACAAGCAGAGGTAAAATAGTCCTAAGACTTGATAGCGTAAATACCTGTAATGATGAAGCGAGATTCAGAGCTAGAGCAAGACTCATTTAAATATCTTCACTATGTTGTGGTGGTTCAAATAACCCATATTTCGTGATATCTAGAGCAAGAGATCCAACAAGCACACAAGATTAAGAGTTTGTTAGAGTATACTAAAGTTCTACGATATAAAATACTTTCCAACCTTCATGGGGTCCTTAGAAAGTGAAACTAGCCTAGCTTTGTAATCAAAACCCCAAAACCCCTTAGTGAGGTTTATAAGTGCTTTGATTTGTAGGGTATAGTTGGGGTCTTATTGGGGTTAGTAGAGAAAACGCAGGTTTTATGCGAATTTAATGAATATTTAATGAGTATTAGAGGACTTAATTCAAACAAATATAATCTGCTTGTCTGTGTTGTATCTCTTGAATCTTGCTCTCTATAGTGGCTCAAGTATGTCATCTAAGGATTATCTAGGATATGAAGGAGCTCTCACGATTATCATCTCTAATATGCTTTTTATTTCTTCGCAGACATCTTCTTACTTTATATGCTTCTAAGCTAAGCTTATTGATTATTTTTCATGCTTTGTACCAAAGTAAGACATACTTTCCATGTCACTTTCTAAAATTATTGCTGCTACTGCCCAAACATCCCATTAAACAGAACCATTAGTCCACTTCTCTCTTATTGGGAAGTAACCTGGAGTACCAAGTACCTGTGCTAAAGTGACAATCTCCTATCTTAAAGCTCTATTGAAACCGATAACCACTACTTCTAAAGGGCAGAGATTTAGCATAACATTTTCAGGCTTCAAATCTCTATGAACATATCCAAGTTCATGCAACTCCTTAACACCTGAATCATATCTGAGAGTATATCGTTTAAATCATCAGGGTATCTATTGTGATATAAGTAGTCTCTCAGAGTCAACTCAAATTTCTTTAGCCTTAACGCGATGAAACCATAACTTAAAATAACACCATTTAGCTTAAGCAAATTCTTGCAGTCTTTTCTTTAGGCCTCTCTAAGTACCATGTATTCATTTGCAAACTCGTTCTAATACTGTGGTTCTTAATAAGATAACTGAATGGATACACCTTGTATGCATACTCATCAACTACTATGAGCTTCGCTTTTGCAGGCACGTTTATATTCAAGTAGTTTTCAAAACAAGTGCTGAGATCAACTGCATTTAATGCAGGTATATTCATAGCCTTCGCTTAGAAGCATGCTAAAATTGTATTACCTGCTGGCTGGTTCATCGATTCATATCGCTTCTGTCTCTTGAGTCTCTCTTGCTGCTCTCTTTATGACTCAAGAGTATTAGATTTTCTTTTAGCTGGCACTAGTTTTTTAGTCTCTTAATCTTCAACCAAGAACTCACTGAGGTGATGCTTTTGCATATGCCTTTTAACTTTAGCTGAGTGAGTATATGATTTCATGCATGTCGACACTAATACCTACCATCTACCTTTTCATGCTTGAAATAGATATTGGCTTTGCCAGAGTTACCTCTTTAAGGTGTCTCTTCAAGCTTTGTTCAGTTGAGAAATGATTCTAGCAGTCTTCACATTAATATGTATTTATCTTTTCGATTGGGTGCTGTCCTTTTAGCTCCTCAACATAATCAATTTAAGTTTAAACCCCTATCTCTGCGCTCTTCCTCTGTAATACTTCTATGATAAAAACCTCTGCTTCAAATTCAAGAGCTCTTAGCTCTACCTCCCTCTCAACATAAATGGTTTCAGGCTCTTTAGTGGAGCCAAAGTTGAGCATTGATTGACCTGCTCCTAAACTTGCCGCTCTACGATTTAAGTTGACCGCCATGTTTAAATTCAAATTTAAATTTCTATTATAAAGCTCTTAAAACCTCTATAGCTATATCTGGACTATATAGGAGTTGCAACAGCATTAATGATGGTTTGATCTAAGCTCTAAGACTTCATATTTATACTCAGTTTATAAGTATAATTTTCCTAATTTTACTCTTAATAATTTTGATTATGGTACCAACTCAGATAAAGTTCAGGTTGGTACTGGTACCAATTAAGTTTTAAACCGGATTGGAACTTTTCCATTAAAACTTCACTGGATTAAAACTAGGTACTAATTAAGTTTTGGTACTATTAAATTGGTATTTTTTTATTTTTTTTGTATTTTGGCCAATTAAACTTAAACGGATTTAGTACCGGTACTAACTAAATTTTAACAAATTTAGTACTAATTTAATGGAACTAAATTGATAAAAATGGAGCTCCATCTCTGAAGTTTGTTACAGCTTCTACGAACTTTCTCCACGTATCTTTACAGTGTTGACCTCCTATAAGATGCCCATATTTAATAGTAAGTTTTTAAACAATAGGATCCAGAAGTCTATAAATTATAATTTGAAATTCATTAATAGGAAGAGGAACAAAGATGGAATCACTCAATGATCAAATGAAAAGAGTCGAGGCTCAAGAAATGATCTCAAGATTCAGAAGTAAGGAAGATCTCTATCGATATTTAACTTTACATGGTAAGATAACTTGACGACTATTGACATCTTAAACAGTTGGATTATTCCTTCCGACGATGGAAGGTACCAAAATCTCATTTCTAAGAGCGATACTCTGTGATGAGAAGAAAGCCTTCAAAAACACTGAAATTAAGTTGATAGAAATACCAAACTACCCTGAGATTTCAGTCACTAATCTTTATGAGGATGCCATGTAAGATGAGGAAGTGGTAGTTTACCTTCCTACCAAGAAACCACTCTCTAATAAACTACCGGAGAGGAACTTTTTCTTTGGTGTTCTTGGTACAATAAAAGAGGAGTATCTCAGAGAAATAATTGAAGAAGCACATAAGAAACGATATTCTATCTCTCCTGAAGACTAGAAAAAGCAAGGCATTCTCATAAGCTCAGCTTGGCTAGAGGAACTTAAGAAGCATCCTTATCTTTCAAGTAAGCTTTGAGATATAACTTTGCAGGAAAATCTGGCACTGGTATATATCTTATGAAAGAGCATGCAAAGGTTCACAGAGAAAGAAAGTCGTAGACAATTTATGAGGTGAGCAAGAGGCTTTATAAAGATGTCTAAAACCAGATGAAATGAACATAGATGCAGGAGCTGGCACTAAGAGAAGAAATATGGGCCCAAGCAAGCCATAAGAAGAGGAGAAGAAAGAGAAGCCAAACCCCTTTATGGGCCAATTTAATATGTGAATATATTCATTCATTTAAATCTAAAACTTATTTATAAACATTCATTCTTCCCTCTCTCGCACAAACTGTTGTCTTATCTACGCTCACTCTCTTACAGCTGCTTTGAATTAAGTCTACTGTATCGATGGGCAAGTCATGCATAAGATGATACAGCAGCAGCTTCTTGTAGTGAGTCTTGATTTAACTCCAGTAGAATTCAATTCCATTAAATTATGGGCTATAAGGAACGTTGTATACAGGAGTTATGTTTAACTCTTCATAAGCTTTCTTAGACTCCTTAGTCTTATGAACTGAGAGGTTATCAACAAACAGGATGATCTCTTGGTTACTATACTTCTCTCTGAGCTTATGTAGGAACTCTATTTACTACTCTCGCTTAATAGAGCGAGGGTGAATAACATAACTCTCTAAGCCTGAATCTTCACTGATACCAGCCAAAATTGCGTGAGTGACAACCTTAACCTTTTAGTCATACACTTCTATATTATCGTACTTTTTGTACCAAGACTTATTAATAAAGGTGTTGAACGTAAACACAGCTTCATCAGCGTGTATGAACTTAATGTTATTATCAACAGACCTCTGCATTTAATCATATATATAGTTTAAATTATTACTATAAAATGGCAGAGTAAAGTCAATCACTCTCTTCACTCTATTGACAGTCTTGAAGGTAATACCATTCCTTCAATAAATATTTGCAATAGTCTATGGTGAGATACGCATGTCAGGAAACTTGCGATGAAACATCACAGCTCGCTAGTCAAGTGGGAAATGTGCCCAATACTTAAGAGTCTTAGAATCGCAGAGATATTCAATATGTTGCTAAGAGAACTTTTATTTTCTTACAGGATGTTATCTAGAACCAGAATTGAAATGCTAAACAGCTAACAAGCAATGATACCTAACTGTTGAGGCACTCTTGCGCAGGAGCTTTGCTATAGCAGCATAATTCATAACTGGTTTGAGTTAGTCTATATTAATACTCGCACCATACCTAAGCTTAAGCAGTAAATCTAAATATTACTCATCATAAATAGACCCTAAATTTCGCTAATTTCTATTTCTCATTTTGCAAATTGGCCTAATTTCTCTACTAACCCCAATAAGACCCCAACTATACCCTACAAATCAAAGCACTTATAAACCTCACTAAGGGGTTTTGGGGTTTTGAATGCAGATAAAAACATACCCTTAAAAATTGATGTATATTCGCAACAAACTAATGGAAATGATATTCTATATGGAACTGCAAAAACTACTGTTTATGATTTAATTACTTCTTAATAAGAAATGGTTTTGACAAATAGAGCTAATAGGAATAATGGCAGTATTTCCTTAGAAGGATTTCAAATAATTGAAATGCCTAACTTCACTGAATATTTGAGATCAGGATGGGCTATTAATAAAGCTTTTCTTTCAATTATACAATAAAATTTGAATTTATTTTGATTTATGTCCTTCGCAATAGATTTCACTGCATCAAATGGAGAATTGTCAGACTATAACTCTTTGCACAAATAAGATCTTACTGGTAGAGTCTTGAATCAATATGAATAAGCACTTCTTTCAGTAGGCAAAGTAATGGAACCCTATGCAATGAATCAACAATTTGCTACTTTTGGATTTGGAGGCATTCCCAGATTTATGGGAAGTAATCAAGTTAGTCATTGTTTTAACCTAAACGGTCTAGCTAATCCCTAGATTCAAGGATTGAATAATGTGTTCGCAGCTTATAAGTCAGCAATAGCAGGTACAGGGTTAGCTGGACCTACTTATTTTGCACATGTTTTGACAGCTCTTAAGACATATGTCCAATAGTGCCTGCAATTTTAAATGTATCACTGTCTTATGATTTTGACTGATGGAGAAATTCATGATATGCAGCAGACAATAGATTTGATTGTAGAACTAAGCAAGTTTTTTTTATCCCTAATTATCTTCTAATTTTTTGTTTTAAGTTCCCAGTAAGTATCATCATTATCGGAGTAGGAAACGAGAACTTTGAAAAGATGGAGACTTTGGATTCAGATGATAAAATCTTGAGAAACAAATTTAATCAAGCCGCTTAAAGAGACATAGTGCAGTTTGTGAGGTTTAGAGAATTTGCAACATCTGACATCAGTATGTTGGCAGAAGAAGTTTTGAAGGAAATGCCAGAGCAAATAGTTGGATATATGATGGCTAATGGAATTAAGCCTTAAAAGCTTGAATGGTCAAGCGTTGACTCTGTATTGCAAGTATCATAATTATCTGGGAAATATTTTTTAATTTTCAAATAATTTAATTCATTAATTTTAGAGTTCCAAAAATTCTATCGTTTAATTTTACTTATATTTTTTTAATAAAGAAAGCATACTCATTATGTAGTTTTCAAAATATAATTTATGAATAAAATCGTAGAAATAAGAACTAAATTTTTATATTTTTTTCAAGTTAGTAAATTAAATGATAAAATAAGTACTTTTTTAAATATATTTATTGAATGAAAGTTAATAATTAATTTATTTTAATAATTAATTCATTTAGATTAGCAATTTCATTCTTAGAATTGTAAATTCTAATGTGCAATGAGTATATAAAGGTTTATCACTAATATAATTTATAAAACGATTTAATGCTTAGTTAATTTATCACTTTAAATTGATATAAGTAGATTATTAAATTATGAGCATATTCTTTATTATAATAATTAATAAATTAAAGAATAGAAATGTCTACAGGTTTAGCTTACAGACACTATGATCAAGGTGGTATGTGCTATGCTGCTTGCTAAGAAGCATTTGAATGGTAAAATAATATCAAACATTAAATTTTATTCAGGTGGAACTCATCTATATTCTGGTGCCAAAAAGGTTGCGATTTGTCCAAAGGCAGAATGTCAGACTAGCAATTCAGGTAAGTATTGACACAAATTAAGGAAAAATAATAATAAACAATTACAACACAAATCATCTCAAAATTATTAAAAAAGATAAATTAATTTAACTATTTTTATAAATTAAGATACCACCTGCATCATTTATTTAATACATTTTCGAAAATCATTTTAGGTAATTTTTTATTAATGTAAATTGATAATAAATACTTTATATGGTAACTTGTATAAATAGATATGCTATTTGGATGTTAATTAGAAAATTAAAAAAAAGTACTTTAGATCAATTTCATTTATAAGAATTTACACCCATATTTTTGAGGGATAAATTTTAATACCAACCAAAAAAATATTTCTATTCAAAATTGTTTTTTATTTAATTCATAAATATTTTCTATTTCAACAGTAGTAATATTTCAACTTTAATAATAGAGAAGAGGCTGATAACATGTGCAAAATGATGGCAGCTACTAATTATGCAGTAAATGATCATGAAGATTTAGGTATTTTTTATAAATAAAGTCAATAAACTTTTACAGATCATGTTGCAGACAAGATATTAAAACTTTTTCCGTGTTTTTATTATTTAATTTAAAGAGAATTCACGCAACCATGTACCCAGTAAATGCTACCAATTTATACAAAGCTTGTCTTGCAGGAGTCAGACGCCAAAGATATTGAAAAATCTTCCGCTTTGCTTGACAATATAATAAAATATCCATTTAGCTATAGGTAGAGAGAAAAGTGCTAAGAAATAATGTTTTCTAAGCGCATTCAAACTCTCTATTCTCATAACTTTATTTAAACCCTTATTTTCGAGAAACGCAAATTTATATTCTTGTATTAGAAATTTAATTTTCGTTTTCTTGCATTAAATTCTCATTTAAATATTCATAAAAGGAAATCTTTAAGGCATAATTTCTGACCAGTAGAATGGATATTTATATCTTTGACTTTATATTAGCTGAAATTTAATGCAAACTGAAGATTCAATTATCATAAATTAATTTACACAAAATTACCTCAGTGCCCAAAGATTGCTACATCAAGTACTAGGAATGCAATCCCCAGATCACTAAAAATAATAAAATTAAGAAGTATTTGATGCTGAAACTTCTAATTTAAAGTCATCTTCACGTAAAGACATAGTGCTAGATTTTGGAACAGAAGCTCTAAAGTTGCAGAAGTAACAGTCTTTATAAGCCTCTCAAAATACATACTGCGTATATTAATCTCAAGATCCTCAGGAAATCAAGAGTGTCTTCGATAGCCAGTTTTCAAATGGGGCTTAACTATCTCAAGATTGAGATGATGACGATGTGCAAATCTTGAATGAATAAATTTCAATTGAATCTAAGAAGAGAGTTGGACTACAAAACAAGAGCAGCATGAATCTTAAATATTCAGAATTGGCAAATAATTAGCTGCATGTTTAAAGTTCAAGTTCATTCAAAAGGATTGATAAGACTACTTAAAATACTGAAAAAAACAATTAAAATAAATCATCTAATAAAATGAATCAAGAGTCACAGCAATAAAGCAAAGAATTTCAATGCTAATTTTCGTAAAATTAAATCTAGCAAAAGAAAGATCAATTTACTCAAATTTAGGCAAAAGAAAGCTGTGGAAAGAAGAATAGAGATTCTTAAGTGTTCAGTAACCCAGAAAGTGTGCGATAATTTTTCAAAACAACTAAAGGGAAATTAGATGTATTTTTAATGCAAGACTTCAGCCCTATTTTGCAATACTTTAAAAGTGAAATATCAAAACTAGATGATAATCTTTCAATGAGAAGAAGTTTCTTGCTTCATTTTATCAAAATTAGGAAAGCATTAAATGAGTTTGAGTATCAACTTGTTCGATACAATAAAGCATTCAAAAATAAGTTGATTGGATTATCATTCTTTCAAAACACTGAAATGCAATTACAAAAATTATAAGTCAAAGTTATGGATATTGAATTTGAAGTCCACAGAAACTCAAATCTGTAAACTTTGGGACTACATTATAACACTTACTTCAATTGGAAACATACAGATTAATCGTGGGAGTTTATAGAGAGTACTATTAATTCTTATGAAAAGAATAAGAAAAAGCAAGAGATCACTTTCAATGTTTTGGGTTATTTTGATAGTGAAAAGTCTAGTGATTACCTGAAGTTTTAAGTATGCCTTTCTAGAGTATTACCTCTCTGGGATAAACTGCTTATGAATAAAGATGGGAAACAAGTGATAATTGGATATAAACAGACTGAAATCTTTAAGAAAGCCGCATAGACCCTACATAAAAATGGAATTCATGAAAGAAAATCTCCTATGAGATTCATTGTGTAAGCTTTTGATTGGTTAAGAAGTTTTGGAGGTGGTGAAAAAGAAGGTGTAATGGAAGAGACACAAACCATTCTAGAGTATGATGACTCTAAATATATAGACTTTAGGTTTAATGACACAAGAAGGATCGTAGATTTTATGTAATGTGAGGATAATGAAGAGCTGTATTCATCATAAAACGATGACACAAAAATGTCAAAATCTCATGAATTGCTTGAAGAAGGCAAAGGCTATCATAATTATTAAAGATAGAGAACATTCGATGAGAGGTAGGACAAACAGAGATTCTTTCACTAAAGCAAGCTATAAACATCAAATGGCGGCATGATGGAACAAAATGGCTAAAAAATTTGATTTTAATTTCTCCCTAATTTTTATTTCCAAGTATTAATTAAACCCTACTTTAACCTTTTTTTTATTATTATAAACATAAATGCGATGAAATTAGGCATATTGATAAGCGTTTAATCTAAATTAAAATGATTTTTGATTATCAATAATTTTTTCTATTAATTTCAGCAAGATTATTAATTAAAATAACGTAAATATCATAACTTGACGATGCAATAAATATAAAAAGAAGAGCGTCAGCCTTGGCGCATTGAGGTACTAAACGCTTATATAACGCTTTAAGCGTTTGTTCGAATGGAATAAAAATACATTTCAATTATAATTATAATTATCTAAAAAGTAGAATTTGCCTATTATTCCAATAAAAATTATATTTTATAACGTTTATGAAATATTTCTGTAGGAAGACAATTTGATTGTTGAGCTTGTAAGAGTACACGGCACTAAAAAGTGGACGTTTATCGCGGACTGTCTTAAATCTCGAATATTTAATTCTCGGAGAAATGGAAAATAATGTCGAGAGAGGTTAGTGATTTCATTTTGCAAGTTTTAATAAATCCTAATTAGATGGCATAATCACCTTGATCCTATGGTTTGTTTGTTTTTTGTTTTAAAATTACTATTCATTCAGTTTAAAGTAAATCAAAATTAAAATTAATTATTTTAAATATAACGAGGTTCGCAAAAGTCCATGGAATGAGACAGAGGAGTTTGTGTTTATATAAGCTCATATGATCCATGGAAATAAATGGGCTGAAATCGCCAAGATGATTCCAGGGAGGTAAGTCAATATTAAATTAGAGGTCATGTACTAATATTTTTTATATAAATTGATAATATTCTTATATCATAAATATAGTTTAAAAGCATGTAATTTTGGAATCGAAAGAGAAAGTATCATAATGAGTAAATTAAATTCATAAAATTTTTATTCTGGATTAGATTCAAAAATAGATAAAAAAAGAGAGGTGAATTCTAATTATGAGATGATTCCTATAAAAGTATTATTTTTTCCTCCACTTTTGTTGAGAATATATTTTTATAAAAACCAAAAATATTGTAAAAATCTTAATTTAATAAATATTATATTGAAAAAATTAATTCAAAGCTAAATTTAGAATATTATTTAATTCCAAATTAAAAATATTAATGTAATTTATTAATTTATAGAAGCCATTAATCTATTTTATTTATTACAATTCGTTAATACTACTGCGCCTACCTTATAATAATAAAGTGTTGAATATATATTTAGAATCTGAGAATATTTTTTCTGAAATATATAATAATATCCCTACACATCCTTAAAACTGGATGAAGCAATTAATATTTTTGTAGGACAGACAACGCAATTAAAAATCACTTTTATTGCACTCTTAGAAAACTCATTTTTTGGGATATTATAAACTTTGAAAGCCTTTTTTTAAATTTTATGATATTCTTACTAATTATTTATTAAGAGAATCTATGATGGGCAAAACATATGTTGTTATTTTTCATGTACATAAAAGAAATATTTTTTTATGAGTAAAATTGTTTTTACAGTATTATTACTCAAATTAAATTAACGCCAGTTTATTTTATATAACAATTTAAGGAAATAGATTAATGCTAATATTTTTAAAATAATATGAAAGTTAAATTAATTGGTCAAGTATTTTTTATAAGTCTTTGAATTTAATTATTATGTAAACCTCCAATCTATCTTTTGATTATTAATTTATCCATAAATAAAAAAGAGAATTTTAAAAATCAGCTTTTTGTGAATTTAATTAATGCTTTTTATATAAATAAAATTGCATTTTACTAAAACTGTTTTTGAAAAAGCAAATATTATATTACGTTTAATGATTAAGAATAAGTCTTTTCAAAATAGTTCTTTAAAAACCCCCATTTTTAAATAGTTTATTAAATTAAATTTAATTATATCCCCCTCATAAGTCGGGTTCAGAAAGACGAGATGCCTCAAGATATAAGTAAGCCATACACAGAAACTCATTATTCCTTAATTTATATTTATTTATAATAGAACACGATTTATAAACCAGGAGCCACAATTGTTACCTTATTAAATATCTAAAAACTCTCATCTCATCCAGGTAGGTTTTAATCTGAAATCATTTCACATTAAATTAAAAATGTTTTTCTTTCAGTTTTCATTCTTATTCTTTTAATAAAACTGTCTTTAAAAATATTGCTACAATATCATTGAAATATATGAAAAATTTAATTTTATATACACTTTTTTAAGCTAAAATCTAGAGTTCTAAGTGCATTAAAAGAAAGCTTAAAAAAAAGAATTAATTTCCATTAATATATTACAGATCTGAGTTATTTTTTGAATAATTATAATTCGAGAATATTATAAAACTTTTGATCTTATGACTAATCATTACTTTATTATAGTGCTAATGCAATAATTTCCCCTTCCTAATAATTGGAGTAGTCGTAGCTGTACACACAAGATGACATGATGAATTTATTAATAATTATTATTATTATTTAAACTATTGCTAGATGAACGATATTGGATCTAGCGATTAATATTTGCTAAAAAAACTGAAAGAAAGCGGGATTACGGTTGAAACTATGGATATTTATCTTAAAAAAATGTTTTTGGCTACGAATTCCATTCCAAATTCTAATCACTCTAGCATATTAAATTTGTTAAAATCCTTTAATAATACCAACAAATATTAAATTTAGTTTCATAAGGCATTTATATAAAGGACATAAAATTTTTAGCAAAAGTATTGCAGTCAGTACTGACTATTAAGATGCTTTAAATAAGGGATATTTTGAATAACTGACCTAAAATGTCTCTGGCAGCAACCCATAGATAAAGCCTATATTTTATATCACCAAGGAAGAGACCAAAACAAATTAATTAGTTTAATTATACATTATTATATTGTTTACTCATTATATAATAAAAATATTTTAGGAAATTAGAGTGCGAACAGTAGTCACTTGAAATTAGAAGAATTTAGTCAAAAATAGAAAATAGATTAAGAACTTGACGAAATCAATTAAGCAGAATATCTAAATTTCATTAAAGAGTGTGAAAGTTTTGGAGATACAAGACTCTGAAAATTATATCATAACATTAAAAGTTATGGTTTTATGATAAATTTTTTTATGTAAAACTCTAAGATAAAACTTCAAAACTATAACATGAGTATAATTAGGCCAAACTAAATGAAGTGTTTTAAAAGTAATATTAAGAAAATCCTCTCAATTTAAGCTTTTCTTCTGGACATCAATCACTCAATAATAGTGCAACAGTACTTTAATAAGGCTTTAAAAACAAATTAATTCTTTTAATTTTAGTGATTTCGTAAGATTCTCGCATAATTACTTAGAAATTTATAGTTTTAATATAATAAAGCTTGCCAAATATTTCTTCTATTATTAGTTAAGCACCATACTTGTAAAATCTTAAAAACTAAAACACAAATTAAATTAGATCTAATTCAGAGCCTAGGCTTCTTCCAGGAATATAAACAATGAATTAAAACACGAGCCTTAATTTACAGGCAGTACACCCTAATATCTAATTTATTCAGTAAAATAATGCTCTAGCTGGACTATAGAAATAGTTTTTAACATTTTATTAATAATGCTAAAAATATATATTCATAATTTAAAAATAATTTATGTATAGAGAACCCAGTCTCCAGCTCCTTAAAGTATGCCATTAAATTCTTAAATTGGATATGTTTTATTATTTTTAAGCAATTAAATATAAAGATTATAATTATAAATTGCCTTTTTCTTTTTAACAAAGCTTGCGAAATACTTTCATTAAATACACTATTTTGTTATTTTTTTTATATATTGGACATATTAACAACTAAATTTAAAGTCTTAATTAAGAAGCTAATTAACAGCTTCAATAATAGTAGAAAGTATAATAAATCTTGAACCAACAATAGTTGAATGCTAATCTATAACAACAAATAAATGGTAGAGCATATTATTATTTTTATTTCGACTTTTACAGAATTAAATTATCTCCCCTTTTCAAATATCATTGGGCTTAATACAAAATTAGTAGTAGCAGAATTAAGTATAGAGTTTACAGTCCCCTATGTAAACTCATTCTTCTCAGAATATGACCACTTAATCATTACTTATGAACAGTCACTTACTTCCTTAACAAAGATTACAAAATAGTAACTTCAATAGTGACTCAAATTTACTTCAAAGGTTAGGACTTTAAAATTAACAGTAATTGCAACTTCAGTAGAGCAACAATCAATTCTTAAAAAGCTAATAGACTCAGTCTTTGAATAATAGCATCATTAATCACTCCTTACAACTTTAACTTAATTAGTCTCTGGCTGGTCATTAAGTCACACCATTTTCTTCATTTAATCAACCCCTTACTGAGTCAAGCATCAAGCTATATGATCTTATGAATTCATTTTTAAAAAAGCAAATTAAAGGAACTTTGCTAAAATTTGTTTTAAATTCACTTAACAATTTACAGTAGAGAAAGAACTCCTCTTCTTTTTCTCATATGAGTGTTTAGTAAAGCAATCAAAATCTAAACTTGTCGCTAAACAACCATGAAAGCTCTATGTCAATGAGTGTTTAAAATATGAATCCGCAAAATCCATCCTCTTTAAGTTTAAGCGGCAAGAATTTCCCCACTTTCCCCGCTAAGAACTTCCTTTCAAGTAAACCTATAAATTATAGCTTTATCTGAGAGTTTAACTAGAAAAAAAGTTTAATTCATTAGTAAATTCATTTCAAGGATTAGGTATGCTGCATGTAACAGGTGGAACAAATATCTCTTCTCAAAACTCAGGCATTTACAGTGATCACAATTCTGAGTTAGGAGACCCACAGTATCTAGGAGGTGCCAATATGGGAGCGAAAAATAGCGATGATATGTCATTAGCAATTTCCTCAGTTGTATCCGATTCTAACTATCAAAGTGAAGCCTCCTCTATGAAGAGTTTTGACTCAGCGATGAGCAAAAAGAAGCGTACTTAGGTGCAGACAAAGTCAATTATCAAATCAAAATTTTATTAAGCTCAATAATAAGATGAACAGCAAGATGAAGAAGATGAGGATTTCGAAAGCTACGATGAAGATGATCTCGCAAAACAACTTTAATGCTTTTTCTCTTATTTCCTTTATTTAACCAAATGTATAGAATGTTGAGGAAGAAAGCGAAGAAGATGATTACATGCTGCACTAAACTGTACCTTCGCACTTATTAAGACATAACAACACATTAAATGCGACAGCTACTTAATCTATATCAAACAATAGCATCCATATTAATACTCAGAGTAACAACTAATATAAATTACCTTTGATTAGTGATAGCAGTCTAAACTCTAGCCTTAACTCCAAAAATCTGAGCAACAACTCTGTTAGTTTATTCCTTAACTAAACCAATCTAAATTAACCACACCAAAATTTGATATAAAAAATGTTTTTTACCTTATTAGTTATAAAACTGATTTCATTATTGGTCTTTAAAAAGTAAAAATTAGATGTAAAATTCAAGTTTGAGCCAGCATAGTCTGATAGGTTATTAGCAGTAATAACAACCTTAAATGCAAATGTAAAATTTTATGTACAACTAGAATGTAACAAACTTCCCAAACTAGAGTTTCTTGAACTAAAACAACTTACAGAACCAATAACTTCAAATAGCAGCTCTTTAATAACAGTAATACAGAAATCAAAGTTTAAAATTTATATTCATTCTATATATTAAAGTCAATTTTAGACTATGTCTCCTTAGCTACAATAGTAGTAATTAATTGATAATTTGAAGAATTAACCTTAAAATAACTTAAAATTTATATATATAAGGCATTATAAGATTAATGAAAAGAAATTAATTGATTTTTTTATAAATAAAACTTTTATTGAGGACGATGAGAGAGTACTCTAAAAAGTTTTTTTAATATTTTAGAAGAGAACTGGGATAAAATCATGAAAATTAAACCCGTAATAGAT
The DNA here is from genome assembly GCA_000711775.1 of Oxytricha trifallax. NCBI lineage: Eukaryota > Ciliophora > Spirotrichea > Sporadotrichida > Oxytrichidae > Oxytricha > Oxytricha trifallax. The sequence goes on from ARYC01000087.1 coordinate 111,124, forward strand.
AATTATCTTATCTTTAATTGAATATTGGTGTCGAGTAATATAGATTTACATAATTTACTTTTATTAATTGTTAGAAACGCTTTTATATAAAATAAGAATTATGTAAAGATTAAATTAAACAAAATTTTTATAGAAACGCTTAACAATAATTTTTACGTAAAATATTAAAGAAAGTAACTTTAATCAATCAAATCACACATGACAATTTCAAAGAGTTAAAAGATTCAAAGAATAAATTATAATAAGAAAATTAACATTCAAATATAATATTTGTCTAACTAGCATGATTTGTTCACAAAAGTATATAAAATATTGTAAAATTATTTCAATAATTTATCCTAAAAATTAGAGGTATTATTTTCTTTATAAATGAATATATTTTATTTATGTATAATTTGAATTCCCTAAATTATCATGGGTCAAAAGCCTTTATCTCGTTCAAAGTATGTAACAAAATATTGAAATTCTTAATTCTAATTTCTGCTGATAGATTAAGTGGAACAAATTTGACATTCACAGAGACCGATATTTAAACTTAGCCATAGTCACTAAATTCTCCAATAAACTAGCAGCAAACTACATATAACTCCAAGAGATTGAGAGTAAATATAATTGATAAATCAATTAAATTGATTTTAATTGAAAAATTCAATAAAATAGGTTAATCTCTTGATAATATAAGTTATGTTTTGATTTTTAAATAAATTTTAATCATTAAAATAGTCAAAATTATAAAAAGTTATCGATTAAGTTAAAAATAGTTTAATGGACTTTACAAAGGAGCTTTTATAGGAGTAAATGGAGATTTATATAAAATTAACATTTTTATGAATATAAAAATTTATAAGATATCAAATTAAATTATAAAAAAAGATTTCAACTTGAAGTTGGCAGAATTGTAAAAATTAGGGGCAGGTGGAACAAATAGTTCTAAATCTATGATAGAAAGGAAATATTCTGATTAATCCTATGACATGAATTCAAATAATGGAAGGCGAAACTATATGAACAAACTTGGATTTAATAGTAAGGTAAATTTGAAATTTATTTTTCCAATAGATAATGGAGGAATCGTGGATAACTCATTAGCAAATTCATAATCATAAATCATGACTTCAGGTCAAAATTAAGGGCAAAATTAAAATTAGTTTTTCTAGTAAAATGGAAGTAATGAAAATTAGAGATAGTCTCTGACAGGCTCTCGACCAGATAGTAATTAATAAACAAATAAGAAATACATGAGGACTTCTACTCTAATTGTTCATCCTAGAAAATAATCTGATGGAGCCTTTCTATAAAGCAATAGTTTAATGAATGACTAGATTCAAATAGTATAAACTTCTACAGGTGATATTGAAATTACGACATCCACAGCTGTAGATATGTAGACATAAAATTACATGCATGAGAATCATTTAGAGGTCATATTAGATACTGAAATTGAGAGTAAAAGTGCCCCGATCGATTAGCTTTTATAAAGTGATGACATCAGCAAGCTTGAAGAGTCTATAATTACAGAAGATAAAGAATAGGTAGTGGAAACCTTTTAAATACCTGAGGCAGAGGGCTTTGCTCTAGATTTTATTTCTAAAGTTAGGACAAACGATATGATTAGGAGAAATTTTCTGAGCAAACTTACTTATCAAAAGATTTGGCTTACTCCTTTGGAAAAGCCTAAACTTCACGAAAGCGCTATAATATTTGATTGGGATGATACACTTTTATGCACAAGTTTTATCAATCCAGCTGGAGTTTATGAACAAGCAGAGCTTTCATCTACAGTTTGGCAAAATATTAAGCTACTTGAATAAACCGCAGCAAAGTAAGAAATTTATTGTTTATAAAAACACTGTATAGAATATTGAATATATCATTAAAGCACGGCAAGACTTTTATCATTACTAATGCAGCAGAAGGATGGGTATAATTTAGTGCTAAAAAATTCATGCCTTCACTCGAACCTATTTTAGAGAAAATTACTATTATATCTGCTAGAACTAAATATGAACCTCATTTCCCAGGAGATGTGACAAAATGGAAGCTAAATGCATTTCTAGAAACTTAAAACAATCTGGATGAAGCCTTGATTACAAATATTATTGCGTTAGGAGATTCAATGATGGAAATTGACGCAGCTCATCACTTAGCAATGAAATTTTAAAAGGCACTAATAAAGACAGTCAAATTTAGGGAATTTCCTAAACCTAATGAGCTGGTAAAGCAATTAAATCTTGTCATTTAAAAATTCGAAGAAATTTGTAATAGCCCTAAGAACTTAACTATTCGCCTCGAAAAGTAAGTTAAAATTAAGTACTAATATAATTCTATAGGAAGTAACAAAATTGACAGGTTAGAATGATGCTACGAAGTGATGATGTCATCTTGTAGTCTTCAAGTATTTGTATATTTACATCACTTATATCCATAATACTAAGATTCATCTATTTAATAATACGATATTATACACAACTCTTTTTACAGGGATATCATTTAGATTTATGCTAATTAAATAAAAATAAAATGAATAAAAAGTAAGACAATTAAATCAGAAGAGAAATAAGTAAAACTCATTTCTCTTTAGGACAAGCACCTCCATAATATCAATCAACTTTGAAATCTCACTATGTCCCATTAGTATCATAATATGATTCCTAATTACGTAAAGATAGACTTATGAACAATATGCAAACCAATTTTAAGAATATAAGGGATAGTTCCATTGGCATGTCAAGTTACAAAAATAATGATTACTAATATAGAGAGCTTCCTTATCATCAAAAGATGCAAACTTAAAGAGAATTAACAAATCTGCTAAGTAATATGAGAGCGAGACATTTTTAAATTGGTGATTAAAGTAGAGCAAATTTGAGTTTTGATCATAGAACTAATAGCTAATATGGTTCAACTGCTCATCTAAATATATTGCATTAAAAGCCACCCATTAGCAATACATTTAAAAGTACTTTAGAGATGGGGCCTAATGATTTATCACTTGGCACTTTTGGACAAAGAAGCAAAAGCGTTTCTAGAAATCCTTAAATTGATATGAAATATTCTTTAATTTCAAATAGTGAACGTATCTTAAATTAACAGAAGATATCAGCAACTCAGATATAACTGGGAGCAAATTAAGAAAGATCCTTAGAACATATATAATCAGAATCTAAACTAAGTTTTGGCAATAATTACAACAATGCCCGTAAAATTAATGTTTATGATGATTAATATGTAAAATTCATAAAACAGCACAATTGGGAGTACAAAGATGCAGCCTTACTTCCTCCAAATGAAAAACCTTCATCTTTGATAAACACGGAAAAGCGTTAACAGTATAATTATAAGGGTTTAGTTGAAATAAACAGATTGCCTCCTGAAAAAATCTAAGATTTTAAAGCTGTGCATTTTGAAATTGGAAATTAATCGATGGCTATGAACTTAAGCTCAAGTCAACGAGATGCTTATAGTAAGCCTTATCAAAATAAAGTAGATTTACATTAAGGTAGCAATGCTTGGCAATAGAAAAATAAATTTTTGCTTTTGGGGCAGGATAACAGAGGAATATATGATACTACATAAAAAGTCAACTACAAATGGTCGAAGATTTGATTATTATAATATTTATCTTTTTTAAAAATTCTTAATACTAAACCACTTGATTATAAAATACTGTTAACATTATTACGAAAGTAAAATTATTTAGGAAAACAAATTAGAAAGTGCTATTTTTCTTAAGGTCAATTTAATTAAATATAAGCAATATTAATTTCAAACTATAAAATAAATTACTTTTGTAAAATGGGAGGCTGCTTGAAGAAAGATGCTTAAGAAGATAAAAACTAAAACAATCCTAAAGCCCCAGGTTAAAACCTTGAAAAATAGGGAACATAATAAAATTAAAAGAACCCTTAGAAATAATTTGAAAATAATTCCCTATAAAAAAACCATGAGAAAGACTCAAAGGCTGCCAGCGGACCATAGACAGGTTCAGAAAATCAGCCAAAACAGTTCAGTTTTTAGAAGAAGAAAAAGGACTTGTCAAATTTCTAATTTATGAATGAAGTTGATAAATTTCTCTTTAAGGAACCAGGGTAAGCAAATATTAATTTAATTTATTTATAAATAGGTCTTTAAATGGACAACAATTTCGTATTTAAGGATGCTTGGAGAGTAATTTGTATGTTCATGAAAATCATCAAAGTTGTTTCGTAGATGACTGTGTAAACTGCGTTATAATTATGGGACCATGTGAAAGTTCTACTTTTGTTAGAGACTGTAAAGACTGCAAATTGATTATTACTTGCTAATAGCTAAGACTTAGAGATTGCCACAATCTAGAGATCATGCTTTTTTCTTAAACATAGGTACACCAAATTATTTCTATTTATCTAATAAATAGCCTGTAATTGAGTCAAGTAGTAACATAACATTTTCTTGTCATTAATACTACTACCCTGAACTACTCGATTAAATGAAAGCAGCTAAATTAAACATATGTGTTCTGACCGAGACCCCCCACCACCCCCCTCCCCCCCTCAAACCGAGAATCCCCTTTTATTATAGTTTTTTTATGAATTTATTTTTTACTCAGAATAAATTTCTTGCCCTTCGGGCAGATATTACTATTAAAAATATATTTTGATAAGTTCCACTACGTCCGTCGACTTTTTTTTAGAACATACTCCCATAGGGAAATATTTATAATAAGGTTTAATTTTGACTATCATGATTAATAATATGATTTAATTGATAGACATAAATTTGAATTCAAGATTTTTTATAACTTAAATCACTTACACTCTACTATATAGTAAAAATTAATATAAAAAATTTTCCTATTATTTTTAACTTCATTTAAATATAAAAATTTTTATTATTATTACTTATTTAGTTAATTACTATTAAAATCTTATTTCTTCAGCTTAGTTTATTGAAAAATTAAAGACAATTTTTTATGTTTAGGATTACCATTTAAATATATATATATGAATAAAATAAGATTTTAATAGTAATTAACTAAATAAGTAATAATAATAAAAATTTTTATATTTAAATGAAGTTAAAAATAATAGGAAAAATTTTTATATTAATTTTTACTATATAGTAGAGTGTAAGTGATTTAAGTTATAAAAAATCTTGAATTCAAATTTATGTCTATCAATTAAATCATATTATTAATCATGATAGTCAAAATTAAACCTTATTATAAATATTTCCCTATGGGAGTATGTTCAAAACAAAAGTCGACGGGCATAGTGCAACTTAACAAAATATATTTTTAATAGTAATATCTGCCCGAAGGGCAAGAAATTTATTCTGAGTAAAAAATAAATTCATAAAAAAACTATAATAAAAGGGGATTCTCAGTTTGAGGGGGGAGGAGGGGGTCTCGGTTGAAAGGTGAAGGAGTCTCGGCTGAGGGGGGAGGGGGTGGGAGGGGGGTCTCGGTCAGAACACATATGGAATAATAAATGGAATGATATTTTTGATTTTACACCAAATAAAGGAGCAGAATCATAGAAGAAAAATTTTAAAGTTGTCAGCGAGGCACAGCCTGCATTTGTTACTAGCTTGTAATAAATGATATCAATTTTCACTAGAATCTAAAAGAAAAGAGGAGCTAAACTAGAATCTCTTAAAGGTAATATTTGATAGTTACTTAACGAATTTTAGATATTTAAGATGATGATCTCGAAATGATCAGTCTCGACTTCGATTCAGACTCGTAATATATCATTCCCTTTACTTATGGGAAAATTGATAAACGACTGACAAAAGTAGTCTATTCTTTTATTAAAACTTTTTATAGACTTTCATGATTTTAATCTTCACTGACAGTAATGATAAGACTTATAGCCCATAAGTAGTAAACTTACTTTAACAAGTTATTAATTTAACCAAAGCATCTGAAGCTCTTTGGATTTAAGAATGTAGAACAACTTAGCTTACTTAAGAGCAAATTTTGGAGTTATAATAGTTACCTGGTAACACTATAAGACAATTTTAGTAAAATAAAAGTAAGTGTATTGATCTAGATTATTAATTTATTTTTTCAGATGTTGCTATTGGTATGCAAATATCAATCAACGAAAAATCGGACGACTACGATCAAAATTTACTAGAAGATTTAAATAACTTTATTCGAAGAGCTAATAAGGGAGATTTTTCAATAAACATTAATCCAGACCAAAGGTCCGCAGTTTCTTAGGCAAATCTATTTTTCAAAACTTATAATATAGAGCATGCTGGTCACAACATAGCCTAATGAATATTTCAAATTTTTATATTACTCTATATAATTTCTTTTTTTACTGTACTAAACTCATGAAATAAATTTGGTAAAGTTAATAAAATTAAGAGATTTATCAATAATAAAATCAGAATCTAGGTAACTAAGCAGATTAATCTATATAAGATCTAATATCAGCTAATTGTTCCTTAAACTTAAGGTAATCTCCATTCATCTTAGTCTGCATAATTTCATTTTAGCTTTTCTGTTGCAAAAGCTATACAGCATCATTAATAACAGCCGAACAGTCTTCCATCATTTTGAATAATACTAGCACTTTAGGCTTATCCTAGGGTGAGTGTAAATAACTTTCATTTAAAAAAGCGTTTAAGTATCTCTAAATACCCCCTTGAATTGGCGATTCTAAAGTTGAACGTACTAAACTCTGCAGACCATCAATTTCACAGTCTTCTTGAGTTATTTGATTTTGGACTGCTTTCTTAGAGTTTTCTATTCTCTCAATATGATCCTTAACATCTCTTATCGCTTTATCATTTCTTAGATTTAAAATATAAATTAGACTATCTAATTTTATTAAACTTTATCAATACCCTTTTAAATGATCTTCTTAGTTCTTATTATATTCTGCATATTAATAATAGTAGGGAATTTATCCTTAACTTTGAAGATCTCAATTTGAATATCTTTTTAAAGTTCATCTGTGTGCTTACTTGCAATCACAGTTTCTCTGAAAAATCTTCTCTTAAAGTTCTAAACATAGTAATTTCTCAATTTTTCAGGCAATGCTTTGACCTTTTGCCCAAGAGCAAGCTCCTCCTTATCACTAGTCATGCCAAACTATTACATTTCTTTGAAAGTCAAGGCAAAAACTGGTGTTATCTGCAAATACTTTTATGCTCCTTCTTGTATATCCTTTGATGGAACCTGCTAATCATTTACACTTATAACGTCAGGAAAGTGCTCTCTGAGTTTATCTATAATGTCTATTCTTCTCACTAATTTCCCACCTCGATAAATAAATTCTTAATTTTTAAGCATTCCAGGGAAACTTTGGCCGAAGAAGCCCACTTTGAAATAGCATGCATAATGTCTGTTTTAGTTTACAGACATTTCCTAATAGATCAAAGCTTGCTCTTTCTACATTTAAACTTTATAAACATGTAAAATAAACATACCAAAATTCTGCTGACCGAATCATAGTCAAAAATGACATTTTCGAATAGATCTTTCATCTAATTAAATATTTCGATTGCTTTTTCATATAGTTCTGCTTTTTTCAAATTGTCTTTAATGGACTTCATTATAATTAATTTTGATGATGATTAGTGAGCAATCTCAATTAAATTTAATATATCATTGTTTAATACTAAAATCAAACCATCAATCTTAGTCGTGAAGTAGACGTACCTGAGTGAATTGACGTGGCAGTAATAGAGTAGAAAACTCCACAAAAAAAACCACTCTCGCTATCATCTGATATTTCTCCCGAATCAAGATATTAACCAGAATTAAGCTGGAGATCAGAGCTCGAGGATTCGACTAGATAACAGAAAGTGGAGAAAAATGCTTACCGATCCCAACTCTATTGGGAAACGTAATCTCTGTTATTTAGCTTCATCACCCTAACCCGGTGTGGTAGAAAAATTCTTATCATTGGCTTTAATGGTTTTCATCTTCTCACTTTTGAATAGGATGGGCATCACCTTCATCCTTCTCCCTATTACCTAAAAACCTGAACTCAAGCCAGGCAGAGTCATCTATGCAGGGAAATCTTAGGAACCAAGCCTACTACTAGAGGACTGAATAGATGGCAGATTGAACCACGCTGACTGGTCCTAATGTGTTGCACCAAGCAACCCCTTTCCTACCCTCATTAGGCCTTGGTTTAATAGAAAGCTCTATTGGAAAGCCCTAAGTGAGATTGGTATCTCACTTAGGAATTAACTTTCTAATTTAATATTCGTTATAATTAATTTAATTAATATTATTTCTATTTGCATAGTTGTAAGTCAATTTAGATTAATGCATTGATTTCTCTTTGACCTATCTGAATGATATCCTCATCACTCTACTATATAATTTAAAGAAATCTTAAGTCAGTAAAAGCCATTTCAGCAAAGTTTTTAAGTTTTTCATGTAATCTTTTGAAAGATTCTTAATTCTCATTGAATAGTCTGAATAGCTTAAGTTCCCAAAAAACCTCCATAAGCTTGGCCTGGCAAAAGACTCTATAGAATGTATTTTGCTACATATATGAGTTAGAGTAATTCACATTTTACAGAGCTTCTGAAAGTTTTTCCATTTAATCTATTCTTAATTCAACTAATTTTTCAAACTTAGGTTCATTATCAAATAATTCTGTTTTCTTTACTTTCTCCTTGAATGACTCATAGAACTACTTGCAAAAGTCCTCTTTTCCATTCTAAAGATTTAAGTCGTTAAAGACCTAAAAAATATTGTTGCTTGTATGAAAGATATCCTCTGTATTTTTGTATTCTAGCTGTATAGTATCTGAGATAATCTCCATGTAGATCTTAATGGCTCTTGATTACCCTAACTTTAAAAATGATGTCATCACTTTATTTAGATATCTAAGAGTAATCCAAGGTTGACCGATGCTTTTAAATTTTTCCCAAAACTTTCTAAAAATTTCAAGCATTTTACCTTTATGAGCTTTCATTTAATCTTTAACTAGAGTCTTAGAACGAGTCGTCTTTTTGTAATCCATTTTAATTGTTGCCAATTTACACCAGAGATAAATTTCAATGATTCTACATTGATTAATTGCCATGTGATACTCTTGAGTCACATCTTCGATATTCATAGCCATAAAAATACTGATCACATACTCATTCACTTTTCTAATGACTTAGATTTTCTTTTTCTCAAAAAATATGTTGTATGGTTCTTAAAAAGACATTTTCTTTGTTAGCTTCTTTAAGTTTACCATAAGAGTTGTTAATTTCTTATGTTCTGGAAAGATGAATTCTTTCAGCTTCTCTTTTGAAATAGCATTTGCAACACTTAATAGTACGAGAGCAGCTAAATTAATAAATAAGTAAAAAATATATGCTTACATTTCTCTTTGAAGGGAACTAGAATATCTTCAAGATCTTTTGATTCTTTAAGTTTGTAGTTAACGTTTGGCTATTTATATAACTAGCCAAGATATTCAACTAGTTAAGGTAAGATTTTTGTAAAAAAGTCTTTTAAATCTAGCATTTACTTTGAGAATATTTTCAATTTTTATGATTAGTGCTTGGTCTTAGTATTTGATAAAGTATAATCATCTCCTTCTTTCAAATAGACAAAGAGTTGATAGAGGAAATAGAAAACATGAATACTCATTTCTTCTCTCTTCAAATGATGCTATTGAATATTCTCACAAAATGCTTTCACTATTCTGTTTGAGTTTCCTTATACTTAATCAAGTAGGCCGTTAGCTAGGATCTTCCCCATAGCTATGATCTTTAGCTTTGATATATATTCTTCGTTGATAAAACTTAGATCTTATAGCCCAGTCATAAAGTTCTTGTTGGATACATAATCTTCAATTAACTCACTAGCTCGACTCAGCATTCTTCTTTGGCCTCCTGGAGTACTAACAGCTTAGTGACTAGATCCCCCTGTTTTTTAAGAGACAGAGCCATGCATTTATTCCTGCTGTTAAGGAATCCTTGAATTTTACTAAATACTTCTTTAATTTCTTTAATTGGTAATTCCAATTCTGCTCACTTTGAATTGATAAGACTGCTCTTCATATAAAAACATCAGAATTTAAGACAGAAATTTATCATCCATAAATTCAATTATCTAGTCAAATATTTCTGTAATATTCTATTGATAATGTTTAACAAAAAGCAAAAAATATTTTACTTCATATAAAATTGCCCTAATTGATAATGTAGATTTCATGGCATCTTTGTGACAGCCCTCGAAAATTGAAATCATAGACTTTTATACGTATACTCCAAATTCTCTCTTTGAAAGCTCTACCTTATTTAAAAGTCCCTCATGCTGAATCGTATTTCTAATGGCTTTCTTTCTCATTAAGCTTAGTTTCTAAAAAAGTTAAATAATCATAAGGAATTAAACTTACAGATGCAGTTCTTTCATAATCATATTACTGATTTAAATACTGTAAAGCTCCTGCATTATTTTAATTTTCTTCCCCACTGGATTCGTCATCTTCGTCGTCCTCCTCAATCATACTTTTCTTCATTCTTTTGTATAAATCCAATTACATAAAAGACTTCTGATAGTATTAGTTCTATTCAATCATAGTGTTGGCTTTAGTAGCTTCTTACATAGGCTCTAATTCTCCAATCACGTCATACCTGTCATTAATAATAGCAAATAAAAAATGATATCATATTTGGGTTCTGCAGTATGAGGAAGTGAATCTTGGCAAGACAACTCTTCATGGAAAGAAATCTTCATAAGTTTCAAGACCACACTGAGATATTTAATACTTGCTAAGATTACATTCTGATTCTCAATTTCATTGTCAGTTCTAAACCCTTCCTTAATGATCTCTGAAGTTTGCCTTATCTAATGCAATAATGGTATGTAAACTTTTGAATGTGCAAAATGCTTTTCAATGTACAAATTCAGATACTCCTTGTAGTCCTTGTATTGAATCTGGAATAGTTGAATAATCTCAATTATAGTCTCAAATACTATATCTTGAATCTTTATGCTCTTTGTTTGATTCATTATCTAGAAAAGCTTGTCTAAAATTTTATCATGATAGATGATCAGTTCATCTGGGTCTGAACTTTTGAGCTCAGTAATTACTCTCTCATAATCTGAAGAGTTATTAGTCTTCTCTTGGAGGAGCATTAAGCTATTGATGTATCTGTTATGAGTAAATTCATTCGAAATTATTTTGATTTATACAGCCAATTTGTCATCTGTGATTTTAAAATGTTTGCAGTGATCAAATTTCACAAATTCTCTAAACATTGGCTCATCGAATTACCACATAGCTAGGTGATAGACATCATTTTTTAGGATAGAGTTATTTAGACCATCATATAAAGGAAGGACTCCAAATATCTCAGTTTTAAATTCTACAAAAATTTATAATGAAAACTGGTCTTAGAATTAAGAAATTAAAACTATTATCTTTTTATGAAAATAACTTACAAAGTCTATCTAATTCATTAGTATAGTTTGAGCTTTTAATCTTTCCTCCTTTTGAATCTTTGTTATTAACTAAAGTTTAAACCAGGAAAATCAAGTATAATTTCTTTAGAGTATCAAGAGACTTGGTAGGTATCCTGACAAAGAACGATTCATGCATAGCTATATCGTCTTAATTCTGATATATCAAGGATTCATAAGTTTGGGTAAATTCAAATTGATTATCACACATGGACTTATATATAGTGTCATAGACTACTCCATAGTTATCTCTTAGAGCTACTTAGATCCTGAAAATAGGACTCTTTTTCTGGTTGCAATCAAAGAATGCAATACTTTTAAGGTCTACTTTTATGTCATTAAACCTATACTTGTCCTTAGATTTGTACATTCTTATCTAATCCTTTCCTTTCTAGCTGAAATCTCTTTAGTCGAAATTATAATGAAATTTATGGGAAATATATTTATATGCTATTTTATAATTCTATTGACAAGAATTGAACTTGATTTCTGGATTTACAATTCATCAATTTTAGATTCCCTATAATCATTTTGTTATGAAATGAAAAAGCTTACATTCTGTAACTATAGCATAGATTAATATACTTAGCAAGATTTGGATCTCTATACTTCTTAAACCCTCTTTTATCAATTAAAGTGGAATATTTTTCTTCAATTTTGAATGAGTTGCTCTGCTTATAAAACATAGCTTCTTTAATTTCAAATACCTGTTTATGTCGGAGTTGCTATGCCCAAAACAACTTTGACAAAGGTAAAATTGTGTATCCTTTGTAAACTTTATGAATGTTGAATTCTTCATGAGTCCTAAGTAACAAATGAGTCAAAGACTATGCTTTTGACTTTTTCTTTTCTACCACATTTATAATCAGAGCTAAGTTTTAACTTAATAATGCTCTAAGAGTTATGCTAACAAAGACATACTCTGCTTATTACCAAGTTAATATTCTGCTAGTATCAAGTTGTGCAGTCAATGAGCAAGGTTAATTATTGTCAGAATAAATCGTAAAAAACAGTTCATGATTGGATATATTGATATTTTTAATGGAAAATATAAGAGCGAATTCTTTGTCTAAAACTTCATCCATATCAAAATTTACTCCAGAAGCTAATGTAGGTGAAAAATTCTTTAGAATTTTTAGCATTCCTTCTTTCTTTGAACCAAGAGTGTTTCTTATAAAATTTTTTCTTACCTCGTCGACATCTCTAGTCGTTTTGTTTTCTGAAACAATCTAAATAAATTAAAAAAAAAGTCTATATCTTACTGTTTAAGTCTCAATAAAGCTTGACTCCTCAGTTAGGTTTTCAAGATCATTCTATAAAGCGACTGACAGTCTTGACTCGTTTTATATTTTCTGGTTAACTTTTTCAACATCATGTCCTTCCATTAATTTTATCTTGTGACCAAGATCAACACATTTTTCATAAGCTGTGAAAAAGTCCTTATAGACAATTGAGTATAGTCTCTCAGTCAGGTGCATTTCCTTCTTTCTCTCTTATTATGATGCTTCAATTTTCACATCAATTAAATTTAAAGAGACGTCTCTTGGGTAGATATAGCCATCTAAATAGAATCTAGTTCTCTCAAGGTGACAAGCCATAGCTTTTAAGGCCTTTCTTATAGACTTTCTAGTATGCTAAGTATTTTCAGTTTTGAGAAAGTCTCTCTTCATTTGAGATAATACATTGTAAATGTTCTCAAGATAGGTCTTCATGTGCTTGTCCTTGCTTCTGTCAGAGTCAACAAAATTGATCTAACCTCTATTACTTGATTTATGTTCCTCAGAAGCAGCTGTGAAAAGCTTATGGTCTTCAACTCTTCGACCTTAGAGTACTGACCCTTCTTCCTTGAGTTGCATCCTAAACAAATCAAATTTGGTAGAAACTCTGATGTGCAATGACTAGAAAACGGTTTGAATGTATTCCAGCTCAAAGCACAGATTTTTCTTGGCATTATGAATAATAAGGTTTTCAATAAATTCTTATTCTTCATCCTCATCAAGCTCATCGCCTTCCTTATCTTAAAAGTTTTGGTCTAGGCTTTGCGCCATCTGAAGGCCTGATTTGTTTTCTTGCTGATCCTCCATAAAGTCTTCAAAATTGTAAGTAACTGGCTTGGGCAAGTTTCTATCGCTGCTTAAATCCTCATCATCCACAAACTGGACTTTAGGTAATCATAAATCTTAAGATTAATTAAATTTAATACATAAAATCATAGTTTACTTAAGACATCAACTGATTCATGCTTAAGTCATTAGAATTATCTGATTTATCTCGCTACTCTGAATGATTAATATCAAACTGATCTTGCTACATTTGTGAGATATATTATTTAATTATTATTTATAATAAAGACTGAAAAGATTTATAATAGCAAATATTATTATAGGAATAAGACAAAAATTGATTACTAAATGTAAAATGAATTTCATATAATTGATAAGTTACATTTTTCCTTTATAAAATTTATGCTATAATTTTCAATTTTCTCCACCAATTTATCATGTAAAGCCTTTAAAAAATAATCATAATAACTTTATTAAAATAAATAATTAAATATTTTATTAATCTTAATAATTACTGATCTTGTAATATAATAATTATTGATTTTATATATCCATTTTACTTTAATAATTGTTATTTCTTTCAATCATCAGCTTAATGCATGAATCGAAATTTTAATATACGGGTTGTTATTAATCAGAATTTAAAATATATAGGGTAAGACTTACTTTGAAAATACATTGAAGTATCTCATATCATTTGCAATAGAAAAGAATGAGGAGCATATAGTGCTTTATGATAGTTTACAATTAATGACTGTTTTTCTTAAGGTTATTGATTGTATTAAGCTAAAAGATATACTGAGGCTGCATTAAATATATAATGAGGCAGGCATATTAAAGTTGATTTAGTGATAAATTTATAATTAATTATTAATAATATAAAGTTTCCAATTACCGGGATGAGTAGTACTTACGCTTAAGCAACTCTAGGGACTTCTGGTCCTTCAGGCCCAGGTGGTTAAAACTAAATTTTTATTAATTATGTTAAATTTTGGTCTTGGACCAGCAGGTCTATCTGGAAAAGGTGCATTATAAAATTCAATTTCAGTGATGTTTACCCCTGAGGAAGAATTGACGATAAGATCTAAACTCTCTGAGTTCATGCTAAATGCAAAGAGAACAATGAATGAGGAGGACTATCGCAACTTCAAGCAAGCCTGCTTCACATCATCAATCTTAAAATAAAAGTTACGATTATTTAGGTATCATGTATATTTTCATTGAACGTAAGTTCTTTAACTTACTTTTAAGGGCTAACTTCTTCTAATGTCCTAATATCACTTTAAACTGTTCGCAAACTTGGGATTACTATTGTTATCCCCTCTTCTATAAGTAAAACTGATGTCTAAGATGAACTTATTTGTGTGCAATCTTAAATTTTTATCTTTTGTTATTGATCTTTGATTTATTGATTGATTAATTTTGAATATTAGAATGCTAACAGATGTGAGTCAGGGTCTCAACATTCTAAATGAAGTGATAAAGAATTACGTCAATTTAAAGAAAGAATTGAATGAATTCCTCCCGGAAAGATTCCAGTTTGAAATGGTAAGTTTTAATTCAGCAAACTTCTTTCAAAAATTTCAACCATGTTTGGAATTTTTTCTCTGTATTAATGATACTATTATTTGCCTTTACATCTATTTCAAAATTGTTATTAAACTTTTCCATATAGCAAGATATCGTTAATATGAATTAAGCAGTCGATTTCTTGAAAGAGGTTAGGGTAAGTTTCTCATTTTTAAATCTTCAGTTCTAATAAGTTTGTTTTGTATAGTAAAAAGTTGATGATTAAAAATATTCAATCTTTGTGACCGCCTTGAGAAGACATGAATAACACGATATCACATTAGATCAAATGAATGATATAATTTATGACATGCTCAAAGACTATCCAAATCTCTAGCAATAGTTCAAAAAGTTTATTGAAAATGATAAGGTAAGAATCTAAATATGCTTAAACTATTTATAGGCTTAAGAACAGATGTAGCAGTATAATTATGATTTTAAAAATTTAGGTTTGAATTAAACTATCATAGTAGATTTAACAATAGCAATAAGTGGAGAGTTAAATACAACAATAAAAGGGCAAGAAAACATTTGGGAAGAAAGCTCAAGAGCCTGAAAAGATTGTCCAATCATTAATCAAGCCTGTTTAAAGGCCCGGAGTTATCAAGCCATAACCAAACAGAGGACCTACTAGTTAAATGGGAGAAGAAATACAAGAATACAGTTCACAAATATACTTATGTTTATAAAATTTATTTAATATTTATAAAATTAATAAGTGTCCCAAGAATATAAACTCCAATCGCAGGAGGAGCATTTCATAGTTAATTGAAGCATCTTCCAAAGACAGAATATTCGTTTTTCGACAATCTTCGTAAATTAATAAGGGATGAATCCTACTATGAAGATATTATGAAGTGCTTCTACTGTTACATAGAGGGTGTTTTCAATCAAAATGAGCTTTTTGATCTTGTGACACCACTCTTTGACAAACAAAATGAAGATTTACTGAACTCTTTTAGAGCTCTTATAGCTTCCAGAGACAACTCTAGACGCCATCATAACTTACTTTGCAAACCCTTCTCTGAGTTTGAAACTCATTTTTTCAGAAAAGTTTCCTACTCTTACTTTGAAATGCCAGTGGACTTTCCCAGACCACTCTGCAAAGGCAGATTTATTTACCCAGAAATTAAGCAATTATGCAAGGATATCTTCAATGAGGACTACTCCAGTTTACCTTAAGGATCCGAATCTTTTAAGTTCAAAACCAAGAATTAATACGAAGATGCCCTATTCAGAGTGGAAGATGATATGTACAAAATGGATTTTGAAATTGGTAACATACACAAAACAATGAAAGTCCTTCAAGAAGAAAAGGCTAAAATAGAAGATATGAGTTTGAGTGAGAAAGAGCAATTAAAGCTTGATGAGAAAAAATTCAACAAGTTAAGACTTAAATAGATTGAAAAAATCTATGGTGAGCTTGGTCAAGAAATGTTAAGACTACTGCCTATGAACCCAGCTAGAGCCATACCAATTATATATGATAGATTCAGAAACTCTTACGATAAGTACGTTGATGAAAAGAGAGACTACTTGAGACAGTGGAGAGATACTTGTGAGAAGAATTTCTAAAAATCACTTGACCACAGAAGTTTTCACTTCAAATCATTTGAGAAGAAGAATCAATCCTCCAAAAACTACCTTCTTGAGATCAAGAATTTATCATTAATGAGTAACAAGCATAAGAACCACAACTAATTGTTGGGTGGTAGCAAGAATTGTGAAATCTATGGTACTTATTCACTTTTTGAGGCTATCGTAGTTCATCAATAGACTCATCTTCAAAATGAGAACATTTAGATTTTAGGACTTAATTATAGGCGTTATAAAAGTTAAACTTCATTTCAATTTTTTTAATAATATGTAACATTTTGAATGACTACCCAATAAATCTAAAGGACTCAGATGAAATTCTCAGCTCAAGAACTGAAAAACTACCACAAATGCGCTTCTTGTTTAATGACAAAGAAGTCTTTTAACTTGCTTGTGAAATTATCTTAATTGGTATCAGATCAGCTAGTAATGGCAGCATCGAGAAAGACAAGATGAATTACTTTTTATTTTCAAATGTATATATTTTCTAATGAGAGGATCTCTAAGAGCAATAGTGGAAGATTTCATGAATGTTAGCAACTTCGATGAGATCTTGCAAATTTGCCAAAACATTAATTACTTAGATGAAACCAAGGCTGACATAATATGCTAAAAAGACTACTAAACTAGGTTTATCATAAGTAATAATTAAAAAAATATAAATAAATTTATGAATTGAAAGTTACTGATGAATTTGAGTACTAGAGAAAACCTGTAAATGAGTCAAAGTAAGAAGATGAACCAATGGATGAAGAAAAGAAAAATACTTTACTTTTATAAAATTTACTTTAAAATCAATTATTTTTTAAACAAATAACTTTTTTCAGTTTACCTTAATCTATGATTTATAAAATAGCGATGCCAAATTAAAGGAGTAAGCGAAAGAAGAAAAGAAAGAAGGCCTCTAAACTTCCCCAGACAACGGAGCCAAGAAAGCCCTCTCTCTATCTTAGCAACTAAAGCCCATTACAGTTTAGAGTTTTAAAATCGATGAGAAAGACATAATTAATGAGTCAGTTTTCTATCCATATTTCAAGCCAGACTATAAGCTCATGTACGGCTCTCAGAACTTCTATGTGATTTTGAGGTAAATTTACACCATTTATGAGAGAATCTTGAAAGCAAAGCAAATCATTGATGCTAAAGTTGAAGAGGATATACTAAACCACTTCGAAGAATATCAACAGCATCTCCTACCAAGAAATATAAATCACTTTAATTATGACAGTAATTACAATTCTGTTTATTGTGTAGCATTGATTTTCTTTTTAAAAGACTTAACGAAATTAGATAGGAAAGATTTGATGTATTCCTTGGTGGTGTAATTTTGGCTATGCAAACAGGATCAGATTTCAATAAATACGAAGACTTCGCAAGAGCACTTCTTGGTAGCAAGGCTTACTTGCTCTTCTCATTTGACAAGCTTATTGTGTAAACTGTAAAGTAACTCTTAAGCATTGCTAATGATGATTCCAGTCAGAAGAGCTTCAAATTATCCCAACGATTCCAATCTAATATCTCTTTATTTTTAGGAATTCCTAATATAAACCTAAAATTAATCCTTAATAAACATTATATAATATTGAAAGCATCAAGTCTGAAGAGCCCAGTGAGCAATGGAAAAATGAGTCAATTTATCTGTCTAATTTCGCAAGTACAATGCAAGAAATCAACAATTTCAATGGGTATGGAGTGAGACTACTATATAGTCCCAAGTCTTAGATTCTATCCATCCATTATTTCACTATTAACCCTTATCAATTCGCAGATAAAAAGCATATCAATGTGAAAATATCTAAAAATATAGACGATTTTTTATAGCAATTAACATAAATAAAATAATAATAATAATAATAATGAGAACTTGAGCTACACTGAGAATGCAGTGAACTATCCAATTGATGCAAACGATGTCCCATACTGTTCTACTATTTAACTATACTAAAATTTAATAAATTAAACATCAACAATTTTATAATCTATTTTCATGAGAAGAATGAAGAATTTAGGGCTACGTCATAGACCAGATCTGCTTATATCCTAAGATAGCATCCATACAGAAAACAACTTAGTTCATAGAATTTAACCATAGACTTTAATTTTATGCTAATTGTAAAGTATATAATTTAAGTAATGTTATTATCTTTATTTGCCACTTTCAAGCTATACTATGGAAATGAAAGTGAGGATGTCATGATTTACAAGAGAAAATCTAAGCTTAATGTTGAAATACTTAAAAATTAATATTCTTTGAAATCATAGATCACTTTGATAATTAAATGATAAGTACTTTCACTAAGTTTTATTGATAAAGTATTAAACCAATCAAATATAAAGTTGAGGAGGAGTTCTTAACAGATTTCATGATTTAAGCTAAAACAAATGATATCAAGCGCAGATGTTTCGAAAAAATCAGTTAAAATTCCATTATACCAGGCAACAGGGACTACTCGGCAATTAGAGATGCAAACATGATGAGCACTCTCAGCAACAATAGATAAGTTTAACCCAATAGTGATTCTTAAAATTTTATAATTCATTGTGATATTTGGCATCGAAATTTTTTTACTAATATATGACTAGAGATAAATTTAATATAACTCAGCTGTATTTGAAAATGAAGAGGATCAGCCCATGGCGAACGACGCAAATAACAAAGATTGATAGAGAGGCGCTTAGTCAAATAGTTTGATAAGATTATGGTTATAAAAAGTTTATATAATCCTCAAGAATTATTATTTTGTAAAAAATTGATTTTTACATCGATTCTTTTACTATAGCTTAATATCATAAACACCATCCCATAAATTATAATACGATAACTTATTTGCTAAAAAATATAAATTTAAATACTAGAATTCATTAATCGTTTAGAAGTGGCTTATTATCGCTGTTGGCCAATAAATAATAAGTAGTAGTGCAATAATTGGCATCATTGTCCTCGATACATTTTCTGATATATTCCTCTGGATACCCAAACCTTGCGACTTTAAAAACAAACCCATCATCTATAATTTTTCATAAACTAATTCATGATACTTACCAATTAAAAATTCTTGGTCGAAGTAAACTTGACAATACAAAAATTAGGAAAATTGATCATTTTTTTGTATTGCATATAAAATACTATTACAGTATATTTGGCGTTTTCCTCGTGATGTTTTAACTTCTCTAATTGATCCATTTGTAGCATGCTGCTGTTCTATGTGTGAAAGAGTTGTCGAGATTAACGCATATTTTTATAAATATTATTTCCTCTTTTCCCCTTTATTTCAAACCATAAATATAGCTAAAATTTAATAGCATCTAAAGTTGATTATTTTCAAGTGCTTTCTTCTCTGCTGCTTAAGCAAATTTATTGAAGACACCATTATCCAAGTTGAAGTTATTATTAAGCTCATAGTTTTTATCTATTTCTTTTACTCTCATGCCAAACTTTATTATCATGTGCTTTTCAACCATGAGATCCTAAACTGATTGAGACACCACGAATTGTTGTTAAGTTTATTATCACTTAAATATAAAAATGTCATTATTTGGGAACTAAGCATATATTGTTATACATTTCATAAGTTTCTTTCAAATTGGATCTTGTAGTATTGAAAGGTGCCAAGATGATAGATTTAGAGGATAAATTTCTCAGTAACGCATGCTGAGTTGAATTCAAGTTTCTTAAAAAATTATTAAAAAATAAACTGAAATCTGTCAGTGAAATTAAAAGATTGGTGAACGTGATTGAAAGACTGCAGATTTTATATATTGTCATCGACATAGCTAAATTCTTTCTGTATGACAGATTTCTCGCTATCATTAAATATGTTCACTAAATAACGGTTAAAAGGCATATAGTAGTCTTACTTTTGTCATCTATTTTGGCTAACCAAGGATGACTAAGAACTTAAGACACTGAAAGTCTTTTTCTGGGATCTCTTGTCAACAATCCCTTAATCATTTCTTTTGCCTCTGTAAATAAATGGGTTAATATTATGAAAGTAAGTACCATTAGATATTTCATCTTTGAGCTAGTAGTCAGCATCAAGAATCTACTTATGCAATTCTTTCATGTCTGCTCCCTTAAAGGGTACATTACCATAGAGCATAGCAAACAAAACTACCCCTGCACTCCATAAATCAACTGTACCTCCTTCATACCCCTCTTCTGCTATGATTTCAGGTGCAATAAATATATTGTTATTAATATTTCAAATTTTAACTAAAAAACAACGATCATTAAAAATAAGCAATATAAGCTGGAGTACCACATTAATCATAGAGGATATTTCCAGGTTTACAATATTTACCAACACCAAAATCTGCAATTTTAATGTGCCCTCTATCATCAAGCAATATATTGTCTAACTTGATATCTCTGTGTATAATGTGCTTACTATGAATATAACCAATACCCTCTATAATTTATTTGAATAAATACTTAGCAACTGGTTCAGCAAGTTTTCTACGCTTGCGGACATAAGATAGTAAGTCCCCTCCTGAGCAAAGCTCCATCACGAATAAGTAATGCTTTTCAGTTTCAAATGTTTCAAACAATTTAACAACTGATTTATGTCTCATTAATCTCAATAGACTGATTTCATTCTCAATCTTTCTCAAAGAATGCTCATCCTTCAAGAACTTTTTGTTTATACTTTTAATTGCGACCAGTTTTCTGCTTAATTTATGCAGCGCTAAGTTTACTTTACCGAATGCACCTCGACCTAATAGTCTCCCTATCTTGTAAAAACTAACATTTGTACTTGGTGGAGCTTCATCTCTCTTAAACGAAATTTTGATCATTCTCTTGATTGCCCAGATCTCTTATGATCTTGGACTCTTCTTTTGAATTTCTTCTTCATCTTCTGTAAGCTCCTCTAGCTATCGTTGAATGTCATGGACATCATAGATTTTTCTACTTTAAATCTCTTTCATATTTCGGATTAGCTAGTCATCATCAGTCTTATTTTTAGTTTGCTAGCTCATTTAATTTAAGTTAGTCATTTGCTTTATGTTTATGGAATGATTTTAAATTTTCTTAGGTATGTTATTATTTTACTGATTGACCATTGGGTGATTATGATGATTATTTTATGGGCTTTAAATTTGCTGCATTTAACTACTTGCTTTTCTTGATTCTAAATTATCTGAAACTTTCTACTACATATTCATTGTAGCTTACTTGCTATTAGAGCCAGAACTGATGTTATCGCTTATCTTTTTTAACATGGAAGTTTATGATATGTTCTTTACTCTTATAATATCGCTAACCTTTTAAGACTAAGAGAGAACTGGAGTTATTCCATGAGGTGGATTATAAGCGACTTTATCTTTACTAAGCACAATCTTCTTTTTATCATCTTTATTTTACTTAAGGACTGATGATGGATTGGATAGTATCTACTTTTATAAATGGCTTGTTACATTTGCGAAGAATAACTTGTTTTATTTAGGCAGCCCACCCATCATAGATTCTAATTTATTGGGGGAATTGTTGGAAGACAGCAGACCAGACTTTTTCTTCTTACCTACTACATTTATTCTCTCAACTTCCATGTCTGCAAATTTAAAGGCGTCTTCACCCTCGAAAGTGCTTTCCTGCTTTTGTTAAGGTTAATATATAGATCCAGATTTATTAGTCCCTGTACCATTATAACTGTCATTATTATTTCCTTTACCAGATTTATTCGTGATTTTAGATGATATTTGCTTGGATATTTCATAACTTGGCATTATGATGTCATCAAACTATTTGGAACCCTTGTGCTTTTTCATATTGAAGTTTCCACTTTTATAATCGAAATCTTAAAGATCGGGTGGCTCAACTGATATGTTCTTTTTTCTCTATTCTTTAGTCATATAATTCACACTTAATACCCCATTTTCTCATGATTTAATCTATAAGTTAATTTCATTCCATAATAATTGAATTCTGATTGAAATATTTTAAAAATAAAAATAAATTATTTTACATTTGGAAATAAACCAATATGAAAATAGCAGTATTTAAATTCCTAATATTTTTAATATATATTAAGAACAAAAGATCAGAGTTTAATTTGTGAAAAATGTTTTGACTTAAAATATAAATTACGGTTCTTAATTTTAAGTAAAATTTTTAGGATTAACTCTTCTTTTATTTTCCTAATTGAGCTTAGACCATTGATGGTGTACTAACATTTGTAAAGCCTTCCAAAAAGAAGCGATTTGAGACTGTAGAATTTTTCATTGTATCTCCTACATGAATTTGAACATCTTAATCGAATTCTTCATAAGGATGATCGACTTCTTATATCTGAGAGCTCTTATACCCTAGATTGTTGGATTACTTCCTCCACTAATTTAAGTTAGAATACTATTTAGAAAAAGCTTGAGAATTTATTTTGGCCATTCCGTGACTATTTATTCTTTTGTGATGAGGACCTTATTTTTGCTGCATATCTCCGACTATTTTGTTTTGAGCAGTCATTGATCCAGTCATTATATTAGAGAAAGTAGGGTTGTTGTTATTTTTCTACATCTAACTTTGTGGAGTTTGTTGCTGTATCCTCATTGCATTTATTGTCTAAGCAAAAGAGCTAGATATAGAATTCCCAGCCATTATTTTGTTCATAGGGCTAACTTTTACAGAGAATGGTTAATCAACAAACTTAGTACTATGCTTTTTCTAACCAATTGCCCCAGTTCCTCCATCAAAGAACATATTCTCAATGTCAAAGTAATTCTATTTCTAGCCGTTGTTTATCATGAATCTTTAATCAACCATGAATTCTTGGGTGGGTGTCTAGCTCTTCATAATTTACTATGGCTTATTAGTTCCGAAATTATTAGTCTGCTTGAGTTGTCTATGCGGTTATCCATTTTATCCTCCCACTACTCTCAAGCTTTTATGGTTTTTAACTATATTTTCTTTCTTTGCAGATTTTTACTCCACGTAAGATTGAATTGAAATGTTATTATTGTATCGGTATATTGAAGAATGACTTGGCGCATCTATGGATGTCTAAATGCCTCCGATTCTCTCTATACTTTGCTAAAGTGGTGTGTGAGATGAGGTAAAAGCTGCATGTTTGGAAGCTCTTGATGGACCGTTATTACCTTTCTACATTTCTATAAGGGAAAATAAATAAAGAATTTTAATGCAAATTAAAAAGTTCACCATTTCTAAAACATCATAAATTATTATTTTTATTTTATTATTTTTAAGTTTGCTATTATTATTATATAATAATTTACTCATAAAACATTAGGATCCTTAACATTTTAATAATGTAAAAGTAGAAATCTAAATCTATATAATTTCTTAAGATTTTTATTTTTAAGTTAATTGACTATAATTTCCTTTTGTTAAACCATATGAATAAACTATCTACCTTATAATACTTTATTCTTACATTTAACAAATAAATTTTTATAAACCCCAATAAATTAATTACTTCATAAGGAATACTTAAAGTTTTGACGGATTAAATTATCAGAGGGATTTTACTTACATTTCTGGTTGATCATGATATCTGATTAAGTTCTCTAGTGATATAATGTTTAATTTGGTGGGTTATTGTTAGCTACGAAATTATTATGTTTTGAAGGTGAGAACAAATCTGGGCTAAATGACCCCAATTGACTGTGTCTGTGATCTGCCGTCGAGTAATTGACCTAGCTCTTTTGGTTGATACTAGTCGATCCAATGCCACTGTTTCCTCCTTTAATAGCTGTTGTATAACCTGCATTCGACTATTTCACTTGCCCATTCTTTCCCTTATTAGCGCCTCTTATGTATTCAGCAAGTTTTGATTGAGTAGTCGTGGCTGCCTTCTTGTGTAAAGCTAAAATATTTCACTTTAACATTGAAAAAATGACTTACTTGCAGTGGATTACTGTGGACTTATAACACCCTTGTACAATTCTAGTTCCTTCATTTTCGGTAGTTAACTGTTTGGGATTGATGTTTAATTCAGATAGTTTTGGTTCAGAGCACTTCCCTAAATCCCCACGAGATGAGGCTGCTTTTTTTACCCTGGAGAGTTTTTCACACTCATTTTGTGATTATTGTTGCTCATCTTAAGCAGGGTGTCGAAGTCATCCGCAACTAAAACAAATTAGGATTTAAGGAAATTACAGTTGCTTGATAATACATTTATTTCTCGTTTAAGCTTTTTCATTGAATCAAATTATAAAATATATTATTCTAATTAATATTCTAAAAGTATAAAAATAGAAGGAGTAACTGAATTTAACATTATTATGGCAATTTGATAATTAATTAAATTATTTCAAATTTTCTTTGGTTTTTTCTTTGCTCCTAAACTTCCCAGATTACCAAGATTTCCTAATTTTTTTGCTGCACTTGGTACTTTAGCTTGGGGATTAAGACCAATATTATTGAAATATGAATGACATTATGAATAAAATTAATTTAACTTATTATTTAATAAATATTTTAATTTTAAATCGGTATTATTAGGATAAATGATTAAATTTAGTGTTTCATATAAACATTTACTTCAAATTTGTCTTTTTAAGCAAATTTTATGTTCTTATAATTTTTGTTATATATTTAAAATTGATATTTAAAAATTTTCTAAGAATGGTGCAAATAATTCTAATTAAATTTAGCCATCTTGTCTAAAAAATCTCTCCTTCATAATACTGATTGAATTAATCTTGCTTTCAAGATCTTCCTTGTTTTTTCTCTTTTCTTGCTTCTTGTGACTGGGCATCTTTCCATGAAACTTCCAGCACATTTATCTGAATGCTTCTTTCTATGTCAAAGCTCTGCCTCTCTTATCAACATGAACCAAACGAACACGATCATCTTCTTGACTGCCATCTTTACCAAATGACTTCAAGATTTACTCTGTGTTTTGATCTTTGTTTCTTCCAAAGAAGAAGTTCTTGCCCAACATGCCTCTATCTCTGAATATTTGAAGAGCATTTCCTAAGCCCTTGCCACACAATCTTTCCTCGAGCTATTGAATAATCTCATCCTTGATTTCTTCTTTCTCGGTTAAAGATTAACCTTCCAAAGATTTAGTTTTCTCTTCTTCCTCAGCTGCCTTTTCATAAGGGTTACGTTGTTAATTCAGTCTGGCAAGCTCCTAGATTCTTTGTGAAGGCAAAGTAACATTAACAACACTTGTAAATCCAGTTTTTGCTAGAGATAGAGATTGAATTCCCATAGTCATAGCTCCATTATTCAGTTAAGACTACATGCCATTTTATCTCAGTTAATCTTGAGTTGGAATATTGTTGACTGGGATATCTTTTGAAATACTAGTGATATCCTGCACATTATCTCCTCTCAATTCAGGTTTGCTTGTGATAAGCTCTACCTCTTCATCTTAAACCTGGGAAATATCTGTCATTTACTAATCTTAGTTTGCAGTCGACTGCTATTGCTTCTGAATCAGGTTTTAGATAAAATCTTCACCTTTGTGCTGCTACTTATCTTTCTACTGTTTCATTCTTTGCTTTTCAAGTTGATTTTGAATTTAAGAGTACTCATCATCTTCAAATTCATCTCTCTAATCATACTTGACTCTTTTGTTCATAGTAGTGGCGTTTTAGAAATTCCTAAGCTTTGTCTCTTCTGCCTGTTCCTATAATTTTCTAAAATAGTAATTTGTATAAGAAATGACAAGTATTGAGTCTTACCTATCTGATTCAAGCTCTCTCTGCTTTTGCTCTCTAGTTCCAAGTCCACTTTCAATTTGCTAACCACCCTGTCTTTAATCACTCTCTTACTCTAGTAATGTGACTATATCCTATTCGGCCTATCTCTTCTTAAGTATGCTTGGTTTCGCAAACTTTTTAAATCCTCCTAAAATCTGTCCATTTCCAACTGCAGTTGATTAATAGCTCTCATTTGAGTGATCATCGGGTGAAATCACTGTGGCATAATCAGACCCTATGTTCTATGATAGAAAAGAGTTGTATATTTGACAGAATTGCGTGTCTTAACTTACCTTGGTTACATCAAGAGACACCTTTTGTTTGTACTTATTGCTTAACTTTTCTCTAAGTTCCTCCAATCGCTGCTCTTTAGTCATACCTGAAACACCATCGTTGTCAGTAGACTATAGCAGAATTCTGTTTTGCTTTTTGGCAGTAATATCTTCATCTTCTTCATCATACTGTGGCAGAATATTCTTGGATTGAAAGCCATTTGATGGTATGCCTGTTTTAGCCTCTTACTACTTTTTGAGTTTCATTCTCTGTCTGAAATTGCTCTACAGATCTACATTTTCCAAAACATCTCCCTCGTAGTCTTCGTTGTCAATAATGACCGAGGTGTCCTTCATAACCATAATGTATTCATGACCTATAAAACACAATGATTTTATAATAAAAATAAGCGAACCTTCTTGGAGATCATTCATTGAATGATCTATTTAGACTCCTGAGAGATCTCTCTCGGTATGCGATTGCTAGTTTCTAGTTGCAAAATTAGACATTTTATAAATTAATATTATACAATTATCATCAAATTAAGCATTTAATGCGATTTGATGAATCTAATATTATGAAATTAATTGAGGTGTCAAATGTTTTAGGTTTTGAAGTAAAGAATAATAATGAGTATTGTTAACTCATTTTAAGGATCTCTTGATTCTTCTTTTTTACAAGAGTATGGGCTTTTGAATCATCACTATTGGTTAAAGATATCACAGAGTTTTAAATTAATTAAGAAAAGTAACATGATTAAAAAGCATTGATATTTATTTATGATATAACAATACCAATATGTGATTTGAAATCTTGAACATCAGAAGGTACAAGACTTATAACTTGTTTTAATGGTGCTCCACTTAATTTCAGGAAGCCCATTCTTAGAGTGTTTGATTTAGGCAATTAGTCAATGTTTGATTCTTGTTAGGCAATATTTTATTCATGTTTAGGTAGACTTATATCATTTTAAATTTATAGCAAAATTATTATATTTTTAAAGAGGCAAGATGTTGAGATTTAGAAAGGGTTTAAATCTAATGAAGCTTGCTATCCTTTGCAAAAAGAACCTTAAAAGCATCATTAACTTATTCCTTGGCCTTCATAATCTTAACATTTTTGTATACCCCTTACTTTTTATAGTGAGTCATTTTTACGCAAATATTATTCCTCCATATAATATTGTAATAATCTCATAGTTGATCTTTTCCTTTCCTTCTGGTACGATTTCCTTGAGTAGTTTCTTTTCAACTTCTTTCTGCTCTTCATCTCTCTTGGTAATATCAATGACTTTAATCAAAGCCATCTCTTTCTTCATCTTCTTTTTGAGGTACATGACATTGTCAAGTGCACTCTCAAATAATAAAAAACACAATAAAAAAGTTACATCTCTAGCTTATTTTGTTCGTCTCTTGAGAGTTTACCAGCAACTTCTTTCTTCTCACGTTGCATCTTAATATACTCATTCATAGGTCCATCTGTTTTCTCCAGTTTATGTAATCTTTCAAGTAAATGCTAGCCTTTGAGCATCATTCTATCTTTCTGTAATTCAATGATGACATTATAAAAGGCTTCTTCAGATATTTGCAACTGCTTTTAAAGTTCATTTGAGGTCACAGAAGTAGTCTATCTGCTAAGAGGAGTAACAGAATCTCTTTTGTGGCCAATCAATTAAGCTTAAGCAAGTTTCTAAAAATATTAAGAGGTTCTAGACTGTCTTGCTTGAGCGTTTGTGGTGGAAGGTAATGCTGTTTTCTTAACACTGGCTCTCATACTATCTCTTGACATTAATGGATTAGTTTCCATATCCGTAACCTTGCTCTAAAGATCCTTCTCTTTCTCTCTTAAAATATCGATTTCCTTTTTAGCAAGCTCCATCTGTTAATTATAGTAAGCCTCTTTCTCAATTAATCTCTTTTTCTCCATTTCAAGGGCTGGGACTTTCTCTGCCTTAGATTAAGCATCACCGAGTCTCTATTCTAATGATTAATTAACAACAGTCAAATCATCCTTTTCTCTCTTTAGCATTAAGAAATGCATTGACTGATCTTTCACTTTATTTTGAAGTTATTCAATTTTTTCCTTCATTAAACCTGTATCTTCCAAGTCTTATCGAATTTTATCAACAATCAAACTCCATGGTCCCTTAGCATCCCAACCTTTAGAGTAGATATCATCGATTTGAATTTAAGACTCTTTGTATTCTTCTTCGACCTTTGAAAGAAGCTTTTTAAACTTAAAATCGTTATTAAGATGAGTAATGTCTCTTTCAATGGCTTCAAGTACTGAAGACCAATCTCTCTCCTGTGGTTCAAGTTCTGATTAAGGCTCAGTTTCCCAAAGTAATTTAATGGCCTGGTATTTCTGTTCAAGTCTACTGTCAGTGCCCAATTCAAGTAAAGAGACAAAGTCATTTCCATTATCGTGGGGATTTATATATTAAAAAATAGCTTAAATGGATCAATGCCATCAAGCTTGAAGACAATTTCAAGCAATCTCCAGTAAATTAGTTTACATTTTGATACTGTATCTTCTTATCTGGATGATTAACTGAATATAGATAGAGCTATTACAGCTAGACTCATCTTCAAACATTCATTTATATACTAATGTAAAGAATATATAATTTCTTAGCAAAAGTTTGGGTATAAACTTCAAGTCTTTCTATCTCTCTTGTTAAGCAATACTGAGATTGGCAGATGAAAAACCTTCAGCCTTTTCTTCAGCAATTTCTTCTTGAGTTTTCTCAATATATCTACTCTCACAAGTAGATTACAAATCTTAGACACCTTTAATGGCATTGACAAATTAGCTGATATCAAACTTGAATGAGAGTGATTCTTCCTTCAATAGCTCCATAACTTTTTCAAGGAAAATGTTTATTAACTCAAACTTATTCCATGCAATTAGCTTAGTTAAGTCTTGATACTTATCAATTGATAATTTCTACACCACATACATAATTTTGTGACATGAGTCAATAAACTTCACACAGTTTTCTGAGATTGAGATCAACAGCTTTTGATAGGACTTTAATTGCATTTTATCTTCAAACAGTGAATCAGATTGCTATATTTGCTTTTCACAGATTTCTCTTGTCAAAAGTAAAGCCTTGTTCTTAGTTTTGTTTAGTAACTAAATCTTTTCTAAAGAGTCAAGTCTAGTCTCTTCACTTAGTCTCTTGGGAATGAAACCTTCAATGACTTTCATCTTTAATTTCTCCTGCCAGAACTCAATCTTTTGGGGGGGGGGGGTCTAAGTCGGGGCAAAAATTTTTTCAAAATCCTAAGTCGGGGCAAAATTTTTTTTCGCAAAAACATCAAAATCCCTTAGTCGGTGCATGATCAATTTTTGACATTATTGATATATTTTATTATCTTACCCCACATAAAAAGTATCATTCATTATTAACTAAAATTTATGTCTTAGTTTTTGAATCAACTTCCTTCATTAAATTTCGATCATAGGACACTTATAGTATTATTATAAAAATATTTTTTCTCTGTGACAGATATTTGTTTAAGTAAAATAAAAAAATCTTATTTCATATTTTAATATTTAATTAGTCTGTAAGTAACAAAATTGGGATTAAGAACATCATAATTATTCGCTAAATTTAATTATGTCTGACCTTATGATAAAAACCATTGACTCAATTAATTGTCTTTTTTTTAAATACTCTAATCAATATGTACGATTTTTTTGATTCCAGACATCATTAAATTTAGCGAATAATTATGATGTTCTTAATCCCAATTTTGTTACTTACAGACTAATTAAATATTAAAATATGAAATAAGATTTTTTTATTTTACTTAAACAAATATCTGTCACAGAGAAAAAATATTTTTGTAATAATACTATAAATGTCCTATGATCGAAATTTAATGAAGGAGTTGATTCAAAAACTAAGACATAAATTTTAGTTAATAATGATACTTTTTATGTGGGGTAGGATAATAAAATATAACAATAATGTCAAAAATTGATCATGCACCGACTTAGGGATTTTGATGTTTTTGAGAAAAAAAATTTTGCACCGACTTAGACCCCCCCCCCAATCTTTTATACCATAATGTCTAAATCTTTCTTGCCTGCTTCTCTAAGCTTTGTGATCAACTGATTTTGCTTTTCAATTAAAGTTGAGATTTTAACTTTCTAATCACCTGCAGAATAGGCTGATGAAAGTTCATCTTAGAGCATAGTTGATTTTTAATTAAGTTCATTGCACTTTTCCTTGTATTTTTGAATCTTTTAGTCTTGTTCTAGTACCATTTCTTCAAGCTGAGTGACATTTTGCTCAAAGTTAAAGATTTAAGCATCTTTATTAGCGATTTCTTCATTGAGTTCCTTTACATATTAATCTTGACTTTCGTTTAGCTCTTCTTAAACTGCGTTCATTTCTTCCAATTCTGTTATTCTAGCTTGTAAAGTTTCAATATCTTCTTCCTTCTTTAAGATCTCTATTAAAATAAAATAATTTAGGCCTCTTCGGCCATTTCTTCAACCATCTTTTCGAAATCAGATTGTTCATCAAGTTTCTCTTCCATAGCCTTAATTTCAGAATCCTTAATCTCGATCTCTTCAATTAAAAGGTCCATGTCTTCAAGCTTTTTTTCGTATTCTTCAACTAACCTCGCTCTCTTGTCTAAGTCACTTATCTTTGAGTTATATTTAGATTTTTCAACCTCAAATCCCATAGTTAAGGCTGAAATAGCTTGTCTGAGTTTAGTATTCTAGCTCTTAAGTTCATCTTCAGTAAGTCCTGATAAAGAAGAGGAATCTCCTTAGATTTCACTTGAAGCTCTTAGTTAATTCAACAATTCTTCCTTTTCATCTTTCAAAGCGTCAATTTCAAGCATGATTGTTTCTATCTCAATTTATTTAGCCTCTACATCTTCTTAAAGTCTAGCCTTTTCCTCTTCAGCATGCTTGATAAGTTTAGCTTAATCTGTTACTTTAGATAGAGCTTGATCTCTTTCATTTTTGAGATTTTCTATATCTTATTTCAATTAGTTTTGCTATGCCTCAAACTGCTATTAAAGCTTTTCTTTTTCTGCTTAATGCATAGTTTCTACATTTTAAAGCAGTTAGTTATCGTTAAGTTTTGATTCTAGTTCAAGAATTTTGATTTCATATTCAGTCTTTATCTCTTCAATCTTATCTTTGTTTTCTTGTTAGATTTCAGCAATCTTTTCAGAAAGCTCTTTGACTTCTATTTGTAGGGCAAATGCTTCTTCCTTCTTTTTTCTTAACTCTGCTTCTTGCTTCTTTAATTCTTATTAAGAGACTCCAGAAAACATTTGTTGGTTTGCTTCTGCTAATTGACTAACATCTGTAGATGATGTGGTAGCATAAAAAGAATAAATTACAAATTTTGATAGACTACTACTTAATTAACAAGTTAGATGAGCTTGGCTTTTACATCAAAGACCTTTGAGCTGGCAAAGTTGAATTTCTACCTGAAGCTTGTGTCTTTTTCTCCTCATCTTCTTCGATGATGCTTTTCTTAAGTGCTGCTGCTTCTTCAGTAGTTGTTTTAGTCAAACCTCCTAGTTTATTTCGCATTTAAGATCTTTCTCTCGAAGAGTTAGCTTTCACATTAGATTATCTAGTTGCAGTTGTGGTAGTTTTAGCAGGATCAGCTTTAAATTCTTCTTGCTTTGTTTATCTAGCTGTCATTGGTCTTCCACCAAGTGTCTTACTTGCAGCAGTTCCAGTGCTATCTCCCGTTGTTGAAGCATCTTTTCCAATAAGCTTCTTTACACCTTAGCCTAAAGCAGTTTTAGTATCTGTCTTTGTGGATGCTGAATCATTCTTAGTTTTATCAACTACTGCAGCAGTCCCTGTAGTCTTTTAAGTCATTCCTAGACGTGATGTAGCTCCTCCAGTAGTCTTAACTTCTGACTATCTACTTTCGAGCTTCGCCTTTACTTCTTCATTTTTTTTCATAAGCTTTTCTCTCGCAGCTTCGGCAGCTGAAGTTTAGGTCTTTGGTTAAGCAGTTGATGTAGTCCCAGTTTTAGGTCCTTAAAGTCTGGATTATAATCCAGTAGGTCCTTTAAGTCCAGATCCCACTCTTTGAGCCAAAGTATTTTTCTTAACATCCTTAGAAGCTGAATTATCTCTTGAAGCAGATCTTGACTTATTTCTAGGATTTGAGTTGTATGGATCTTTGGATCTATCTCGTTGATTTGGATCCTTTGACTGAGGTCTCATTGATGGTCTAGTCGAAGATGTAGTAGTTTAATCTTGTTTTACAGCAATTTTTCCATCTTTGTCTCTTGTAATACCTTATGCAGGTTCAAAAACCTTTTTAAGTTCTTCCTGCTCCTTCTTCTTTTCCTCCTCACCTGTATGAGTGGAGTGAGCCTTAATCTCTTCGTCTTATAACTTCTTTAGCTCTTTCTGTTTTCTTAACTTTTCTAATCTGTCTTTCCAACTAGATGTCTTATTATCTCCACCCTCAGATGGCTAATCATCTGCTTATGATACTTGCTTTGACATTACTCCTCTCATGACACCTGCCATTTATCCCATCGTATTATTAGGCGGGTCTTTTGGAGTCAAAAGTGGAGAATCACTTAAGTTATTGTTTATTCCAATGTTCAAGCTTGGAACCTACGAAAGTTAGTTTAATGATAATTTGTCAGTTGATGTATTTCTTACATTAGATTGTGCTTCGATTGTTTTAACCTATGTGGATCTTAGTAGTAAACCATGTCCACCCTAGCATTCAAACAAAAAGATTCCATTTACAGTAAACAAAGTGTTTTAAACTATTACAAAGCCACATATAAAAAGCTTATAAATTTAATTTACCATCCATGTCTCCCTTGGGTAGCTATATTGAATTTATGTCAAGTGGAATATCCAAAATCTTACATCAAGTTCAACTCCAACCCACAGGCCAATTTTATCCTCAACTTCTCCGAAGAACTTAACTATACCCTCTTGACCCTTGTACTTGAAAGAGTTAATCTGCACTCGTGATCCTATTTGAATTTAGGACATCTTTAATTTTATAGTTTATTAAATTAAATCTGATTGTGAATATAAATGTCACGAGTGAGTCTTATTGACTAATTCTATTAAGTTAATAAAGATATTATTAAATTAATGCTTATAGGATTCTACAAAGAAACTGAAACATATGAAAAGGAAATAGATAGTATTAGATGTTTTCATAAATAAATGGATAAATCATATAGATTAGAATATTTGGATTTTTGGTAAATACACTTATTTTCCCTTTCAAATGAAATTAATCAAGCCCACTATTGCTATTATTCCAAACACCACTGAATACATGAATTTTATTGAACTGCTATAGACTGCAGTTTAAATTATGATTATATTAAAAATAAGTTAAAAATTCACGAGTGTTATTAAGTGAAACCTGCTGGGGCTTCTCCTGTGTTGACAACAAATACTTATCTAGGAGTCCAGCCACTCTCTGCCAATAGTAGTCCTAATTGCTGACCTGATTTGTAATTTAAATTATAGTCGTCAAAGACCTTGATTGCTGGGTCATCAAATTGAAGTGTCAATGTTCCAATACTTCCATCTTCCAATCTCTCAATTCTGATGAAATAAAAAATGAATCAATAGCCTTATTGAACTTATAGTTTGATTTTTATTATTGATGTAGCAGCCATAACCTGGTAAGAGACCATAGCCCTGTGTAGTAATTTAGCCGGTTGAGAGACTGGTGAAAGTCATGTTTGTGCACTCTGCGAAACCCTCCATGCACTGGTAGTTACGTAGCACCATTTGAGATGTTGCACATTGTGGACTCTTGGTAGGTAGGCATTTATTACATTATAATATTCGATTCTAAGAACCCTTATAAAGTACGCATCAAATAAATTATAAATGTTTATTATTGTGATTGCTGATTAGACTAGCAATAGTAAGCTGCTGTCCTATTTGTATAAAAACAGTTCAAGCATTGACTAAATGTCTCGATTGCTAGAGTTTATTATATTAAAAACATGCTAGCAAGTACAAAGCACAGGCCTAGTTTAGATTACATATTTTTCATTTTTATCTCAATTTCTTTAATTTCTTAAAATATTATTGCTTAAAAGAAGATTAATGTGATTTGAGCTATAAAAATACTTTATTTCATCAATACCATATTAAAATAAAGCTTTTTGCAATATTAATTGATTATATTATAAACTGTTGAATTAAATACTAATTATCTAATCTACTTTTATAATACGATTCTCACTTATAACCAATATAATGATGGTTCTATTGTTTTTAATTTACTTTACTCTCATCAATAATATAGTGTTTAAATATTAAAAGGACTATCCCTTTTCAAGAATAAATTGAGAGAAAGATCTATGACTCTTCCTCCAATAAACTATCAAATATTTTTACTTTTAAATTACAAATTTTCTGGCTTTCACAGAATATAAAGTAAGATCAATCTATATCTTACTTTATGTAGGTATTTTTAATATAAAATAAAAGCGTGTCTTAATTAGAAATTAATATAATGTAATGCAGTTATTTAAGCACTCATAATAATTTGATTAATTAAATATTTGTGACGAACTCATTCTGAATCACTATCTCCGCTATCCTTTATTTAATAAAATCATATTCAATCAAATAAAGTATTATTTCTTAATTACTGTAAAATCATTGAAATAATAAATTATTATTCTTGTCTTTCTTTTGTTTTTTATCGAATGCATTCACAAAACTAAAATTACATCATATATTGTTTATGCGGAACTATATGAAATATAAAATTTATATTATTTTAATAAATAAATTCTCAAGATACTGTTCAACTCTTTCTCTGAGTTTCTCTACGTTCTTCTTGTTGCCGTGGTTCATTTCGAACTCCATGTACTTCTGGAACACCAACTTCATCTTCTTTGGCTTCTTCAAAATTTATTCGTTGGTTAGGCAACGCTCGAACAAGTGACGGGCTTGCTGCTTATTTTCTCCGCTGTATTTAGATTCCATATCCATGTATTATAATGTGAAAATAGTGTAATTAAATTGGGTCTAAAATATAACTGGCTCAATCATGAATTCACTTATTAATTTAGAACTTAAGAGTATTAATTAATTAGGTTATAGATTGCCCAGATGTCCATTCTCTTTGGGTAGTTAGTGACAATACCTTCTAACATAGTTCTGCCGCTCTCTGGCTATCCGTGCTTGAATTCCAATTAACCGTATTTGCTTATGATATTAACATGCTCATCCTTTGGCAATGACTGCAGAGCTCTCTGTAAAACTTACTTAGGCTCAGCGACTGTCACTTCTTTCACTAAGAAGTTGCTCTTGTCTTTCTTCAGATCTCTCATAGTGAATAAGAATTCAAGGTAAGCAGACCATATCTTCAGAGAAGTGTTGTACTTCTTGCACAATGACTTATAGATCTCCTCGATATATTGGTACTTTTGGGATGCTTGATAAATGCTGATTAGTTGCAAATATATACGCTTTCTGTCATTAACTTCAAGGGCACGCTTGATGACTTTTTCTAGGGTTTCTTAAGTGCCGAAGTTGTTCTCCAAGTTCATATATGCAATCCAAAGATTGAACTTATCTTCTTCGTTTGAAATGGAGACGCTCTTAACAGCACGCTCAACTACCTTTCTGGCAGATTCCAATCCAAGCTTATCTATCATGAATGCCATATATTAGATCCAAACGTAACTTTGATCCTTGTTTTGGACAATTAATCTCTCGTAATCCTCGATTGTCTTAGGTTGCTCTTTGTTGTCCTTGAGTGATTTTTCCTTCTTTCTGATTTCTTATTCTTCCTTTACTCTCTGCTTGAGTGATTGTTTGCCACTTTACTTCTTTTTGTTGTCTTATTCTTCTTCGTCACTGTCTTCATCCATATCAACGTCTTCATCTTCATCATCTAAATCTTCCATCTCTTCATCTTCATCGTCGTCATTCTCTTCCTCATCTTCATAGACTTTGCTTTGCTTAATGATTCTCTACATCTCCTCTTCGTCACTATCGTCACCTTGTACATCTTCCATTTCTTCATCTTCATCAACTTACAGTTCTTTCAAATCTTTAATCTACTCCTCAATTTGATCTTGGGCATTGACTAAAATTTGATTCATATCAATATAATAATTGGCTGTATTATTTGCATATTACCGAGGTTCTTAATAAGAGTTGCATCGTGTTCAGCTTAATGAGCTTGCTCTCTTTGTGCATCAATATCTTTTTAAGATTCTTCCTCAACTAATTGCCAGAGTTTGTCGACTTGCTTCTCTTCTTCAGTCATGCCTGATCCCTTTACTTTCTCAACGAAAGTTGCAGTGATCTTTAACTTAGAGACTTTTTCAAGTTAAGCAATAACATGATCACCAACTTTAACACCTTTTTATAATAAAAATCGTAATTTTGTCATAAATTAACATAATTGTAGGTGCCCTTAATCTTAAGTTTGTGGTAGCTACCTTTAACTTAAGCGAATAACTTGCCATCAGCTAGTGCCATTACGATACATTCAACTTAAGCTTCTGGTTAGAGGGAGTTCTTTTCAATTGCATTAGTTCCATAAACAACAAGGGATCTTCTGAGTGTAACATTGAACAATTTTTTCATAGAGTTACCTTTAAATAAAATATTTAATTATTGTTGATTGAATCTCTTTTGACCATTTGATTCGTCTACTTTAACAACTCTGCATAAGACTAATCTACCAAGAGGCATGTTTTCTTAGAAATCAAATGAACTATCATCATTAAGTTCATTTAAGCCAGATCTCACTGTTGATTAATAGCCAACTTGAATGAAGCAACCGCTCTTACTGATATTTGTAACATAACCCAAACACAAATCACCTTCCTGGAGGGCTACACCAGCAGTGTACTTCAAGATCTTGTTTCTCTAGTTTCCAAGCTTTTGATTCTTTTCATCAAATTTAAGGAAGTGGGCAGATTTACCCTCTGGTCCAATAAGTGCCCATTTGGAGTCATCTAAGATTGATTCTCTTGCTGATAATACTGGTTTATCATGCTTATCGAAACTAATGACTCTAGCAACAAAAATTGGTGAGTTTTGTAGTTAATGGTCACATACTCTTCCAATGATATCATCGGAGATCTCTGAAATTTCAATGAATCCAAAAGTCTTTTCATTTAGTTAAACTGTGATACCCTTGCCTTTAACCTCTTTAACAAATCTAGCTAGTACCTTTTGACCCTTTACAAGTTTACCTTTGCCTTGTTAATCTACAATACCGAATTGGCCATTATGATAGGCGACTTTAATTTATGCTCCAGGGCTGAACTTTTGAAGAATTGAGCTACCTTCTTTTTAAAGAGTCTCTTAGTTAATGATTCTATCAAAACTAATTTGCCCTCTGACGAAAGGGGAGAGACTAATTTAGATTGGTTGAGAGAAAGAGTAGTTAACATCAGTGATAATAGCATCATAAGTAACACCATTCTTTAACTCTTCCATTGATTAAACAGTTTTTTCAAGAGTGGTCTGATCTAGACCTGAAGTCTTTTTCATGTGTTCCTTTCTTCTTGTCAGTTCAATGAAAGTCTTCTTATCTGGATTTTATCTTTATTTTTTCTATTAAAATCAAATTATAATATTGGTAAAGTATAGCAATTTAGAGTTCTTGAACAGACTGAAAAATATCTAGTCTGCAAAAGTTTAGAAGCAGTTAAGAAATCTTAAAACTATATTGCCATTCTCCCAAACATTTTGATAAACAAACATCATTAGCCATCATTTACCTTGGAAGATTTCACTTTCCAAGCAATTACTTTAGAAGTTACCTCGGACAGTTTCCCAATCATCTCATCTCAATATGATTTGATTTAATTAAAAGACTCAATTCCAAGAAAGAACGCAGACATTAACGAATTAAAAAATGATTTCGAATTCACATTTATAAATTTAATACTGTATTAGCACTGATGCTATTAACAGAATCTTCACTGGAGTTGTTTCAGAGTCAAATAAGAGTGGAGTTATGGTTAAATTCCTCGATGGTCTAAAGAAGCTTGTGATAATTAAGGATCTTGAGACTGTTTAAAACTTCTCTGAGATCTACAAACCAGGTAAAGTTGTAAGAGTTGCTTTGAACAAGTTGAACAGATTATGTCTTAAGAATAATGTCATTTATTTGAACGATCAAACACTCATCCAAAAGGATAAGGAACTTCAAATCAGAAGTTTCTACAGTGAAATAGAGACTCAATTAAAGGCTCATGAAATTAAAATTGGAGATAAGATTCAAGGAGAAATATCGCTTGTAAAAGACTACGGTCTTATTGTATCAGTTGAGAAGTATGAAGGACTTACAGGATTTGTGTTGAGCGAGCACTAAGTAAGTGGAAGAACACACAAAGAAGGCTAGAAAATAACATGCATAGTTATGGACATTGATTTTGAGAAGGAAATCATAGATCTCAGTGAAAAACTTGCTGAAAACACAAAGAGCAAAGACTCAAAGATTGCAAAAGGATCAAACCAGAAAGTTATAGTTGAATTAAACAAAGAAGATTATCTCATAGTTAGTTTCAAGAACAACAAATCTCAATTTGGATTGTTAATGGCTCAAACCTACAACAATGATCATTCTGAAAACCCAAATGAGAAATTCACAATCGGAGATGAACTTGATGTTTAAATCGTGGATCAGACAGAGACTGGATTCTTCCTTACTATTCCAGTGATTGTAGCCCCATCAAAGTCACAAGACAAAAATAAATAAGTGAGTACTGTAAGCCTTGCCCAAGGAGTATAGTATTTAATTCTGATCTTATTTAAAAATTGATTTATATTGTTTATACTCGTCAATGCATAGATAAAGAGCAAAAAACATGACTGTATTTACCTCTAAATTCAATAACAAAGTCAGCTGTCTATTGGAAGACTACATAGAATTGAATGTCAAACTGACAATGAGTTTAAGAATTTCTAAGTAGGAGAAACAGTGTAAGCTAAAGTACTGAAGATCAGCTAAGGTGCTGATAAGAAGATTTTCTATTTTTTTAATTATTAACCTATAATAGCAAGAGATTCATTTAAAATAAAATTAATATTTTGGATTTCATTCTTAAATAAAATGTCAACGAATGAAAATGCTGGAGTAAGCCTCATCTAGCAATATAAAAAATGTCAGAAGGTTAATTAAGAACAATTGAGATAAGCAAAGAATATTGAAGACTTAGTTAATATCAAGATAGAAACTATTGATAAGCTCTTTACTTTAATTCTTCTTTTCTCATTTTTAAAATATCTTGTTTTAAAGCAGTTAGTAAACAAAGACAACACATATAACTTTCATTATGATCCCTTGCAATTCAGGTAATAAATCCCATTAATGGGTGATCGAACTTTTCTCATAAATCAAGCTATACTCCAAAAGAGTTCCCAAAGATAAAGATACGCTCCTTCTCTTAAAGAAGAGAAAAATTTGTTCAGTGGCAACACTACAAAACGAGATTATTTGTAAAATTTTGCACATGCAGGCTTGGACTTGGAGGAATTCACTGCTAGCATTGACAAAAACTCTTAAATAAAGCATGAAAAGAATTAAATGGATAGTATGGTTGGTACAACTATAGAAATTGATCGAAAGTAAGATAACTTATAGGTTGAGAGCCCAGCTAAAGACCCAGTCCAAATTTTGAAATCAATCTTTAAAAAGAAAGAATACAAGAAGAGACCCTTAGAAGCTAATTAGATTGCTAATAAATACAGAAAATTATAACTGAAAGAGTAACAGAAAGTGGAGCAAAGAATGCAGATGAAATTACTTAACTAAAAGCAGTTCAAAGAAGACCAAGATGATTCTAAGTTGTACAACGATATCAACATGAAAATATCTGAGCATTAGTACATTGCATAGCAAAACTAGCTTCATATTAATCATAATAAATTTGGAAATTTCGATATGTAAAAAGATGAACTAATGGAATCTAAATTTATCAGATAACCGACACCACTTGAAAAGGATCCACGTGATAATTTCAGCTACTCTGGTTTAAGAGATAAATTTCAATAAGAGAAGTTCTAAGTTTATGAGAAACCAGAATCTACTCAAAAGCCATTGGGAAATAAATCTCCAATTAATTACAAGAGTTACTATGGTGCTTAATTGAATCAATCTCCTCATTAATAGACTAAAAACGACTGCTTTTCACTAAAAGAGAGACTTGATAATCTTAGAAGAATGTTTGACGATGAAGAGCAGCATATGATTATGAAAGACGAGATTGAAAAAGAAGTGATTGACTATGATTTAAAATTACCTAAAGAGCTCACCTCTAAAAGGCTTAAGAAAGACAGACTTCAATCAGAGGATACTAGTGTAAATGCAAGCGAAGACGAAGTTGAAAAAGAAGATTTGAAGCAATTTTTGGCTGACAAAATTTCACAGATAAACAAGCGTATGAATCATGAGCATCCTAACTTCGATAGAGACTAGAGGAAATCTCAAAAGTATAAAGCTTCAAATTTGTGCAAAATCTAAGCAGTCAAAAATTATGGGTATGAGAAGTTAGAAGAACATTTTAAGAATCGCATGAATAAAACTGGAGTTGATATGGCTTTTAAAAATGCCATACTTAATCAAGAAAAGAAGTAATAAAGGCAGATCACTAAGGAAAATGAAAGGTAATTAGAATCACTGGCTCAACATAAAAGAGTAACTATGACAGCTCCATAGAGACGTAGAGCAGACACAGTTGAGTGTAGAGCTAAAACAGCTAAAGATAAAAACTATGTGTTCGCTTAAATCATGAAAATAGAGAAAATCAATAAAGAGACTGATAAAAAAGTGCAAGTTAAGAAAGAAGAAATTAGGAATGACGATATTCTGAAGATTATAGAGGACACTAAGCGTTAAGTGAAGGAAGAAGAAGAAAGAATGGATGCACTTGAAATTGTTCAAAAGTAGCAAGAACAGCAATATATTCAAGAATTCATGCAGCAATAGCTTATGTACAGTGTGAACCAGCATTCAAAGTAAACTTCTTCCATCAGCCCATACAAGCCATTTTAAGAAATGAAAATCGATGATAATGATGCTACATAATAAAGTATGTCGAATGATTAATTGGAGTAGGCAGCTTTTCAAAGATAGATGTCTGCTGAGAGTGAAGTTAGGACATAACTATTGTCAAGGGAAGCTTAACATCCATTCAAAATTAATAAATATATAAATATGTATATTTAAAAAATTTAATGCAATTCTGGTGTTTAGTTAATCAACTACCAAAATTAAAATTTTAGTTTCTAAAATGATTTATTTAACTTAAATTTTAAAGTTTAAATCCTAAATTATGAAAAAATCATTTTGATTAGTAATAAAAACTAATTAAATTTTTTCCTTAATTAAGGGGCATCATTTTTATTGGTAAAACAAGAAACTAACTCTATTTTGATATCTGAATAAAATAGCGATGTTTCACCAATAACTAAAGCTGTCCCTAACCCAAAATAAATAAACAATATAAATGGAAAAATAATATCGAGTTATTAAAGAAAAATAAACAATTTATAAATTACATTATGTTTTATTCTTCTTTATTCTTAAAAAGTCAAAGGTATTATTATGATAATTACTTTTATATACAAATTTATGATTTATGTTTTTACTCAGCAATAATAAACTTTGCTAAGGAACACATCATCAAGATCTAGAAGAAGTGTGAATAAAAATGAGCTCAATCTCTATTTATTAACTTATTTATCATATTTCTCAATCAGTCTAATGAGTATGGAGTGATATTCAGACCAGATAACGAATACTTTACAGACTCAGAACTCTTAAACAGCACTTAAATGATTGGTGCTTTCAAGCACACTCGCTAGTCAAGTAAAGCCTTAGGAGAAATAAAGTCAGCCTAGAAACCCCAAAAACTTTCAAATATCAAGCAAACCAAACCAGCTTTGATAAATTCATAATCCTTCTTTAAGACTTTTGTGACGACTAAGAAACTTGAATTTATGAGAAATGGCTTAGACCCTATCTAAGAGGATGCTGAATCCAAACTTTCTCTCTATAATTTCTCTCCTCGTAGGTTCAATAGATACCCCAGATTTACTATATTTCTTAGGTAAAATGAGAAATAAGGTGATAGCAACAAGTATGTGATTTAAAACACAGTCAGCTTAAACCCGTAGTTCTTAGCATACTTAATGGAAAATTAGCAACATTTTTAAATTTCAAACATTAAAGATGTTCCCAATAATTAGTAAATAGTTGAGCAGGCTAAGGAATAAGGTATTATCATTACGAATGAAAAATCTAAGGAGACCCAAATTATCGATCCATTTGAAAAAGTGATATTGATTAAAGGCATAGATAATTCCATATTGACTTCATTTAGAACACTGAGAAAACAAAATAATCTAATTAGTGATACTATGAAGGTTATTCATAATAAATTTCAACCATTAAAAACTAAGAACTCTTAAACCCCTTTCTTATTAAAAGTATAATATCTTAATAAACTAATATAAAAAGTAAAAATTTAATAAAACTTAATTTAGTTAAACATGAATAATTTTTGAGTAAAAAAATCTGATTTTTATCACAAAAGTAACGTATTTGATTTGCTAATTTTCATTTAATGAGATTTATCAAAGCAAAAGTAAAATCGTCGATTATTTTATTAAATATTTAAATTTATTAAGTAAAATAAATTCCATCAAGGGAAAAGGTTTTACTTTTAAATGAATGAGAAAAGTCTTTTTGATAAGATGCCCTATCCTTTAACAGACAATGAAGAAGCAATAGATGTAATTAATGCAAGAATATTTGCATAAAATTATAAGTTATCTAGTGAAATAGGAGTGGGATAGACAGTCGATAGCCGAGAAAACACCCAGTATGATGAATCGAAGTTAAATCCATAGTTGATGGACAATCAAGATTAAAATCAAGTTATAGTTAAGAACTAGATACAGCATCAGATCTACATGAGTCCAACAAACACCTCTTCAAGAGACAGAATGAAAATATTCGATGATCTAAATTCTAATGAAATGACTACTTAGAGAAATGTGACCACAGCCCACTTAGAGTCATAACTGAAAAGTTAGGCAAGTCAAAATCAGATAAGAAGAGAGAAGAGCGAAGAAAATAAAATTAAGTCCCACATAATGAGAAGACATAAATATCCCAACGGTAAAATGTCAAATAATAATCATCACTAATTTCAATCGCCTGAGTAAATTCGCAATGAATATTTCAATTCAAAGAAAAGTACTATTTAGCATGAAAGTAGGTTAATGACAGCAAATTAAGATTCTTATGTAGAGTCATAAGACGATCATACTTTTAGTGATATAATTTAAGGGCAGAAATATTCTTCAAAAGTTATTAATCAATTTGGAATTCCATATTAGGTAAGTCAGGAATAACATAGTCTAATGATAGCTGCAAATTCGCCAGTGTATAATACTATAAGTTGGAATGGAACATTCCAAATACCCTCAAATGAGCCACCTTAGAAAATAAGAATTCATACTAAGTACAAGAAAAACTAAAATTAACTCAATTCAGATTTAGGTACTGAGAGATAAAGAACTGCTGGAAGTTATTTTTCTCCATATTTTATCTTATTTTTATAGTCCCTCTAAATCTCCAAATAGCAAAGAGAAGAAAGAGATTATTATTCTATCAAAGATTGATCCAACTACTTAAGCTTTTCCTCTATACTCTCTTGAAACTACAATTTTAGCCAATTAATCATCCTTAAATTCAATGTCATTAAAAAAGAGTAATAAGAACCCATTTAGGTCGATGCCAAACAGAAGACAAGTTAAACCTTAAGTCTAAATTTTAAATCAGTAACCTTAAAGATTAGAGCTTGAATCTCTAGAAAATCAGATGACTGGGAGTTTGAACAATATAAGTCAAGCTACCTTTGGAGAAAGGCAAGCATAAACTGCCAAATAGTCATAGAGGAGACATTCGCAGTTTGACTTTAAAAGCAGTAAAATTGGAGGAATTAGCAACAAGGCTGAATTGAGTAAAA
Source organism: Oxytricha trifallax (assembly GCA_000711775.1). NCBI lineage: Eukaryota > Ciliophora > Spirotrichea > Sporadotrichida > Oxytrichidae > Oxytricha > Oxytricha trifallax. Next base: position 155,709 of record ARYC01000087.1, read on the forward strand.
GCATCAACTAGAATTTGTTTAAGCAACATTAAGTTCTTCCTCCTCTTTTACAAAATCAACATTCTGCTTTACAGTATAACTAGACTCTTCAATCTCATTTAATTTACATTTATTCATGAATTTCTTTGCTAATCTATAAACCAGCAAACAAATCTGAAGAATGGCTTCAATCCAGTATTCAACCAGCTCCCAATGAATAACACTTCCAAGATAAAACAAGTAATCGATGATCTTTATAGTAAGGAAAAACGCTATACTAAACAATACGCAAGAGATGATCTCCTTTAAGTTTAGAACCCAATTTTCAACTTGAATAAATATTAAAACCTACAATCATACACCAACGTTGCCAGTAAAACTGAAATGAGAACTTAGTATCCAACTGGGGGGGGGTCTAAGTCGGTGCAAAAATTTTTTCAGAATCCTAAGTCGGTGCAAAATTTTTTTTCGCAAAAACATCAAAATCCCTAAGTCGGTGCATGATCAATTTTTGACATTATTGATATATTTTATCATCCTACCCCACATAAAAAGTATCATTATTAACTAAAATTTATGTCTCAGCTTCTGAATCGAACTCCTTCATTAAATTTCGATCATAGGACACTTATAATATTATTACAAAAATATTTTTTTCTCTGTGACAGATATTTGTTTAAGTAAAATAAAAAAATATTATTTCATATTTTAATATAGTTCTGTAAGCAAAAAATTTGGGATTAAGAACATCATAATTATTCGCTAAATTTAATGATGTCTGGAATAAAAAAATCGTACGTATTGATTAGAGTATTTAAAAAAAAGACAATTAATTGAGTCAATGGTTTTTATCATAAGGTTAGACATCATTAAATTTAGCGAATAATTATGATGTTCTTAATCCCAAATTTTTTGCTTACAGACAATTAGATATTAAAATATGAAATAATATTTTTTTATTTTACTTAAACAAATATCTGTCACAGAGAAAAAATATTTTTGTAATAATATTATAAGTGTCCTATGATCGAAATTTACTGAAAGAGTCCGATTCAGAAGCTGAGACATAAATTTTAGTTAATAATGATACTTTTTATGTGGGGTAGGATAATAAAATATATCAATAATGTCAAAAATTGATCATGCACCGACTTAGGGATTTTGATGTTTTTGCGAAAAAAAATTTTGCCCCGACTTAGGATTTTGAAAAAATTTTTGCACCGACTTAGACCCCCCCCCCCAACTGGGTAAGCTTAGATTTTCGGACCTAACTTCTTGGGGATTGGCAATGCGAATCAGCAATACCAAAGTAATGGCATGAACATTAGAGATGAAAGTCAAGAGCAATAATATCAGTAATAAAATAGAAGATCAATCAATAATAGTGGTATAAGGTAATAGCAAGTTTAATTTCAGTAGCTTCAAGATGTTACAATGATACCCAATCAATATGACTATATGATGAATGGAGACTTAACAGGGAGCTTATAGCTTACATCAACATTTAAGAATTAGAATTTTGGTGATGTTATAAAAGCTGGTGGAAATAAACAATGAAAAGATCTTAATTTAATCATTTATTAAATTAATTCTTTGCAATTATAAAGATAATTGATAAAAATTTAGAAAAGCTTTTTATATTTCTCCATTATATTTTATAAATATTTGAAAAGATATGATTATAACTTTACCAATATTTGCTTTATCCTGAGATACCTTCATGAAGGTTTTATACTTGTCCTTGAGAGCATCATTTTCACTTTCTGTTGGAAGGAAATCTTCAAACTTATCTTAGTTTTATTGGCCTGTCACTTAAGTCTTACTCTTCTTGTCCTTTCCATTCTTGCTAGCTTCTTCCCTCAATTCCTTAGCCTTTGACTTATCTAAAGTAAGAGCCATTCCTTAATCCTTCTTTTTAAAGAGAACATATGCCTTAACGATTGAGCCGAATTTAAGTGAACTGAAATCCTTCTTGCTTCCCTTTGAGTTGGCTTTAATGTCTGCGAAAGTCAAGAGACCCTTGATACCTCCGAATGATTTAACGACATAGCCATATTCGTTTTCACCAACGATGACACCGTAGAGCTTAGATCCTTTCTCAACTTCTCTGTAACTTTGATATACAGGTACTTTAGCCTTAAGAAGTGTGTCTTTTCTAGTAAAATCGAGAGTTCTGGTTTTCTTGTCAACATTGAACACTCTCATCTTAAGAGTCTTACCGAGATCTTTGTATTTAGGTGGAATGACCTTCATTGGGAAATCTGCCATATGTTCAAGATATAAACGACCCTTAACGAAATCGTTGACTTGAAGAGTAACGAATTTCTTGTCTTCATTAACTTCTGTAACCATTGTGCTATTAACACATTGAAATTCTTTAATGATTTTTAATCTAAAATTCGCATTAATTCTATATAATAATGTAATCTCCGCACTTAAGGTCTTCGTAAGTTAAAGTAGCACTGTTAAGAATATCTTCTTTAATAGATAAGATTGGAAGCCCATCGAAATAATTGATTTCCTTGACTCTAACCTTCTCAAGTTTTTAGCCTACCTCTAACTCATCTGATTTCTTAGCTACCTTTTGCTTCTTGTCTTTTGATTAAGTTGGGATCTCTTCTTCTTCCTCTTCTTCTTCAGGTACAACATCTTCTTTAGTAAAAATTAATGAATTAATTTACAGCAAAGAATATATTTATATCTAAGTTTATGACTCTTGTGTAGGAATGCAATTTGATCCTTGCCGAACTTGACCTTGTAAGAGCCACCATAAAGTTCCTTTTCAACGGTTGCTTTTTCAATGATCTGTCCTACATGCACTCCGCTCTATTTCATAGTATTATAGACAACCTTGTCATTCATTTGTTTGATGTGTGGTAAAAGAGACATTTGAACGTTTTAAGCTTGTGGATCTACTGCGATCACTCTAGCTCCAATCTTTTCGCCAATCTTGTACTTAGTGGGGTCTGATTTGTCCAAGTGATCTGTGAAAATGGTTCCCTTGAAGCCACCTAAGAAAGTCAACTCAATACCGTTGTCAAGGATCTTTGAGACTTTAGAGTTCACCATAAATCCAGGTTTAAATTTGCAATTTTTAAAGATTTTAATTGATAATTTGAGCATAAAATATAGGTTTGAGATTGTGAATAGTGATATCCTTGACATTCATATATTAATGGTATTCTTCAACTGATTGATTAATGAATTCACACTTGGCTACTTTTGAACTTGCGAGAACTGTCTTAATCAAAACTTAGACTAAAGATCCAATCTGTAAATGTTAAGTGTCATTGGTGAATGGAAGGAATCCCTTTGTTTTATCCTTCAAGCCAAAGTTAATCAAATGTCCCTTTGCTTCCTTTGATTCAACTAAACCTTGCAAAAGCATATTTGGGGCTAAGTTTTCAGCAGACAAAGATTTGTTCAAGTGATCAATCTAAATGGTGAGCTGTAATTTCTTGTTTCTGTTTCCACTGGTCTCTGTGTTATATTTAGAAGTGCCAGCTGAGAGTAAATAAAATCGTGATTTAAAGTCTAAAAAATGAATTTTACTGAAAGAACTGATGCGATGATAAACTGTCCTATTTTGAATTTATCAGCCAAATGGCTTAATCCCTCTAAGCTCACGTATCCCTTAGTATTTCTAGTATAGTTGACAATCAAATACTTAGTTTGGATTTCACTAATGGCAAAAAGTCCCAAGCTTCCCACATTGAACTTGAGTCTGTTGATCTTATTTGCAGCTACTTCACTAGTCTTATCGACATGTGTCTTGGCTCCTTTCTTTTTAGAAAGTTCTTTATTGGCTCTCTTTGAAGTTTTGCCTTCTTCTTCAACGACTTCCTTTTCAACAATATCTTCGTCACCCTCCATGTCAAATACTCTCATCTCATCATCGATTGCTTCATCCTCATACAACTTGGCCATAAATGCTGATCTCTTTTTTCCATTTGATAATAATATTATTTTTATCATCAAATTAAAAGAAACAAATTACCCCTATAACTGGCCTAACTAAATGTTTGATCATAATTTTAAATAAAATAATTATTCCAGTTTTATGTGTCTTTCCTTCAGAAACATCCTAGGCCATGGTTTGCTTGAGCTCGTCTTAAGCCAATTTCTTATTGATTGGTGCCTAGTTGAATATAAAACCCTTGGTCTTCTAGTTATTTGCACTTCTTGGGAAGAAGTCTTAACTCTGCTATTACAATTATTAATTTACCCTTATAACCCCTCCCCAAAATTAATATTTAATTATAAACATATTATTCCTTGCAATATTTAGGTGCTTTGGTTTTCATGGTAAATAAATAAGTGCTATATAGTTGTTTATTAATAAATTAATATTAAGTAATAGCACTTTCCATCATACATATAACACCAAATGAATAAATATGCTGCAATTAGCATAATTAAAGTATTATATTTAGAGTTAAAGTAAAATAGTAGAATGAAAAATAAAGAAGAAGAAATTAAGCCATTAATCATGAAAAGACTGCCGACCCATGAAGAGTTCAACTCATCTAAAAACAACAATAATGATGATGAATTTAACCAGGAATCTGATCTAAATTCTCCTAATGTCACGGATAAGCATACGCCTGTATTTGAAGATGTCGATGATGTTTTGATAGCATGTGTATTCATTATTTATTTGTAAAACTATATCTTACTATATGACTAAGAAATGGATTTTATGCACCAATAATTTAAAGAATTAATCATTAAATTTTATGTGGAGGGTTTGGAAAATTTTAATACTTATCCTTCACTATTATTGTTACAGGTATGGCAGCTGGAGCATTTATTCTCTACAATTTATAAACTTCCCTAAGCAAATTAAATAGATATTTGTATAATTTAAAATACTTAAATTCACACTGTATTTTTGCATTAATAAAAATACTTCATTAAATAATAAAATAATTTTCGATATTCAAATAGAATGTATTATATTATTACTATTATTTGCTCTCGAACTCTTAATATAAAAAATGTAGAGGTTTACTATTTCGAGAAAGAACCGGCCTACATGTGCCGTTATGACGAAATCTCTCCCTATGACAAATGCAGTAAATCCAAAATATGTGACTCAACCATACCAGTGCATGATTGGTACATTGATTTCACTAATGAGAACAGTTTACATAACTGGGTGGAGTAACTGGACTTGCACTGCGCATCTGATATTGCTATCAGTTTCATTGGATCTTCATTTTATATTGGGACTTTTGTTGGGAGTTTTATACTGCCCAGAGCTTCTGATGTAGTAGGCAGGAGACCTATGTTTCTTTTAGGTTTAGTCTTGTATTTTTGCGTAATAATAAGTCTAGTGTTTAATAAAAGTTTAGTACTTGCTTACATACTACTATTCTTTGGTGGAATATCAGAAACAGGTCGATATTACGTGGCTTATGTATACTGCGTTGAAATGATGCCCACAAAGTACTAAAATTTAAGTGGTCTTATGATCTTTGTTGTCTTTGGATGTCTGTAAATTCTATTCTCGATATATTTCTGGTTTATCTGTAAAGACTGGGCAAATTTGGCTTACTTAGGTGGCATTCTTACCATCATTAGTTTCGCCTTGACACTTTGGAAGTTACCAGAGACTCCAAGATTTTTCTTTAGTAAAAAGAAGTTTCATGAAGCGAGAAAGATTCTCTTAGACATAGCAGAATTTAATGGAAAGAAAGACTTTAAATTTTTCATATTTGAGTGCGAATCCAAAAGTGAAGGCAATAGACTTATATCAGATTCAGAAATTTCAGCAAAGCCCTCAACTGAGTTTAAAAATGGAATAAATATCTTGAAAGACACAACTGAATTTTCAAGCATAGAACCTGAAGCAAGGCTTTCAGAGAAATAGAAGATTGTACAGGCTGAACTATAATTAAAAGGCAATTTGAAAGAATTGATTTAGAATCCTACATACATTAAGAATCTGTTGATAATGACTACAATCTGGTCATTTGGTTCTTTTGGATTTGCCTTCATTCCCTTCTATTTGGATTCACTACATGGAAATACTTATTTATTTGCTATTTTCTCTGGATCTGCCGAGCTACTGGCTTCATTGGCTTGCATTTTAATTACAAGATGGATCACACTAAAGTAATCACATTAATTTTTAATGTTTCTATAAAATTAAGAGTTAATTTGTTCTGTTTTTTGGAATCAATCCTAGTATTTTGTTCAATAACATGTGCCGCATCATTTGCAATTATATTTGCCTTTGGTTCAACTGATATTTTAGTTGCTCTCTTAGTACTTTTTAATAATTTTGGAATTACAAGTACTTTTGATATTGCCTATTTACTAAACACTGAAATGTTCCCAACTATCTTTTTGATTTAATTAGAAATATTTTATAATTTATTCACAAATGATATATTTTTATTACTTTTTGGGAACTGCATATGGATTTTGTAATATCATAGGTAGGTTTATCACAATTATGTCACCAATCATGGCAAAAATATAACATCCCTACCCCATGGTATAACTTAATAAGAATAATTTTGGGAATTCTATAGTTATCTCTTTTATAATCTTTTTACATATATAAAATGCTAATTTAGATTTACTCTTTTGTAAATAATAGTTAGGTTCTATAACATTAAAAAAATTCTTTATTTAAGCAAAATCTGAATCTATTATGTCTTTCTTAGGAACATTCATTAAAATTAAAATGTGAGTTATATAATACTTTATAGAGATCTTAGAATTTCAAGTATTACTGGGAAGATAAATATTTTAAACCATGTATATGTCTATTTATTTCAGTTTTTGCAATATTTATGGTAATATTTTCAGGAGTATCTGCTGTCTTATCAATCTTTTTAAAAAGAATGCCAGCTTAAAAGAGCGAATGAGAGAAGATAAAATATATTTAGCGATAATTCATCAAATCAATTTCTTAACAATAATCTCAAGTTGATATTTTTTGCGTAAAATACGGATAAACTCCATTTTATAGTAACATGAAAGAAAATCGAAACTAAGCAATTATTCAATAATAATCGCCAACTCAAAGCTTAATATCAGACACTCAAACACACGGAGGAGATGATGAGGAACCCTATAAAGGTTTAAATAAAAACACAATTAATACCCATGACTCAGCTCATTTAGAGGACTTGCGAAAATATGACCCACCCAATTTCGGAAGTGGAGGAAGCAATGATAACTCAAACTCAAAAGCTAACAATCTAGATGGCCGAAGACTCAATAATCAATAAGCTAATAATCCAGCAAATCAGACTAAATTCTCTTAATAAAGTAACCAATCGCAATAACCATCGATACAGTCTCAAAAGTAAAGCTCTAAACCCCCTCTTAACAATTAATCTAACTTAAACACTCAAACCTAGAGGCCTTCTTAAGTGTAGAATTCTGTTTATAACAATAGAGATAGCGAATCAGTAGAGCGAATGGCCTAAATCAATGAAAAACTTAAACAAGAATTACACGAAGTGATCAATAAAATGGAGACATAACTTAAACGTTTTGAGGATAAGCGCAGAGCCAAGATTGAGTCAGACCTCCAAACCAATACAGCTATGATTGATAAAAACTAGAAAATCAGAATGGGTCAGAAAAAGTTCCAAAGAATCAAGCAGGAGGTGCAAGAAATGTGGGCCTAACTCGAACATTCGTACAATATAGAATTGATTAACAAACTTGAGGATGAACTCAAAGACAAGACAAATCGTATGACTTCTGTCAGAGAAGAAGTAAATTCAGTTTAAAAGATTGAAAAAGAGTAAAATGGGGCTCTTGATAACCTTAATCGCAATAAGGAAAACAGCGATAAAATATCAAATCTTAGCAATTAATTAAGAGAGCACAAAGATGAGTATAAAAAGCTGAAAGAATTAAGTTTGTAAGACTAGAAGCTGCTTAAATAGCAGCATGAATAGAAAGTTAGGCTTGAGGAAAAATGCAAGAAAATATAAAAAATGATTACTGATTCAAAGAACAAAAATACAACTCAGAGAAGTAATGCTCCTAATCAAATGGTCACTGATTTCACTAAATAAAAGTTAGAAATATAAAGGAAATTTAAATTCACTTTTGTGTTTTATCAATTTATGAATATTTCATGTTACTGATGTTATTTTGTTATTTATTTGGTAAAGATGGTTGTCCGTTACCACTAATATTGCTATTATCTGTCAATTAAATTGGATGCTTATTTTTAGTCGAAATATTGCCATTATTCTATGCGTTTTAATTTTGAAGTGCAGACTTAATCTAAGCCTGTTGTTATTGCTAATGAATTGCATTTTAATTTTGGATTTATTTTGAAGCATTCAAACTTTCGTTGTGATAGAAGTCATCATCTGATAGATTGTCATTTAGCTAAAGCTTTTTTTGGCTTTAAGTTTCATTTTTAGGGGCATTATAATCCTGTTATTTCCTAGTACTGGAATTTTATCTCATGGCAGTATGATCTACAACTCTGATTGCTGTGGCACTTTTTGATATCTCAGGAAACTTATTATTGTCTTGTTTACTCTATAATTCTTGATTTCTCTATTAATTTTAGGGTTGCTTTGTCTTGCTATTGATATACAAGTTATTGCCGAAATCCTCATCTTCGTCTTCATCACTTCCCAAGTCAATATCGTCTTCTGAGTCCTCTGCAAGCTAATATATTGGTTTTTTGTTCTAGCTCAACTGAGAACTTTAACCACCATTATTCATTGGTCTGTGATCAACCTGCTGGTTTGTCAACATGCTATTCATATTGCTGAGCTTGCTGTTTTTGTTCTTATTTGAAGTTGATCTAGGTTGGACTACTTCATCCTCGAAAAGCCCAGATTTCTAACCTATAGTGGGAAGACGATTTAGATTCGTAGGAGCTAATTGTTGTTTTATAGTGGCTTCTTTCTTTGGTTAGTTCTTCTTGAAGCTGTCACCGTAATCTAAACATAAAAATTATAAGAATCAAGTGATAAGTAATACCATCATTAATGAATTCGTTATCCACATATTCATCATCTTTATCGAACATCTTTGATTGGAATTTGTAAATTAAATCTCAAAATGATAACTTATAATATTTCATAAATTTAAAATAATTCCAAATTAATCTCAAATTCTTGTGTTCATATTTAGTATTTAATTTCTGCATATTCCTACAAGTAAATTTTCACTATAATCTTTCGCTTACTTGACTCTTGGCATTTGTGAGGGAAGTTCAAATTATGATTAACTGATTTCCTCATGAATGGTATGCAGCAGTTTATCATCCTAATCTAAGTTCTGATTAGCATTTGCATAAATTTAATCATCTTAAGCTTGCAAATTCTGACTTTCCAATATGTTATCGCCATCATCGTAAATGTAATGTTCTTATTTTGATTGTTCATCTTGAACCACAGACCTTTAATCATCACTATCTATGTTAAGATTTAGTTAGCCTAGTATGTCAGCATTTGGCTTTGAATTTTGAGGATTTTACTTGTTTGGAATCCCTGATTTTGAACGATGAGATAACTGACTGGTGTTACTGTTCTTTCTCTTAAGAACTGGATTATTTTTGCTGTTTCTTATATTGAACTGTTTTGGTGCAGCTTAAATAGACTTTCCATCACTGCCTGCTGTACTGTTCTATCTTGTGATAGTTTGAGGTCTTTGATTTGCTGGTCTAGATTTAGATTGTTATGATGCTTTAGTTGAGGGTTGACTGATTTAGTTTTTAGAACTATTAACTTTCTGAATAGTCTTTTGACTGTTATCGCGAATTATTTTTCTGTGGGCATTGTTTGGTCTAATGTTATTGCCTCCTCTTTTACTTGACATTCTATCCCTAAATACATGATCTTAACAAAAAGTGAATTACTTACTCATCAATAAGTGAATCAAATTAATCATTCAGCCTGGTGTCTACACTCATATTTACCTTACTGGCATCTCCTCTTCTTAATGGTTTCAACTTAGTATTTGGTACTTAATTCTTGAGTTCTTTGATCTTCAAATCACTCAACTTCACTTCTTAGTCCTTCTCTTTAAGCTTAATGGATAGTATCTGCAATTCATGATTTAGTTGCTTTAGTTGTTTGTCTAACTTTGACACTTAAGATTTAAGCTTCTTTTCTTACTGCAATTTTTGTTCCTCCATCTCTTTGACTTCATCTTCTAACTTTTATTTAGATCTCGATTAATTTAGGTTAATTGAATATGCAGAAACCATTGAGCAGACCACATGACATAATAGATGAAGAAGATTAAATACAAGAAGACGTGAACAACATGAGTTATGCGTAGGATGACTTCGAGCAGCCTCTCTATGAATCAAGAACAGGTGTAAATCACATAAATTAAAGCAGCAAAAATCAATTGAACCTGCATGAATCATCAATTAGAAACGATGTAATTGGGCAGAGTGCAATGTCACATTAATCCTTCATAAATGATGATAACATACAGTAAAATAGTTCACAATAATCACCATAGACACACAAACAAGGCATAGATACAGCTATAGGCGATAGTTAAGTGAATAATTAACAATAGAAGCAAGGCAGCAATAATAATGTATTTGCCAAGCCATCGTTTATGATGAAGAAAAAGCGCTGATAATCTGATATATCAAATCTCACTTTACATTTATTTTAAATATGCAATAAAGTTAAATATAAAAATGTGTATATTGAAAGTCAATGTTAGAAATCAATATTAAACAGTAATTAACAAAAATATATTATGATTATTAAAAGGATAAAAGATAAAATATTATGATAATTACATTAATATTTAAATGGAAAAATCTAATAATCTCATGGAGTTTGATAGTCCACATGATTAAGATATTACCAAATTATTAATTTATGAATAAATCTGTTTTAAATTACTAGATTTTTATTGTTTAAAATAACACGACAGATTATGAAGAGATAAAAGTGCAGGATGTTGAGCATCCAGAAGACGTATTAAGTCATGTGCAAAAATCAAAATTGTCTTAGTAAAACAATGGAGACGCTTCCTATGAATTACAACAAGAAAAAGATCATGTAAGTTTCATAGCAGGAACAATTCTGTGATAATTATATCATATCCAATGATGACGATTATAAAGAAGATCTTTTTCATCATATATAAAACAGCAACATATTATTTGCAAACAATATCATAAAATAAGTGAAATTCTCTAAACTCAAATTTAATATAGTTAGTTAGTGAGTTAGTTTTTAGCCATTGAATTAATTTACGGGAGGTTATCAACCGTTTATATGGATTAACATCAAACCTTTCAAAGTAATCTCGGACTAACACGATTTTCTGAATTCCCATGCGCTTTGTAGTAAGGGCATTTCTTTAATATAGTTTAACTCTGATATATCAAGAAATCCATCGTAAGAAGGGGGATCTTCTAAAAGGAAAATGACTATTGAAGATTTTGATATACAAGGATAAATAAAATAAAAATTGGAATTTTTTATACCTATATGAATATAAACACATTTTTTAAACAATTTAAGGAGTATTGGGTGAAGGATCCTACGGCAAAGTTTACTGTGCTTAAGAAAAAAGTGAAAAGAAACTCTACGCAATAAAAGTCTTGGATAAATATCACATTATGAAGGTAATTTATTATTTACACTACAATTATAAGTTTCTAAACATCTCAATTTTTAGCATTCAAAAGTAGAAAATGTGTTCAGAGAAAGAGATTTACTTCGGTCTTTAAATCATCCTAATATCATCAAGCAATTCTTCACTTTTTAAGATGACACAAACCTCTATTACGTGTTTGAATATGCAAGCAAAGGCAGTTTGACAAAATTAATCCAGCGAATACACACTCATGGCAAAATGCCAATTGATTTGATAAAATTCTATTTTGTTCAGATTTTGGGAGCTCTTGAGGCCATGCATAGTAAAAATATATTGCATAGAGATTTGAAGCCTGAAAATATACTCTTAACTGAAGATTGGCACATTAAAATAGTAAGCTTGACATTCAACTTAAATAAGTCTAATATTTTAATCAATTTCTGTAGATTGACTTTGGTGACGCTTATAAAATGGAGGACCAAAAAGAGGTTATTTAAGATATTACAAAAGACCCTGGTAAGCGCAAAGCAACATTTGTTGGCACACCCTTATACGTGTCCCCAGAAATGCTACAAGATAATATTTCCAGTCCCGCAGGAGATATTTGGGCTCTAGGATGCATATTGTTTCAAATGATAACCGGGGATGTACCTTTCAAAGCGCAACATGACTATTAAACTTTTTAACTTATACTGGAGAGGAAAATGACTTTCCCTTCAGATATGGATGAATAAACAAAAGATTTTATTGATTAAACTGTTATAAATTAGATCTTAAAGTAAAATTCGAGTTATAAAATGTCACAACAAATTTAAGTTTAAATGCTTCAAGTTGATCCCTTGAAAAGAATAGGCATGCTACATATGAATGAATGTGCTCAAAAATCCTTTGAAGTAATAAGAGCACACCCATTCCTATCAGACGTTAATTTTGAATAATTTGTGAGTTAAGCTGTTCCGATGCCTAAAGCTATTTCTCTAATTTATGATAAATAATTGACTATGAAACGCATGAAAAAGAAGTAAGATAATGGAGGGGTTAGTCCCTCGAAAGAAATCAAGGAAATTAAAAGAGGGTTGCTTAAGAAAAGAAATGAATACTATATGAAATAATCCAGGACTTTCATTTTAACTAGCGAACCTAGATTAAGTTACTATAAACTTTAAAGTCAATTAAACTTTTATTTTTTAAACTGAAAATCCTTTTTAAGTTTAAGAATGAAACTGAGTACAAAGGTAGAAGACTTTTAATTTTTTATTAAAAATATTGATTTTTTACAAAGGAGAAGTACCTCTGAATCGTTAAGTTTATGCTCGTAGGAGTGGAAGGGACAGATTTGAATTAGTCACTCCTAACAGGACATATTTTTTATCCGAGGCTGTAGCAGGCGACTCAGATGCCTGGATAACTTCAATAAATAACGCCATATCAGAATTCTGCCCAGATAAGTGATTCAGTTTCATAGTTTAAATCAAATATAGTACAGAGTAATATTTATAATTATTTTATTTGTCGTTTTTGCTGTTTTTTAACTTATTTTAAATTTTTCACTATTCCAAATCTAATTATACTAAAGTCAATTAGATTTAATAAACAAGAAGAATTGCATTAATTATAATAAAATATTAGTTAATTAATTATTCTGTAATATTGGTAAAATACAATAAATAATTTGTAAATTAATTTTCATAAGTAATATGACTACTTAAACTCTTTTAAATTTATGATCTTAGAATATTATTATCAATTCTTTTTTATAAAATAATTTAGTCTGAATATCATCATAATTAGTTTTACTCTATGTTGAAAATGTATAGTAAGTTTATTTAAAATTAATTATATTCCTTTAATTAAACAAATTGAACTCTTTGATTTAAGTCAAGTTTTCTGATTAATTTAAATTTAAAATAAAACCTATAGAAGGAACATTTTTTATCTTATGTTTTTTATCGATAAAATAATGTTGAAGTTGAATACCAATTAGTACGATTTCCTAATTTAATCGTAAATTTGTACTATCATTTTCAATGAATTCTACCAGAAATTAAAAATCGCTTGATCGTTCTCAATAGATCACTGATTTAAATGGCTTCTCGTTTATAATGGATTAAGACACTAATATTGAGCCCTCTAATTTCGAAAAGAAAATAACATATTAAAATTCTTTACAAGAAAATCAAAAAGAATAGAATTATAGCAACAGTAAGTTTATTATAAATCTAAGCTAAAAGTGCAAAATCAATGATGAAAAATTACTATTAAAAAAACGATATAAATTTTCTAAATTGCTCAATAAATTGATATTTGATTTGCTGTTTTATAGGGAATTCTTAGTAAGTAGGACAGCCTTAGTATTAATAAGAAATAAAAGGAAAAAAGAACAGAGACCATAGTACAGGTTTGACGGGATTGAATTAGAAATGAGAAGTCAGATTTACTTTAAATAATCATTCTACTTAAGAAATTGAAGCTAAGATTGCAGATAATAAAGTAAGAAAATTACAAATATTTTCGATATGTTTCCAATTTAATTAATTGCAAAGAATTTAGAGATAAACTGTATCCGGGGCACAAGTTGAGTTCTTTGATTAAATTGACTTTGAAAAAATATCTCTTCAAGATTTTTCCACTGGGAAGAAATTAGGGAGTGGTTCATTCGGATAAGTTTTCAAGACTAAATTTAAATTAAATAATTAATCATACGCATTAAAAAAACTTGAAAAAAAGTTCATTGTAAAGGTATAATTTTCTCAATAAAAAAACATTGATTGATATAGAACAAAAAATAGAAGAATCTTTTGAGAGAGAAGACTATTTTAAAAAGCTTAGATCACCCAAATATTATCAAATTGCATTAAGCATTTTAGGTATTTCAATTTTTATATAACATGTTATGTTAAGGATGAAAAGCATGTATATTTTCGGGGGGGGAAGTTTCCTGCCCCAGAATTTTATATGCACCCAAGGGGGGAAGTTTCCTGCCCCCAAAAAGGTAGTTTCCTGCCCCGTACATAAAAATATGCAATTTTTATAATTTTCAAAGAATCTTTATCATCTATTATTATGTAGTTTTTTTAAAAAAAATTTAGCTTCAAATATCATTTCTACCTTGATAATCAATTTAAAATTTAATGAAAATTACATTAATTATTTAAAAAACACTTATTTTAGCCTTGTCAATAATATATAATTTGATAACGAATAATTATGTACCTTGAAAATTATATAATAATTAATGATGTATAGTACATGGTTATGGTTACTGAAATTGAAATTAATTTGTTTCTATTAAATTTATTGCAAAAACATAAAATTTAATGTTGGGGGCAGGAAACTACCTTTTGGGGCAGGAAAATGTCTGGGGGCAGGAAACTTCCCCCCCCATATTTTCTATATGAGTATGTGAATAAGGGCACTTTGTCTAGGATGATTCGAAAATTTGAAGGGAAGTTTCCTTTAGACCTAGTACGATTTTATATTGCTGAGATAATTACCACTTTGGAATATTTGCATAATTAAGGCATAATTCATAGGGATGTAAAGCCTCAGAATATCTTAATCACAAAAGATTTCCACATCAAACTTGTAACTTCTATTGAATTTGTTAATTTTATGTTAGTGTGATTTTGGGGACTCGATCAAGTTAGAGTAAGGAACATATTTTTCTACAGATCAAGATGTATCTTACCTCATACCATAGCAGGGAACTTTTTGTGGCACGCCTCTTTATGTATCTCCAGAAATGCTTGAGAAGAGCATTTCTTCTCCAGGAGCTGATTTATGGGCTCTAGGGGTTATAATTTATGAAATGATTTGTGGCTAGCTGCCCTTCAAGTCAAGTTAAGAATGGCAAACATTTCAATTAATCATAAATGTAGATTACAAATTTCATTCTAGTTTCGATTAAGTTAGCAAGGACTTAGTTTCAAGGCTACTAATTAAAGAGCCTTAATAAAGGTTGGGAGCTGGACCCATGGGAAGTAAAAACGATTATTAAGCTTTGAAAAATCATCCATTCTTTGAAGGAATAGATTGGCGAAATTTAAATCAACAAAATCCACCAATAAAATCTAAATAGCAACAAGCAGTATAACTTTAAAAACATAAGAATTAATCTGTAATTCAAAGTCAAGATATGATGGAGATGATTGACACTTCAACAAATAAAAATGCTAACTAAATAAATAATTTTCATAAACGTCATCAGACAATAGATGCAGAAATATAATTCTAATAAGCCAAGTTTAACCAACCTGAAATTTCTCAATAAATTGCTTCCCTTTAATAAATGACTAAGACTCCTCCAATACCAAAAAGAGAGGCTATAGATATGTTGTAATAAATTTAAGAATTAAAACGTGGCTTCTTAAAAAAGAAAAACAGATTTTTCATGCAATAAATCCGAATCTTTGTTCTAACAAGTGAGCCACGCTTAAAATACTACAAAAATGATAATGACTTCAGGGGTGAGATATCCTTGACCAGCGATGTAGTAGCGAAATACAATGGAGACGGGTCTTTCAAACTAAAAACCAACCGCAAAGTATATGTAATGAGGGAAGTTAATGCTGGAGAGGCTGAGGATTGGGTTAATGCTATAAATGAAGCAGTCGAGAATTTCAGCTTAAATTTGTAATGAATAAGTATAAGTTTAAATTATATATAACTATGACGAAGTACAAATATAAATTATTATCAATCTTTACGAATTTAATAAAAGAATTTTTTTAACCTTTTATGCATAAATTTAATCAAATTCAGATTAAGATTCATAATTAATTTTTGCAAGATTTTCAAACTGGCTCTAATGATGACTTTATTGATGACCAAGCTAAATTCTTTGCTGACTTTATTTTCAAGGTAAATTTTATAAGCGCTTAATCATAATTTTATTTATAAAGAGTGTTGGCTATTAAAACGATGAAGAAATTCCTATGATTGAACTATAGAAGGTAATTTTGAACGGAGACAGTTCGGAGACTGAACTATTGACTATGTTCTGTGGAATCGATAACTTCGATAACAAACAGAAAAACTGATTTATGAAATATATTAAGTAACATTTGAGAAATATATCTAGACCTTATGATAGACTGAGTTTTATAATTAGTTCATAAAATTGTAAATTTCTTTTCTATTAATCGCGCAGTAGTGTTAATATAGTGAGTTAATCAGAGGAAAATAAAATTAATTTATCAAATAAAGATTTAATAATCGTCTTAGCAAACAAAATGGAAAAAGGAGGTCTATACAACAGAGGCAGTATTTTACTCAGCAAATCAAAGAAACAAGTCAATAAAAATCATACTTTTGCTGTAAGTTTACTTACTATAATTTTAAACTAATTTTTAGGACAAGGAATTTGAAGAGACTAATGAAACCTTCAAGAAGAAGCAAGAAAAAATGCAGGTAAGTTAATCTTCCCCCTAGTATTTTGTGATTCATAATGTGACATGAAAAATTTAAAACCAATATAAGAGCTCAATAATCTTAACAATTGACTATAGGTTATCCACGAGCACAGAAGAATCCAAGTTTACGGTTCTCAAGAGGAAAAGAAGCAACTTGCAAAGTCCTATCACAACGAGTGCGACAACCTAGTCTATTGGCAAAACAACAAGCGCCAAGAAGAACAGCGCAGAGACACCTTCGAGACTACTCGATGCAATGATATCTTCAACACTCAATGCGAAGCAGCTAGAAGAGAAGAGGTAGCCAAAAGGGAAATGCTCAAGAGAGTCCAAGAGGAGAACTTGATGATGTCACAGAACAAGAAGAGAGTTGATGTTATCAACGGAGTCCAAGAAAATAATAAGAATCAATAACATATCACAAGTGCCAAGCATCAATACTCTGCTATGATTAGATGAATAATCAGTGCGCTTAGAATAGCATTTAAATTTCTTATAATGTGAGATATATCCCCCTAGAAAAAGTGAAGCTGATAAAAACTTATTGCATCTATGATACTAATTTATTTTTAAGTTAAAACTTACCAAAGTATTTAAACTTTTCCCTCTAATCACATCGTTATTAAACTAATTCCTAAACATCATATTAAATTTATATTTTAATATCTTGCTTTAAAAATGAAACCATTAATGTTAAACCAGTAAGCAGCCCTTCTGAATTAAATTTCTTCAAAGAATGGCTATACATAAGACAACTCGCCTGTAAGCTTCAATCAAAATTATATTTTTCACAAAAATTAAAAAATAATCGCTTGAAAAAACAGAAATGTTGTGAAACTCCCATAATTGATAAATCTCAGTCATGAATTTTACTCAAATCAAAGCTTATCAAATGACAGCTTAATAATTCATTAACAAAATTCACAGCAGTTTATATAAAAATAAGGTTCATAGTAACCAACCAACCCAAATTTAATAATAAAGTCTAATGTGAGCGTCGGCAACAATTCTTTTATAAATCATTTGCCTTACCAGAACCTTAAATAATCTTTAAATATATAATCTAACACAGCAAATAATAAGAGCATTTTGTAATAATAATAATTGCTGATAAATAAAGATTAGTAATCTTAGTAATAGTAGAGAAATCAAGCCTCATCAATTATGCAAGAACAAATCACTTATGAAGCACTCAATCTAAAAAATATATCTGTAAATGGAAGAAGTTAAATTCCTGCTAAAAGCTAGGATAACTCCACTAAAAATTAAAGCACAGAGAATTAAAGAAATATGTTGATTTAAGAATTATAAGCTCCATAGATACTGTAAGTGCACAATTTTTTTAAAAAGTTTTTTAATTGACTTTGCTATAGGCACACTAAAATAGTAAGAAGCCAAGAATAAAGAGATTCTATAGTTTCTGGAGACAGAATAAAGTAAATGCTTCAAAAACGAGGTTCAGTGTTTAAGAGAAATTAACAAGAAGATAATCAAAATTTACTGGTGAAAGAGATTCAAAAAATAAAAGGCAGGAATAAAAGCTAAAGTCTAAATACTCACAATAACCAAGCAAGTAAAAGTCTACCTAACAAGAGCAAGCATCATCGTTAGCACTAAACTTTATTTTTATTTGCCTTAACCTTCACAATATTTCATTAAAATTTACGGTTAAAATGAAGATATGTATGATTAATAAAACTATGTGAAGCTAAAATAGTTGCTCTAATCGAAATAAACTTTGGATTATGATAGATATAGCAACATTGATTCTGTCCAGAAAAGTGTTCCTGATTTTCAAATAAATCCGTTAGATCTCAATCAACCTCTATCTCAGTTTAATCTCTATGAAAATGAGAGAGCCTAGCCCTACTTTTAAAATCTTATGGTAAGAAGTATAGAAGGCACTAATGCTTCTTAAACAAGAGCTTAATCGCGATAGGGAGTTGTAAATAAATCAACAAATAATGCAATGATAATAAGAGATTAATACGAGAGACCGAGTAAGAGTAAAGATGGAGTCCCAAGTGAAATCTTGAAGTTACTTGATCATAAGCATAAGTAATTAACTATAAGGGCATCAAAGATTTATGCTTAAACACCTAACATGATAAATAAGATCTCTAATATTGTAAATCAATAGTAGATGAGATCATGCTCGAGCATACTTAAACTATAAGATTAATTTAGAGAGGCTATGTAAAACAGTATTAAATAACCGATTAGACAAGTTCCCGTTTTAGACGACAAATTTTTAGGTGAAAGGCTGAAAGAGGTTAACTTATCACCTAAGCGTATTGAAGACGTTATAAAAGAGAGGAGAATTGAAAGAACGTCATCAGCGTCAAAGAAATTTCAATCTAGAAAGGTTACTTTGTAAACTGATCCATCCTCTCAACTTCTTTTACCATTTAGAGAAGAAATTGAAACAGCTGCAACAAAAATATCATCGCCTTCCAGGACATTTGACCAGGCTTAATATTTTCAAGCTTCAAGAGATCTTACCCCTAAATTAGTTCTTAATCCAAGGATTAAGCTAAGATATGATCCCAAAATATTGCAAAGCTTTGGATATTCTAATATTTGAGTTAATATATTTCATTTCAAAATGCACCCTTTTGATGTTTAATTACATTTTATTTTGCATTCAAAATTAATAATAATAATAATTTCAATGGCTTTAGTATTACTAACAAATTAATTTAGAAGTTTTTCGAACCTTTCTAGGATCTCAAAATTTGCTTCTAAGGATCAAAAGAACACCCTATACAAACGCTTGAAAAACTTGAAAGAAAATAAGATTTATGATGGTTATAATTCAGCAAATTCAGATGCCCTAAAATTGATGACAACTGATGAGAGAATGTTGGAAGTAAAGCCAGTTTAGCATCCTGAAAATTTGCATGAAAAAGACACAAATATTGTTTCTTATAAAGTACCACCAAAGAATCTGACTCCATATTACAGTATCCCTGTAGAAGCTTTAGCCTAACAAGCCCCACCAAGATTTGAAAGCCCCTAAGGCGCTAAACACTTAGATGTTTGTATACTGGGAGCACCTAATGCTGGAAAATCTAGCATTATAAATTTCATGGTAGATAGAGAAATTTCTGCAGTAAGCAATAAGTACAATACTACTGATGAAGCAGTTCTAGGATTATATACTGACTACGATACTAAATGCTAATTGGCATTTATTGATACTCCTGGAATAACCAAAGCTAATTAAATTGTATAATATTATGAATATATACAGTTATTAGCTAATAACTCAATGAAGTCAAAGATTCTAGTGACTAAGGCCTGGGATAAAATTGGTGACTCTGATATGGTTATGTTTGTAGTTGACTCTGTCAAGAAAATTGATTTTGAAGTTAAAGAAGCGATAAAAAGACTAAAGCAAACTAAAATAGACCCATAGCATTATTATTAATATGTGTAAAAATTGAATTAACTTAAATTTAGACAGTTATAGAAAATTCTAGACGCTTTATAAGATGATAGTTTTACTGATGAAAAATTCAGTAAAGGCTTCTATGAAATGACAGAATAAGAAAAGGAGTTTATTTTAATTTTATTTCTTAAATTACTATATAAGTTTTTATAGTTTTAAACATATAATATACCATCATTGCTGATCCTAAACAAGGTAGATCTGGTTACTAATAAAGGAAAACTAAGAGACCTTTAAAACGAATTAGAGGATCTTGGGAACTTTGAGAAAATTTTCCATGTTTCAGCTTTATCTGGTTTTGGACTCGATACTTTAAGAGAATACTTGAAATCAAGAGCTAAATTGGGAAAATGGGAGTACCATCCAGAGCTTAAGAGTAAATAGAGCGAGGTTGAAAAAGTCGAGGAAGCTATGAAACAAGCGATTTATGAAAAATTTTTTAAAGAACTTCCTTATCAAGTAGGTATTAAATGTGTAGGATGGGTACCAAAGCTTAACGGAGAGCTTAGAATTGACGTAGCTTTAGACGTTAAGAATGATGTATAAAAAGGTATGCTTCTAGGGGAGCATGGTAGAATCATTAGATAGGTCAGAGAAAGGGCTACTCAGTTGCTTGTTGAGAAAATATAGAGACCTGTTTCCATGTTTGTAGAGGTCAAAATTAGAAGAAATGAAATCTCAAGTCAGAATAAGTTTGATAGTATGGAAGGAGTTGCTAGTAAGAAGAGAGTTGAAAGTAAAGAACAAAATATGCAGTTATATGAGGGGTAGTGATTTAAAATTGTGATTATGACTTAATTTAATTAAAATCAATTATTATGTGTGATAACAATTTCTTAAAAAGAGTGGTAAAAATAGAAACTAGTGAGAAATTACAATAATTAACTAAAATTAGAAATATGAACAATGGTGTTAAATTAAGAAGTGGAACTCCTTCACAATCCGATCGAGGCTCACTGCAAAGTTTTTAAGTAAACTCTCACATTCTTTAAGAAAAAGGTATCAATAATTTATAGAAATAAATTTTTAAATAGGCATTTTCTCAAAATTGCATGCAATACCAAACCAAAACATAATTTAATAGAGTGATTAGAAGATTAATAAGCAACG
Source organism: Oxytricha trifallax (assembly GCA_000711775.1). Taxonomy (NCBI): domain Eukaryota; phylum Ciliophora; class Spirotrichea; order Sporadotrichida; family Oxytrichidae; genus Oxytricha; species Oxytricha trifallax. The sequence continues at coordinate 177,228 of ARYC01000087.1, forward strand.
TAATGTCAAGAGGCCTGCTACTGGAAGGACATCAGTATAAAAACTCAATCCAAATCAAATAAAAGAGCCTGGAGATTTCACGAGTTCAAGAAAGTAAGAGTAACCTGCCACAATGGTCAATAATTTATTCCAAGATGGACCATCATCTCATAATACTTCACTTCAATATGTTCCAACCTTTATTTATATTTTTACTTCTTTTTATTAAAGTATTAACTAACATTGATCTATATTTTTATCAATCACTCTTCAAGCTAACAATAGCAACAATAATTTAGCAATTAATTTCAATCAGACAGAGCCAGTTCTTCATAGTCAAAAAACTAAGTGAATATGGGATCCCAAAATTTCTAATAATTCAATTAAAAAGTAGTGAACTAAACAAACTTGAGTTTCTCTAATCAACCATTTTTGGATCAAAATAAAATGGCAATCTAAAACAAAGATATCAGTATTTAACCTACTCCCAGCACTTACTAAAATATAACTATCCAAAATAAGTAAAATGAGACGCCTAAAATTCAAATTTTCTAAAAGATAATACCATAGTAGATATAGATGGGAGCTATAAACTAAGCAAGAGCTTAAGTTCAGAATCCACAAAAGATTTCTATGGAGTAAGCCAAGAAGTTTAGAGAAAACTTTCTTTTAGATAAAAATGCTTAATAAAAGCTCTTGGCTAAGTAACAAATCATGAACCCTGATTTCAATCTACAAATGAGACCTAATTCTTCGCTTATTTAATAATAAAAAGTATAAATAGTTGATCCAGCAGCAGTTCTAAAATAAACTAACCATGCTTCTCCTTAAAAGATTCAAAGATCCAGTATCATATAAAATCTTCAATCAAATATTCCAGTGTAATTATCTCAATAAAATTAGGGAAGAAGAAACAGTAGATCAAGGAGCCCTAAAATGACTCAAAGTGTGCAGAATTTCATGCTAAAATAAGATAGTCTATCAATGAATTAAAATAACATGCAAATTAGAAATGATTTATAGAACATGAGTATGCAAATAGATTCTCAATAAAGTCTTAACAATTGGCTACAAAATCAACCTATTGATGCTTTCAACATTAACCAATCAATATAGAATTACTATTTGCAATAAGTTCCTCTTATCGGAAATATAAACCCGAATCCCAACTACAGTAATAGAATATCAGCTGTAAATCAATAAAATTAATAAAGTAATGGTCATTCACCCATTAATAAATAAAGATTAAAAATCAAAGAAATCAAAGACGAAAATGACAAACTCTTAGAGCAAGTTAAAGATTTAAATAGTCAAATGAAGACTTTAAAAACTAAGAATAAATAGCAAAGTTAAGAAATAAAGAAGTTAAACGAGGAGAATGAAGATATAAAGAAGACTTCAGCTGATTAAATATCAAGATTTGAGAAAGTCCTAGAAAAATTTCAAAAAATTGATCTAGACTATTAAAATGAGAAGTACGAAAATGAGTAGCTGAAATTTGAATTTAATGAGATTCAAATATCTTTTGATTTAGCTAAGGCTCACATTTAATCACTTATAATGGTAATTACAGACATTTTGGAATATGTGGTAACAAGATGCCAGATTAGTTAGCCTGGTCCCTCTGTGACTCATTCAAGAAATTAAAGTTAAAGTCAGCATAACTTCGATTAAACATAGTTTACAAACTCAAGTGATTTTATGGACCGATCATATGACGATGAGAGAAGGAACCTGATCGAGTAAATAAAAAGTGTTCTGATTGCTAAAATTGATGCAGTTGGTAAGACTATTTAAGATTTGGACTTTTAAAAAGAGTTGAATAATATCAAGAATTGGAAAATCGTCGAGCCCCCCTTACCACTCTTGCATATCAGTTCCTATGATACAAATCATAATTCGGCAACGAGTAGAAAGGACACTCATGGTAACTTATTTACTCATCAGTAGCATTACTCAAGGAATACCTTCAAAAACTTGAACAACATGAATTCTAATAATACTGTAAACTTCCTAGGGATGGGTGGAAGTCTTTACAATGGCACTTTAGGAGCTCAATCTAACACAAGCAAGCAATTCGAGTCTGATACTACTCCTGTGCCTAGTTTTGGAAGAATTTCAGCGAGAGACGAAAGAAGCAATTCTTCAAATGATAGATCAGAGTAAAATAAGTCTATGCAAAAAGCTTTAACTTTCTCTGAATCAAGTAAGTATTTTTTAAATTAATGTAATTAAATGATTTAGAATTCTAAATGGACAAAGGAAGTAAAAAGAAGTCAAACAAGACTCAAAATAAAATAATAAAAAGAAACACTGCTACTACTTATATCATAATTAGTTGTTAAAATGTTTAATATTATAAAGTTATAAATTTAAACGATGGAAAATTTTTAAATAGAAGTGAGTAATAACTCAGTTTAACAGTCTCCTTAGATGTCTTAAAGTGATTCAAATGGAAAGATTTCGAGGAGAAAACTTGATATTAAAATAACTCTAAGTCAAGATTAAAAATTAGAGAGATTGTACGATATTGAGCAAGCTTTTTATTTTAGTTTCTTAATTAAGAATGGCTCGAGAGAAACAGTAACAAAAATGATTTTAGCATGTCAAATAATAAAATTCGAGTTCCTAGCAGCCCTCTAATTCCATATTCAGAACCAATAATTGAAGTTCCCTCCTATTTACTATTGAAAACTTCACAATCAACTATTAATTCCCCTCAAAAGAACAGCTTTTAAAGAGAAACAAACAATGAAATGTAAAAAGAACCTACAAAATAAAACAAAAAGCGTAAATTTAGTGAACTTTAAAAACCATAATCATCTTGTAATTTAGCAAAAGAAGAGTAGGTTTATTCGCTAAATAGAAATACACTGAGCTTAGGGCCTAGAAAGTATATGCATATCAAGAGCCGATATTCAGAAAACTTGTTACAATATAAGAAGCATTGCTGTTTGACAGAAAATCAACTTTTGCCTCACTATTCCAAAAATTCATAAACCACATTGAACTATTCTGGCAACTATTCAAAAAGGTTATGCACAAACAACAGATCCAGAACTAACCTTAAAAATAAGCAAGTACTATAAGATTTGAGCAATCTTTAAAACTTAGATAAGAGAGGTTATAACATAACCATAAACCCAATCTCTTGTTCCTCCTCCAAAGTGGGATCTAAGAGATTTAGGTGTCAAGTTGATTAAGATGAAAATTCTAGGTCTTAGTATAGAGATTTATCCACTTAAAGATCGACGAACTGTGTCTCAACTCAAGCTTCAAAAAGAAGAAAGCTCAATTATAATTCTATTAACTTTACTATTTATTAGTTTGATTAACTAAACATTTTACATCTGCTTTTCTATTAAAGATTATATGTAAAATCAATTTCAAAACAAAAAATAAGCATGCTATAATTATAATTCAAATATACTTATTTAATTTATATAAACTAAAATTATATCTGAGTACACTGATAAATTGCAATGCAACATTTAGTTTTAAATGAAAATTTTTGAGTTTAAATGATAGAAAGTCTGTAGCCAAAAGAGAGGTAACACCTTTCAGTTTGACAGAAAGCAGTATGTTTAGTAATTCAGATAATCAAAGTAGTTCATAGATGGAAGGAGTTTTCTAGTAAGTGCATTCAAATGAGAACCATCTTCAAGTAACATTTGGAAACATCACAAGGATTAGATGTTGAGCACACATATAGTGATGCAAGTTAATGAGCTTGCATTATTCAGCAAATTTTCATTGTAATTTAGCCTCAATCTTCATATTTTGAGTGCTAGAGGGAAAATACTAGAATTCTAGAGACCATAATTAATTTTAGGAGCTAGATTCTAAATTTCCCCTACACAAAATAAATAAATTATGAAAATGGCTACATTGCATATTCCTTATTATTTATCATATATATTTGCTTCCTTTGTCTTATATAACCCCCTAGTTTTGCATTTATATAATTCCTAATTAAACTTGAATAATTTAATTTTTACACGATAATCAAATTTTTATATGATAGGTGCCAGTCTAATAGGCTTATATAATTTCGAAAAGAAAAGTTATTATTTAAATTCTGTTCTTAATAAAAGATTATTATATAATTTCAATCCACAAATATATATGTACCTATAAGTAATAATTTTATATATATAATTATTAATGAATTGTTAGATCAGATGATATTTATGAGATAAGATTAAATACATGCAGTATATCTATTTGATTTATTTATATATACATTTTAGTTTATAATTTAATTGTTTTTTTTGTTAATAAATTTTTTATAAAATGATTAGTGAGGATAGTTATAAGTTAAAAAAACGAAAAATCTTCTTTGAACTTGCTGCCCTCAAATAGTTTAATCTGTTTCGTATAAATATGTGTAGTGTATTTAAAAATTATGCTAGTTAATCTATTCAATAATAATTTAAATATGTGTTAAGAAGATAACTGCATCCCTCATTATCTGGACAACTTATTATGATATAGTAGTTGTTTAATTAATAAAATAATTTATTATGATACATGCTATTTACATGGAATTTTGTTCTAAAGTAGTTTTAATATTAGTTTTATGATGGTCTAAGTCTTGATTTACATTATAAAAATTAATTTAATATTTACTTCATATTTATAGTGAATATTTGATTTGCTCAAAACTTTCTCAATTTTGTAATCAATTTTAAGCAAACTTATATTTATAAATAATGAATATTTTTCTGATAGGTTTGAAAATATTAGAACAATAATTTTATATCTAATTGAATAACTCAGTTTAAGATGATTATATGTAATTCGAAGAAATTTTATTTTATGTATAATTTAGATGTTGCGATTAGAAAGTTATAAGGATAGGGTGACCCGCAGGGGCCCCGAGGCTGGAGACTTTCTAATAGAGCTTTCTACTACACTAAGGCATACCGAGGGCAGGTGGGAGGTTGCTGGGCGCAACGCATGAGGGACCAGTCGGCGGGGTTCAATCTGTCAGATCCTAGACTCCTCGAGTCGTCTGCACGCTAAGGATTTCCCCGATGGATGAGTAACCTGTCTTAAGTTCAGTTTCCTAGGTAATAGGGAGCAGGATGAAGGTACGCTCTGCCTTCGAAAGTGAGAAGACGGAAACTATTGAAGCCAACGATAAGGATTTTTCTCCCACACCGGGTTAGGGTGCTGAAGCTACCACAGCGAAAGGATAGGGATTACGTTTCCCAGCAGCGGTGGGACCGGTAAGCGTTTTTCTCCATCTTCTGTTATCTAGTTGGATCTCACGAGCTCTGTCCCCAGGTACAAACTGTGGTGACATCTTGATTTTGGGAAAAGACTAGGTAATAGCGAGAATGGTTTTTTCGGAGTTTTCTACTTTATGACTGCCACGTCACAGAAGTTTGCCACGTCAACTTACTCAGATACTTCTACGTCACGACTAAAATTGATAGTTTGATTTTAGTATTAAACAGTGATATGTTAAAATTATTTTAATATATGTTTTATTTAGATGTTGCGATTACTGTATTTAAGATTATTGCAACTGGGATTTCTGGAATCTAATGAACTTGTCATAATTCCACTTGTAAACTTTTTGGGGTTGGAGAGCAAGGTCTCTTGCTATCTTCTCGATTTGAGCCTTCGACCATTGAATTGAGTTCTTATCAAATAAATTTTGCAAAATTTACTTTTGCTATAGTAAAATAAATAATTAGGTTTATAAGTAAGAATAGATTTGATTAAAATTAAATTGTTTAATGATATTTAGTCTTTTTATCTTTCTTTTTTCTCAAATCTTAGATTGAGATGTGTTAATAAAAAAGAATTTAATCATTTTTTTATCATATAATATATACATATTATGAATTTGATGTTTCTCTTTGACAATTTAATGATCTTTTTGCTTGTATTTGCTGCTCTTCCCAATTTGCTCTATTCATCAAGGCCCCCAAAACCCTACTCGAGAGCCTTCGAAGCAACTGTATAATTAGGAATCTTGTGGCATTCTTTGTCATAGCCACAATCAGCTAGTATGTTTTCAACTTACTCGTTTAAGTTTAAGTTGTTTATTTGGGAGAATAGCGGGACTTAGTCCTTTGCCATTCTAAAATTTAAACATACTTAATTATCTAATTTTTGGCATAAATATTTGAATTCTTAGAATGCGAGAAGTGCCAAGAGAAGATTAAAGTACATCACTTTGGCGAAGTGACTTCATCTACTAATGATTATATTACTAGTTGAAGGATTGTTCATCCTCAAAGATTTCAGTCTCTGTTATACTGAGGTCATTTATATTAATATTTAAGTATTATAAACTTACTAAATTAAATAAAGTTTGCAAAAATCATCACCAAAGGCTCTTTAAATGTTATCGTTTAGCTGTGCTTCTAAAAGTTGTGGTTCCAAATCTGAACAACTTGTCAATGGTGACACCAAGACACTATTTTAAAAGTGTTTTCATTTATACTCTAAAGTAACATCATATTTATAAATAGGAATATGATAATTGATAGTATATGATTTAAAAATAGGGGCACTCTGACATGTTTTTAAAGGCTTGTATTGCATGAGGTACAAAGAGAGGCTATCCAACTCGTAATCCTGATTAAACTCAAGCTGTTTGTTCTAAAGACTTGAGAAATTAATCATAGTCTCAGAGGAGTACATCCTTACATTGTTTTCTAATGCAGCAATTGTGGTATGTTGGTTTTGGAAGTTTAAGTTGAGGTTGTTTGTACAATTTCCCCACTATTTAGAGGTCTCATTTCACTTAAATTGTATTTAAGTTTGAGTTCTTCTATATATCTACATTTTTTTTTATGATTGAAGGTATTGTTCTATAAAAATTCAGGGTGCTCATCGTTATATTGATGGTAATAAGCATCAAAGCTGTCATCGTTTGGGTTCGCATAGAAGTCGAAGTTTTCCACTGATTAAAAAATATGTATATCATTAATTTAATTTGATCTTGAGTTCATGTTTGACGTATTTTGAAAGTATGTTTGTAATTAGCTCACACTAATTTAAGAGAAATTTAATTTTTTAATATACTGCTAAATAAAATAATATTTCTGTATATTTGATAAAGATTATTAATTATATTGTGCAATATATATTCGTTTGATCCTTTGGTTATAAATTCAATCAAATTAGACTATAAAAATATATTCGAAATTTTATAACTCTTCGAATAATATATTATTATTAAAGAACTGATCAATTAATAAGAACTGATCAATTAATTCTTAATTTTTGACATTATCCACATACTGATCACCTTCTCTCTTTTACTTTAAATATAAAATATTATATTTTTGAATCAAAATATTGAAAAAATATCCAATATTTATAATAAAGAAGTAAAATATAATAAATTAGAGGAATGATTTTATTTTAAAAAATTTTTTGAATTATGTTTATTAAGATAAAACATTAACCAAAATATTTAAAGAAAAGGTTAGGGAAAAAATTTATCATAATATTACTTATTAACAATTAATTTGTAATTTAAATTACTTAATTACATCGAATATTTAACATATATAACTTTTTTAAATAATGATTTTCTGTATAAATGTGTAAGATAATTCTTTTAATTATTTAAAATAATTCAGCTTTTATTTAAAATGGATTAATAGATTAAATTTAATCCCCTCAAATATAATAAATAAATTGAATAAAAATGCAGGGGTTAAACCAGAAACATACTTTGAAGTTGCAAAAGCTCAAACACCTGGGATAATCATATGGCCTTGTAAACATGAAAGGTGCCATTAAAATCCAAGATGATTTCCAAAGTCTCAAGTAGACTATTACTAAGTGAAAAATTAAATTTATTTTCTTAAAAATACTATGCTTTATTTACTTAATAATATTAGTTAAATGCAATAAAATAAGTAGTAATTTGATCTGTCAGAATCAAGATATCATCAAAATAACAATTTGTAAGATAAGAACATTGAAAGAAAACAAAATCATATAAATTATACTTTTTAAATGATATGAATTTAATAGCATAAATTTGATAGACATTCTTTGATTATTATAATAAATTAAATTATAAATCTAATTCAGTTACCAAGCATAAAGAAGCATTCCACAATCCCTATAGATAATAACTATCAAAATATGTCAACTAATTTTTCGATGGAAAAGAAGAGGTATAGTGAGCATTCTACTAAAGCATAAGAGAGAACACTATCAGAATCACAGTTACAATAAAATTAATATCAAATTTCCAATCTTAAAAATAATTATAATATTTAACAACACAACAACAACTCTTCGATTATCATTTAATCTAGTCAAAAGTTGCAGGGTAAAGATTCTAATTTTTATATTGGAAGCTAAATTGAGGATTAAAGTTTATCTTAAATTGGAGGTATTAATGACTATACCTCAAGTACTAAAAATATTCAGAACTCTTTGCTAATGAAGAATAGAATTAATTAAATTTGTAGTCAAATTATAAAACTATAATATGCTATATTTTAATAGATTTGATAATAACCATTCTTCTACTGATTAATCTTCTAAAATGAATTAAGTTCTCTCAAATCCCATAATCTAGCCAAAAATAAAAATGAGAAATTAGGCTGGCTAGAAGTATAACTCTCTTTAAAGACCTCCAATAGGACTTATCTAAAATGACTATGAAGATGCTGTAGATACAGTTAAGAATTACTATGAAAGTAAGCAATAGTATTATTTTTTTATAACTTCTATGAAAATTTTCTCTCTTTTCCATAAATCACATAATTAATTCTTCAATTTAGGTCCCACACAATCAAGATAAGGGCACTATAAGCTGAAATATGAAAGAAATCAATTACAAAGCCTAAATAACTCGGCTTTAATTCAGCACTATGAAAGTAAACTAGACACCTTCAGGCAGAGATATAAATATGACTTGAAAATAAATAATAGGAAAAGTAAAGCCAGTATAGCTTAAATTCCCAACTATTAAAATTCAAGCCTTGAGTACCTTTAAATGTATGATTAATTTAATGAAGAAAAGATAAGCTTGTCTGTCATGTAATCTATTGAAAATAGCTAATTGTGGAAAATTAATGTGCCTGTGTCATAGTCAAAATAAGTGTATAATAAAGTTGTTATTATAATTTTTAAGTTTCTTATTATAGATGGGTTGCAAGTCAACTATAAATAAGCAGTAAGCTTTATCATGCCATTTTATTGTTTCTTTATAGATCAAGCTAAAATCTTGTTAATGATCACACTATGAATACTTTAAATATATCTTCTTAACTTAACATAAATTAAAGTCAAATAACTTTGAACTAATCAGCTACTTAAGCTCATTAAATGTCTCAAATAAGTCTATTAGGAAAGCAAAGTTAATCAACCAAGAATATCACGCATCTCTATATAGCGTTAGTTCCTACTTAGGGTGAGAAGTTTAATCATATCAAAATTAAGAAAGTCACTATCAAATCTCAGGTAAGATTACATTTATAATTCTAAGATATATTCTATAGAACATTTCAAAATGTAATATTGAGGATTTCCTGAATATGACAAAGTAAATCTTTAAAGTAAACTTTGAACCAAAATACCTATTTGATTAAAATGGAGAAATGATCACAGACTTAATAAATATCGCCTAGAATGAGTTCATATTTGTAAAGAAAACTCCAGATTTCGAATTAGATGAAAAGTCTATGCGAAATGTTTATAGAAAAATCATTAAAATGAAAGGCTTCTTAAAACCTGAAGCAAGTAGTAACCAGCAAAATAATAGAAGCTAGAATATAGAGAGCGTGAATAAAAATTTATCATAATCTCCGACTAAAATCCTAGTGACTTAGTTTAATGAGGAAGTTGAGAATACAGTGACATTAGAGCCTAGAAGAGCAGTTGAAGATTATGAAGTAGATGACAAACTTAAGAAAGTAGCTCCTAAAGTTGCAGAACATGATGAAGAACTAATGAATCTAAGATAAAATCTTGGCTAGTAATCTTTTTAGATTTTGATTAATTTATTTATAGGAGTTTGAGGAAAATTATTTTAGGCTAGACCAAGTAGCTTACTCTGAACGTTGACTAAGACCTTTTGAAAAAGCATTAAGCAATAGACCTTTCGTCATAATCTGAATTAACTTCTGAAATAAAACCAGCCCTACCCTTGTCATTTTTGAGCTTGCTTAAGATTGGAATGTAAAATCAATCAACATCGTAGATCGAATAAAGAAAAGACTCTCTTGACCTCAATAATTTAGATAGGACATCAATATAAATAGATAGCAATTACAATGATAGAAAACTGAGTCACGACTAAAATCATAGTGAATTCTCCATTATGAAAAAACTTGAGAGTGCAGTTGAAAGCAAAATAACAAACTTTAAGAAAAACTAAAACTCTTCTCCATCTAAAATTGAGGTTAAAGCTATAAATGAGCCCATAATATTTCCAAAAGATGATGAGAATCTTTCTAAATAGGATAAATTAAGCCTCTTGAAGCAAGTGATATCAAAGTAGATTTTTAAAAACCAAAGTAAAGTGCCGTTTGATCAATATAAAGTTGTTATGAAATAGAAAGAAAATGAAAGTAAAAATGGAGTTTCTACTTCTGTGATATAAGGCCTTGATACTGGAGAAATTGAGGGTAAACTTTCAATGGGGAAAGGTAGAAAAATAAAGTCTAAATGGGGCAATAAGAAAGGCGAAAACATAAGAAACTACATAAAAGAAAATGCTTTTAATACTTCAGACTTTGAGGAGAAAGTTTAAAAATACATTAGAGATAAATTTTAAGGCCCCTTTAACTTAAATATTCCGTAATTGAAAGAAGAGATGAAAATGAAGAGAGGTGAAATTATTGGACACTTTTCTAAATTCTTAGCTATGCTTTGGTATAAAGCAATGCAAAACAGAGAAGCTGTAGCATAAGATCCTGCTAAATACTTATAAAAATGTCAATTTATTTTTCCTCTAAAAATTTCATAAATTTTAAATGAAACTATAAATACCTTGTAGGAATTGACTTTGATATGTTTAAGAATGGAGCTCCATAGCTTTTGATGGAAAATTAACATGTTATTGAGAGAATGATTGAAAGTGCTCTTATAGATAGTGATAATAAAATGAATAACACTTTGAGTATGCAAGACTTTTTAAAGTGTATTAGTACAATAAGTTCAACTAATTTCGAAGAGAAGATCAATCTCTTTTTCAAGGTAATATCAAAAATGTTTTTCAACTTAATTCAATAGATAATTGATACTGATGGAAATGGATTGCTTAGTTGGGATGAAGTTTTTGAGTTATGCCAAGCTTCCTTGCAAGATTTTTCAAAATAAAATTAGAAAGGAATAGTACTCAGAATATAAAGGAATTAAAAAATTATACGTTAAATTAAATTGTTAACGCAGATTATAAAAATGTTCTCACCTCAACAATCAGGTCCAAATCACACAACTCTAAAATACCCAAACACCTCTACTCAAAAGAATAGAATGTTCTCACCTTAAATTATGCCTAGTAATAAAACAATAGATCAGGAGGCTAACAAAGAAAATTCTTTGAGCTAACTATATTAACAATTCACTTAATAGAAACTGTAATTATCTTCGTAATTTGCAGACTCTGATATTTGCCAAAGTTTCCAATCAACTTTCAACTTGTAAAGCTCTTTCAGAAAAATGGGAAATTTCGATTCATTTCATAAGCTTAATAAGGCTGTCGATGAAACATTAATAAGCTCTAGGAGTAGCCCAAAGAGTTCCTAGATGCAATTCAAAGTGCTGTTTTAAAACTAAAATCATAGGTAGTAAACAAATGGAACTTTAAATAATTTTGTCAAAACAACAAGTGGAAAAATTAATCAATCTAAGACTTTAATTTAAACAGCTTAAATAACTTAAAAAAGCTGTATAGTTTCATAATTTACTGCAAATATGCCTATTAAGTTATTATCATTTTATTATTTTTAGAAAAGCTATTGGCTTAAACATCGACATTTGACATCAAAGAAGGAATGTCTTCTCCTAATGCAATTAATCTTCAAATAATTCCCTCAGATTCCACTCTCACAACTTTTCTCTCTACAAAAAGAAATAGCATGTCAAAAAGCCCTAATAGTAAACCCACAAATAACAGACAAATCAATTAATCACTTGAAAGGAAGCCATAATTTTTACTCCAAAATGATAGCAGCAGGGTTTCAGGAATAGTACCTGATGATGATGAAGTGAAATTGGAGGAGCCAAAGAGTATGGGGGAAGTTTTGAATAGACAAACTTCAAGCAGAAATCAAACTCCAAAAGCTATATCTCTTTATAGTACTCCAACTAGAAAGCAAAATCCATTTGTCAACTAAGGGACTTCTGCTTATGGAAAGTAATCAATCTAAAATTTTAAATGAAAATTTTTAAATCTCTTAGGCTCCAGCAACTACGATTGGCAAAAACTTTTAGAAAATGACAGAAAATACTTTCTTGCAGGACACTCAATTAGAGATAGAAAACGATGATGATTTTTACCAATCACCTATAAGTGACGAAGATCAAGAAGACTCTTCTTAACACTAAATCTCGAAATTAAACTTTAACTCCACTTATCATGCGTCAAATAGAGTGACACTTTCAGCTAGCAGAAACAAACAGTTCACTTCTAATTTAGAGACTACAACTTCCTTCAATAAGACTTCCTGCTCAACATATTATAATAATCCCTAGTAAACAACCAAGTCAGTAATAAAATTCTAGCAATCTCAATACCTCTCAAATAATACTCTAAATCAATCTAAAGTATAAGACTATTCTTCTGTAAATTTAACAAAGCAAAATGAGCTACATGACTACGTGGACAATTAAGTCATGGCAGTTTCTACCCTTGTTTAACGAAAGAAAGATTTAGAGAAGTAAAAATAGGAACATAAGTATTAAATATCTGTGAGAAAAGAAGACATTCAGACTTTAAATAAGTAAATAACTGCCAATTAAATTAAATTTGATAAAGAAACTAAGATTTTTAATGAAAATCAAAGTAGAATTCAAGAATAAATGAGCGATATATAAAAGATTAGAAGTAAGATTCAAAATTTCTATAACAATAGTGAGAACGGATTGGTCAAATTGGCAAGTTAGAGAAATGAATTGCATGAAAAACTTGAAATATTCCTGCATGAGTATTAATATCAATCTTAAAATGAGCAAGAAGTTCTAGAAAATGAGAAAATTGAGATAAAATAACTTTAAGAGGTGAATGGGGAAAGAAACAGTGAATTAGAGGACATCTAAAAAACTGTGAAAAGGTTGCAAAAGGAAATGCTGCAATCAGCTAAAGAATTAAAATTTAAGAATAACATAATGAATAGCGTAGTCTTAACTAAAAAAATGCAGTCAAATTAAGAAATAATTAGAATGACACAAAGCTAAAATAATCAGCAGCAACATCAAAGAAAAACTTTAATTAAAAAGGTTGGAAACACTCTTTCTTAATCGAAAATTTGAATAATTATCTATAAAATTGACTTTTATATCTTAAATCATTTATTATTTTAGGCAAAAAACTATATTCTTAAATGGTATATAAACTCAAAATAAAGAGATCTTAAATAACGACTCTATGATGAATATCAATCCTTTCTTGCCATCAGATCTTCATTCTAAGATTAGCTACGACAACAACAAATCGCATTCTAGTATGTCTAAAGATGGTAGAGATATAGTTTTCACAATGAAAGAATCAATTAGGGACTTGGACTCCTTCAACCTTACTCCAGAAAAGACTCCCAACTTAATGCATCAAACTTTTTCACAGTCGTTTAGTCCTACTTTAGAAGCTAAACTGGTACATAGCAAATAGGGTTTTGCTTTGACAAATAACATTAAGCTGAATTTGATGAATGATAATTTATCTTCACTTGACAATGATTTCGTAGGGGAATTTGAGCTCAATGAAAAGGAAATCAATATGAACAATGGAAAGCCTAGAATTCACTAGAGCTCACTAAACAATTTAAGGTTCAACAAAAACAGTCAAAGTTAAGACAATCTATAAGGGTCTTTTGGACCACAAGGAGGAGATGTTAACATCAATTCACTTGGATTTTAGAACCAATTGCCAATGGGACTTTTATCCAGAAAGTCCCAGGACATTACAAAGCAAAATAATTTTCTCTCTCTTGGTGATGTTGAAGAAGATAAATTCGTGAATTCAAGCATTTCTATGAGCTCAATTGGGTTTAAGGAGAATAACAGCCTTAGCAATAATGCTTTGGTTGGAGTTACAGGTGGTTAAGGTGCAGGAAGTGTAAATTTATAATAGGATGGACTTCTAGAGTTAAGCTAGAATAATAACAGTTTCTCAATGAATCTTAACTTAAATGAAAACAGATTGAATACAATTGATCATGATTTTACTAATTCATTCTCAAATAAGAGCAAGGGTATCACAATATATTCATAAATGTTTAAATTTAATTCAATTTTATTAATTTAGTTTAATTAATGCTAGCAGCTAAAGCACTCTATGAATTTAAAGCTTAGAAAGACAAAGATCTAAGTTTTAATGTTGGGGATGAAATTCTAATTGAGAAAAAACGAAGTAACGGATGGTGGGTAGGCTACTGTAACGGAAAGAAAGGCTATTTCCCACATAACTATGTAATAATTGAAGAGAAAGAAAAGAAAGAAAGGAAGAGCACAATTAGTGATAGTCTTCCAGGAGGTCTTGGATTTAACTCTTCATTTAATGACTAATGACAATTTTCCAAAGTATTTAAATTTTATTTACCTTTCTTTTGAGCAAATGATGAAGTTCTAGAAATATTTAGGCAATTAAGATTTAATAATTCGAGAGGACACGTTAATTACTTTTAAGATTAATTAAAGATATGGAATCTGCTGCAACCAACGCTATGGAATATAGATACCTTGGTAACTCAGGCCTCAAGGTCTCAGTCCTTTCATTTGGAAACTGGCTTAACTCAAACAATAAAGAAGACTACGAGATTACCAGAGATGCAATCAAGAAATGCTTCGAGGCTGGAGTCAACTTCTACGATACAGCTGAAATTTATGGAGATGGAAGTGCTGAAGATCAAATGGGAAGAGCTTTTAAAGAACTTGGATACAATAGAGAACATCTTGTTGTCTCAACAAAGTTATTCAAATGTGGCAAGGGTGTTAATGATACCTTCTTGTCAAGAAAGCATATCGTTGAGGGAATCAACAACTCTCTAACCAGATTATAAATGGACTATGTTGACGTACTTTTCTGCCACAGACCTGACTTTGAAACTCCACTTGAGGAGACTTGCAGAGCCATGTCATGGGTTATTGATCAAGGTAAAGCTTTCTACTGGGGTACTTCCGAGTGGCCAGCTGATAGAATCTCAAAGGCAGTTGAAATCTGTGAGAGACTTAACCTTCACAAGCCAATTGTTGAGCAACCATAATACAGTATGTTTGTGAGAGATAACTTCGAAAAGAACTACAGAAGATTATTTGCTGAGTACAAGTATGGAACTACCATTTGGTCACCATTGGCTGGAGGAATCTTGGCTGGAAAGTACAACGATGGAAACATCCCAGCTGGATCTAGATACGACAACCACAAACATCTTGATGTTATCTGGTAAAAGATAATGGGAGACAAGGCAAGAGAAGCTTCATTAAAGAAACTTAATAAGCTCGCCGATCTTGCTAAGGAAGTTGGATACACTTATTTAATTACTCAAATACTCTAAATTAATATGAAGCATTAAATTAAACTCAAGCTTAACTCGCACTTGCTTGGGCCATCGCAAACAAAGATGTCTCAACTTGCATCCTTGGATTCACTAGACTCTCATAAGTCGATGAAAACCTAAAAGCTCTTGAACTTTACAAGAAGTGGAATTTATCCAATATAATATTAATACTCAATATTACCAATAATTGTGTAATAAATGCTGACCTTGAAAAGAAATGCAGAGATATCCTTGAAAATGATCCCGAGGCTGAAATGGACTGGAGAAAGTGGCAACCCTTGGCTCAAAGAAGAGATCAAGCTCTTTAATGATTTTCAAGATGTATTCAGATCAGTTTTTGATTCTTATATTTATTTTAACAAAAGATTTCTTATGATAAAATTCATCATATAAAATAAAATCTAATTTCTTAATAAAAAATAACATTAAAAATAAGTATTTAATATAATCATATTTATTGGAAAGTAAAAGAAATATCATGACATATTATTTTTATACAAAGAATAAATGTATTAAGTATAAACAACATATATCTTTATTTTTAAAATTAAAATATATACATCACAATAATAAGATTTAATTAAATAAAATAAAATAAATAAAGTTTAATATTGTATAATATAAATGTTTGTCTTTTATCTTCTAAAAGATCCTTTTGATGTTATTTAATAGTGATTTATAAGGAGTATATTTAATCATTGATATAAAGATATTAAAATTAAAGACACGCAAGATATGGTCTCAACTGTAACAAACAACATGATATATAGATACCTTGGCAACTCAGGGCTCAAGGTCTCAGTTCTCTCATTTGGAAACTGGCTTAACTCAAACAAACAAGAAGATTACGAGATTACCAGAGACGCAATCAAGAAATGCGTTGATGCAGGAGTTAACTTCTTCGACACAGCTGAAATTTATGGAGATGGAGCTGCTGAGACTGCCCTTGGCTCTGCCATTAAGGAACTTGGATATAAAAGAGAAGACTTAGTCATTTCAACAAAGCTTCTTAGATGCGGTAAAGGGGTTAACGATCTCTTCTTATCAAGAAAGCACATAATGGAAGGCATGAACAACTCACTTAAGAGACTTTAAGTAGATTATGTGGACGTCATCTTTTGTCACAGACCAGACTATGAGACTCCTCTTGAGGAGACTGTGAGAGCTCTTCATACTCTTATTGAATAGGGAAAGGCTTTCTACTGGGGTACCTCTGAGTGGCCTGCAGATAGAATCTCCAAAGCTATTGAGCTCTGTGAAAGACTTAACCTTCACAAGCCTATTGTTGAGCAATGCCAATACAACATGATTGTAAGAGACAACTTTGAAAAGGGCTTTAGAAGAATTTTTTCCGAGTACAAGTATGGAACAACTGTTTGGTCTCCACTTGCCGGTGGTATTCTTTCAGGAAAGTACAATGATGGAAACATCCCAACTGGTAGCAGATACGACAACCACAAGTATCTTGACTCTCTCTGGCAAAAATACATGGAAAAAGACAAGGAAAACACTATCAAGTTGCTCCAGAACCTTGGAGACTATGCTAAAACTCTTGGGTACACCCAAGCTCAACTTGCACTTGCCTGGGCTGTTGTCAACCAAGATGTGTCAACCTGTATCCTTGGATTCTCAAAACTTGAGCAAGTCGATGAAAACCTCAAGGCAATTGAACTTGTCATCAAATGGAATAAATGATAATTATAATTTTTCTAGACTAATTTCTTGTAGTTAATTTATTGAATGAAGATATCGAAAAGAAGGTAAGAGAAATTTTGGGCAATGAACCTGAGCCTGATATGGACTGGAGAAAATGGTCACCAATGCCCCAAAGAAGAGACCTTGCTCTCCACAGATTATGAAAAAGAAATTGAGTGATTTCTTGTCATAGAATTCCCTTAATATTATCTACTCAATCAAAATTACAATTAGGATTTATCTAATGAGAATCCAATCTTAGTTATCTTAAAATATTATAAGTCTTTATTATAATAAAATCTATCTTTATAAATTACAAATTTATGTGTTGGAATTTAATCTGGCCATAAAATGTAAAATACACGTCAATTTAAGATTAATCAAGAAATTCATCTAAAAATAAATTGAAATACACGTAATTACCTAAAGTTATTAAGGAAATCGTGAACATATCTTAAATTAAATTAAATTTAACATTATGGTTGACGAAACTGCAAATAGATACAGTAATATGGAGTACAGATATACCTTAAAATCTAATTGATACTATAATTATTTATTAACTTTAATGAAATTTAAACATTGAGTTTACTTGGGTAACTCAGGACTCAGAGTATCAGTTCTATCATATGGAAATTGGCTAAATTCTAACAAAGAAGAAGATTACAAATTAACAAGAGATGCCATTAAAAAGTGCTACGATTATGGAATTAACTTTTTCGATACTGCCGAAGGTTACGGATTGGGAAATGCTGAAACTTAAATGGGAAGAGCTTTCAAAGAACTCAAAATCCCAAGAGAACATATAATCGTAACAACAAAGCTTTTCAAACTAGGAGATGGCCCCAATGATGGATTTTTATCTAGAAAGTAAGTTTACTTTAAATTAAAAACTTTAAAGGCACATTAATGAGGGTATGAAGAATTCATTAAAGAGATTGTAACTTGACTATGTTGATATCGTTTACTGCCACAGACCAGACTATGAAACTACTCTTGAAGAAACATGCAGAGCTATGAGTGATATAATTGAAAAAGGCTACGCATTTTATTGGGGAACTTCTGAATGGACAGCTGATAGAATCTCAAAGGCCATTGAAATTTATGGAACAACAAATAATTTATTTTATAGCGAATTATACTTGAAATGAAATGAGGGTTATAATCTTGGTCATATCATAAAATTCTATTCTTGAAATTTGTGAGAGATTGAGATATCATAAACCTATCGTTGAACAATGCCAATATAGCATGTTGTGCAGAGATAATTTTGAAAAGAACTACAGAAGACTCTTTTCCGAGTACCACTATGGTACATCGATTTGGTCCCCACTAGCTAGTGGAATACTCTCAGGAAAGTACAACGATGGAAAAATCCCTGATGGAAGCAGATTTGACAATCATAAAGTCCTAGATAAAATTTGGGTTTAGCATATGGGTCCAGAGAAGAAAGAAAGAACTCTCGAAAAGCTTAATTACCTTGCAGAATTCGCTGATGGGTTAGGATACACTCAAGCTCAACTTGCTCTAGCTTGGGCAATTTTATAAATAAATACAATTTATTTTGCATTTTTTGGGCGATTGCAAGCAAGGATGTGTCAACTTGCATCCTGGGTTTCTCTAAGTTGTCTCAAATTGATGAAAACATTAAGGCATATGAATTATATAAGATATGGGATGAAAAGATTGAAAAGAGGTGCAGAGAAATCCTTGATAGTGATCCTGAGGCCGATATGGATTGGAGAACCTGGCAACCAATGAGCAGTAGAAGAGATCAAGCTGTCAATCATTAATGACTAATATTCAAGTAAATTTATTCGTTTTGATGGAATGAAATAATAGTAATAAGTTCTAATTTTAAAGTATACTAAATTAAATTAAAGCCTTATTTTAAAAATATATTATCTATCTTAACACTCAGTAAATTAACTTTATAATTATTAGATATCCACAAACAAACAAAAAGATATGGTCGAAATAGCAGCAAAGCCAAAGATGATCTATAGATACTTAGGTAACTCTGGTCTTAAGGTCTCCGCTCTCTCATTCGGAAACTGGTTGAACTCAGATGCTGATGAGAATTACGAAATCACAAGAGATAGCATCAAGAGATGCCTTGAATACGGAATTAACTTCTTCGACACAGCTGAGATCTACAACAAGGGTTCAGCTGAGACTCAAATGGGAAGAGCCTTCAAAGAGCTAAACGTTAAGAGAGAAGATATTGTAGTCTCAACCAAGCTATGGAGAGTTGGCGATGGAGTCAACGATTTGTTCTTGTCAAGAAAGCACTTGCTTGAAGGAATTACCAACTCACTCAAAAGACTTCAAATGGACTATGTTGATGTTGTCTTCTGTCACAGACCAGACTTCGAAACCCCACTTGAAGAGACCTGCAGAGCTATGCACACCATTATCGAATCAGGCAAAGCCTTCTACTGGGGAACTTCCATGTGGAGCGCTGATAGAATCACCAAGGCAGTTGAAATTTGCGAAAGACTTAACTTGCACAAACCAATTATTGAAGGGATTTAAGTAATTTTGGATATAATAAATAATTATCTTGAAAAATCATTGCAGTTCCAAATAAACATATAAAAATAGGAATTAGATATTATATTTATTAAACTAATAAAATATAAAAATACCTTTTATATATTTTATATAATTAGTACTTTGATTTATTCGAGTTTATATTAAAAACATTCTCCATATAGGTTTTATAGCTCAAACTTAATTTTGTATAACATAAAATGAGGTATAATCCAGTTGATTTTATAAATTTAGATAAATATAAATTTATCAAATTTATTTTTTATTTCTATTTCATTTCTATTTCAGTATTACTGAACAACCAGCTTACTCAATAACAAAACCTAAAATTATTCTGAATTTTACATTATAAAAATATTAGAAACATTTTTTTTATGATTTAGAAAATAAATATCTATAAATTAAGCTTATCTATTTATATTATTTATTTAAACTATATATTTAAACAAAGTTAAAATTATATAATGTGATTATTTTCTATTCTTATTTTTTTGGGAATGTTTAGAAGAGATATCGTTGAGAAAGAATACAGAAGATTGTTCAGTGAATATAGATATGGAACCACCATCTGGTCTCCACTTGCCGGTGGAATCCTGACTGGTAAGTACAACGACGGTAACGTTCCAGCTGGCTCTAGATACGACAACCACAAGGACTTCTTGAAGGGCACCTGGGAGACCCACTTTAGCGAAGCAAAGAAGGAGTCAACCATTAAGACCTTAACAGCACTTGGTCAAATTGCTCAAGAAGTTGGCTTCACTCAAGCTCAACTCGCTCTTGCTTGGTGCCTTGCTAACTAAGACGTGTCAACTGTTATTCTAGGATTCACTCGTCTTTCATAAGTTGACGAGAACATCAAGGCCCTCGAACTCTACGAGAAGTGGGATGCTGAACTTGAGAAGAAAGTCAGAGATGTTCTTAACAACGAGCCAGAGGCCGAGATGGACTGGAGAAAGTGGAGCCCATTAGAGCAAAGAAGATCCATTGCAGTCTCAGAGAAGAGAAATTGACATTCATGAAATCAATTTACATATCTTTCAATATTAATTCATTTAAATGGCATTAACTTACCATATATCATACTTTAATAAGCCTTGAAAGATGCAATAAATGAAAATGTCAGGAAATATCAGGAATTATTGGAAAAAATAAAATATATTTCTACCATGTTTGCACAATTTTTCTTTAGTTAGGGTAGTTAATCAAAAATTGAATGATAAGATTTTAATATATTTATACAGAAACAATATTATAAGATATCAACTATAAAGAAAATTTACTTATTTTAAAACCGTATACTTATTTCTATTAATTAATTGTTATTTGAAGAATAACTTTATATTAACTATTTCATTTTTTACTACAAAACGAAAATGCTATCCAAATATATCTTTTCTAATGCTTTCAAGCAAACCGCAGCCCATACTTAACTTATCAACGCTTCCCAAAGAACCTACTAGAAGAATCTCAGCTACGATTCCCTCTCAGAAAATGTTAAGAAAGCAGAGTATGCAGTCAGAGGAAAAATTCCACAAAGAGGTGAAGAAATCTAGGCTGCCATTAATAAAGGACAAAAATTCCCATTTGAAAAGACTACCAGTCTCAATATTGGAAATCCATAAGCAGTTGGTTAGGGTCATATCACATTCAACAGAGAGGTAAGAAAATAAATGAGATGAACTAATTGAATTTATAGGTTCTCGCTGCTTTAATACACCCACCACTTCAAAATTCAAATGATATTAGTCTTGACGCCAGAGAAAGAGCAAAGAAATACTCAAAGCTTCTAGTGACTCCTCTTGGTGCTTATACTGGCAACTCAAAAGGCTACAACTATGCTAGAGATAAAATTGCTGAGTACATTGGAAAGAGAGATAACGTAGAAGCTAATCCTAACAATATTTATATTACAAATGGTGCATCAGAGGGTGTTAGAACTGCTTTTACTATGTTGATTAGGGACTCAAATGACGGTATTATGATTCCAATTCCTCAATATCCACTCTACTCTGCTCTTATCACTCTTAATGGAGGTAAACAGATTAACTACTACTTGGATGAAAGCAAGAACTGGGGTCTTGATGCAAATGATGTGAGACAATAAATTGTTAAGGCAAAGAAGGATGGAATTAACATTAGATCTATAGTAATCATTAATCCAGGAAATCCAACCGGATAAGTTTTGAGCAAGGAGAATATTGCTGAAATCATCAATATTTGCTATGAAAATAATATTTTGATCATGGCTGATGAGGTTTATCAAAACAATGTTTATAAGGAGGGCATTAAATTCCACAGTTTCAGGAAAGTCTTAGCTGAACAACCACCTTAAGTAAGAGATAATGTTGAACTTTTATCTATGAACTCAATTTCAAAGGGACTACTCGGAGAATGTGGTCTTAGAGGCGGATGGCTTGAGGCTCACAACTTAGAAAATAGATTTAATGATGAATTATACAAGCTTAAATCAATTGAACTTTGTTCTAACACTGTTGGTTAAGTAGCAACCTTACTTTCTGTTGATCCACCAACAAGAGGAGTCGAGAGTGATGCTACTGTTTAGAAGTATGAATAAGAGAAAAACGAAATATTCAAGGGTTTGAGAGAACGTGCAGAACTCTTATCTAAGACTTTCAATGAAATGAAGAATGTCACTTGCTCAGAGATCTAAGGTGCTATGTATGCTATGCCAAGAATACATTTATCCCAAAGTGCAATCGAAGCTGCTAAGAAACAGGGTGTTCAACCAGATTTCCTTTATTGCATGGAGTTAGTTGATTAGACTGGTATTATGACAGTACCAGGAAGTGGATTCGGTCAAAGAGATGGTGAATATCATTTAAGAATTACTAACTTAGTCACTCCAACTGAAAAAATGAAGGCCGTCCTCAATGACTTCAAAGCTTTCAATGAAAAGTTCCATGACAAGTACAAGTGAACAATCTTATCATAATAATGCTTCTTAAATTTAAGTTAAATTTAACATACTAGCTGTGGTATCCAAAAACTTCTTTCACTTATTTAAGTTAACTAATTAAATTTGATTTAAGAATATCATTATTTTAGCTTTGCTGAATAAAATTATAGATAATTCTCGAGATGTCATTCAAAATAAATTATTCGTATTAAAGTTATTAAACTTTGGAAATATATTTAAGTATTAAGTGAGAGCTCTTTTAATGGAAATCCTTAATGTTGATGCGTGTACTAACATATTGGAAGCCATCATGGATCTGCTTTCTCGCATGAAAAATCTTCTGAGAAAACAAAATGATGAGTCTGAGCAAAGTGCCATTAAATAGCTAGAAAAGCATGGAATTTTTCTCAGAAAAATAAGAAATGTAAAGCTTATTATTTTTCGTCTCATTCTTGAAAAGTTTCCAAGAAAAACATTAATAAATGAAAAATTTATAGGATACCTATAATCTTTTTCGAGCTGTAAGTCAACAGTTATATGGTTACATTAATATTTTTAATTAATAATGATTTTTATTAAATAATGGATCAGAAGAGAGATATAATGAAGTATAAATAAAACTTAATGAGTTTAAGCTAGCTAATTCATCCGTAAATTTATTGTTTATAAGTCTGACAGTTAATATAAATTCAATTATAGGTAATTGAGTTGATGACAAATTTCATCATTGAAAGAGAAAAAAACTTCCATTCCCACGAAAATTTATATAAAATAGTTAGTTTTAAATTTTATTTTACTTTTTAAGTCTATAATAGCTATAAATTATGTAAATACTTGAAATAGAATATAAGACCTGTAAAAAATCCATTTACTTCAAAAATAAAACAAATTAAATTTTATTTAAAATTCAATAGATAATTCTGAGTTACAAATTTCCTCGTAAGAACCAGACTTATGAAACAATACGAAAAACTTTGATTTGATAAGGATGTTTTTGGATCTACTACTTATCTCCCACAATTATTAGAAAAATTGGCTAGCAGGTAGAACACACCCCCCCCTAATGTACTATTTTCTTTTTGTAGTCTTGTAGAGTTTTTGACGCTGAGCAAGATTGTCAGAAGCGCCTTTTGCTTTCGAGCAATAGTTTTCGAGCTATGACCAAAAGTAAGCTCAATTTTATACATAAAAACATCATAAAATATAGTCAAAAATTAAAAAAATTTATTCGATATATTTTTATTAAAAATCAATTTTTTGGTGTTTTTGTCATATCTTGAGCAAAAATATCATAATTAAAGTAGTATTTTGAAATCTAACAAATTTTGTCCAAATTTAATAATTTTATCATTACTGATGTATTTCTTGACAAAATTTGTTAGATTTCAAAATACTACTTTAATTATGATATTTTTGCTCAAGATATGACAAAAACACCAAAAAATTGATTTTTAATAAAAATATATAGAATAAATTTTTTTAATTTTTGACTATATTTTATGATGTTTTTATGTATAATATTGAACTTCTTTTTTGTCATAGCTCAAAAACTATTGCTCGCAAGCAAAAGGCGCTTCTGACTATCTTGCTCAGCGTCAAAAACTCTACAAGACTACAAAAAGAAAATAGTACATTAGGGGGGGGGGTGTGTTCTACCTGCTAGCCGAAAAATTTATCCATTTTATACTTTGATGGAAAAAATACTCAGATCCACCAGATCGACCTTTTTTAACATAAAGAGAAATATTCAATTGCATTTTAATTAAATATCTCTATTTTGTATATGAAATATATATAGCTTGGGTTCACTGAATTTTGGAAGTTATAAGAAATTCAGACCTATTCCGATCTAAAGACATACTTATGTGATGAAATTCTTTCATAAATAATTTAAGATTCATTTAAGAGAGCTCTAATGGATGAGCAAGTACGATTAGACAGAGCTAACATTGAATCTTACTTAATAAGTGAGAGCAGTCCCTATTAAATTATTATTCAAAATTATTGCAAAAGTTTTGTATAAAATTCAAATTATAATTATAATCAGATAGCTCAAGTGTCGATTTGGATGGATTAATATAAAAATAGAATACTCAAAATGTTAAAAGTAAAGGGTATACGAGATTAGGGTTGTAAAAAAATATATTATAAAAATCGTCTACCTAAAATAAAAACAACTCTGGGAATCTTAATTTAAACTTCTTTATTTCATTTTAAAATATGTGTTGTATATAATAAATTCTCGCTCAGCATTTATTAGAACCAAAGTCTAGAAACCTGTTCCCAGTCGATAATTCAGGAGGGTACAGTCACTTTAAAATTTAAGGTAGTAGCAGCGGTAATTATCAGAAAAAAGAATTAAAATATAGCAGTAATTCTAGTTCAATAGGCATGGGGAAGTAAAAAAGTAACTCACGTAAAGCTCCAAGCTATGGTTCACTAATCGAAGCAAGTAGTTATCAGTCACACGATCTTGATTTTTCAAAAAAGGTTTATATGCCTTAAAAAGGTTCATAAAAAATGAATATTTAATCTGGATGAGGATGATCAGAGTGCTTCAGTCCCATCTTCTCACTCCCTCATCGAAGAAAGTGAAAACGAATTAAGTATTATGTTTAATTTATTATAAAATCAACAGAGTCATACACATTGGGGAAAAGTCATTCCAAGAAGTAATCAGCGAAGAACCAAACTAACTCGTAAGAAAATGATGACATAATGAAACTGCTCCGATAGAAAAATGATCAGATTCGAATGGAACACTCCAATTAAAATTGCATTAATCTCAAAGATGTCATAAAGCAGGTGATCTATTTATAAAATGAGTAAATTTATAGCCAAGTTTATTTAGATAAACTAATTTAAGGTAGGTAGCTTCAATCATGACTAGCTGGCATTTCAGTAACAGTAAAAATAATAGCTTAACAATGCCGTTGAGTTAAAAATTGGCTTGAACTCGTCTAGTGATGCAAATTATAATTTAAATCTTGATGAAGAAAATAAATACGAGGAGGAGTTCTCTGGCTCAGATTCTTAATTTTTATTTAAATATCCTTGATATTATTGAAAAACCATAAATCCCACCCTTGTTTAATGAATTTAAGTGATTTATTAAATTGATTAAAATGTTTGTAGACAAATAAGTATTTTGCATTTCTTATTAAACTATACTTAAATTAATTAATATTTAAATAATAAGCTAAATATATTTTAAATTCTTCGATGAGCATGGAAGACAGCGACCAAGAAGAGGAAAACCACTTTAATTACATGAGCTTTAAAAAGGTTCCTGATGACACTCTATAAAATATAAGGAATGAATCCAAGCCAGCTAAAATAAAATAAACAGAAGAAGACAATGTCGATTTCATTATCGAGGATTATATTATTGTTTCATTATAAAATTTAATTTCTTATATATTATAAACAACAATGGAATTTTTTTGATTTGGCCATAAATAGTAAAATAATACCTAAAATTAACTTAATCTAAACAAATAGCTTTAAACAGCTCAAATATTTAATGAGGACATTACAACATAATAGCACTATAAAAACCCTCTAAATAAAGATGAAAAAAATCAAATATAACGCCTAAATGCTAAAATCCAACTCAACTCACAGAGCTTTAATAAATTAAACACTATTTATTTCATTTATAAAAATGCTTGAAGCAATACGAAAGTGGCGACGTTACTTTTATTAATTACATTCTTGAAATTAAATCCGCCTTAAATCTCAAATGTATGTAAATATAACTCTTTTTAATTACCGCACCACAAAATCCTAGCTCTTAGATGTTGAAATTTATGAATATGTTGAACAAACCGAAATCATAAGAGGATCATTAGTTTACATCTTCGAAACTCTCATCACAAAATTAAAAACATCCCAAAATCATAATAGATTAGACGGATGACATGTATAGATCTCAATTTTGTGGGGGTCATGAACAACACTCCCAATAAACAAAACCCTCAACTTCTTTCTAATTAGCTATAATATATAAATTAAAAACTATAAGGTGAACTAAGCTTATTAGCTATTATTTTGTAACAAGTTAACTGGTTATCATCAACAACTATTTTATTTTTTCAATAGTAAATTGTTTAATAAATTTAAACTGATGCACCAATATCAGAGCAACATGACATCCAATGGATATAACAGAAGAGTTGAGGAGTGCAGTGAAGTTAGTAGTGGTGAATAAATAGAAAACGAGAGCGTTAGCACTAATTCATGATTTTTATTTTTATTACACCAATTCGAAACAAGCAAATATATACTCCCCGTAAAAATAATCACAGAAAAGTTTGTTACCCAGCCCAGATCCAAGAAGCAAAAGAATTCCATATTTATCATCGTAAGATAATATAAAAAGTAACGAAAGTCACGATGTTAACATCACCCCCTCATCCCTGTTTTTTAATGATCAGAGTGCTTCACATGACTTACAAATAAACTCGGAGTATTGCACAAAGATATAATAGCTTATATTTTAAAATCTTAATGTATCTAAATTCAGTAAATTAATTCACAAAATTTTCTAATTATTATTAATACTTAAGTGATAGTAAAATCACATAAAGAGGTAACAGCCAAAAAGCATTGATGTTGAGGATGTAGAAGAAATAAAATAAAATAGTGAGGTAATTTAGACATAGTAATTATAGCCAAAGTAAGATGATATACTACCTAATCAATAGACTATGAGCTATTCCTTATTATATAATAGATTGAAATATAAATATTGCTCAATCATAATGGGAAATTTAAGTGAACAATATTAAAGCATTAAAGAGAGCAAAAAATTTGCCAAATTTTTTAATTATGATTCATTTATCACAAGATAATATTTACTGGCTGGACTATTCCCATCTATTTGTGAGAGAATTGTGAAGTTTGTTAAGTAAATTTTTTATCAAAATCAAAATCAATTTATCTTTCTCTTATGATGTGATAAAATTAAAAAAAAACAATCAATATGTTTGGATAATTTTGAATTCAATAACACCATATTCCAAATTATAATGTTAGGACAAAATTTAAATTTATTAATGATAAAAAATTCTAATTTGATTTGATTTATCCACTTAGTTTATACTTAGAGAATATTGAGTAATAAACTCATTAAATTATATTGATAAGGAGTCAAGGAGCTTCTAATAACCCTCTGAGTATTACAAATCACTATATTTCATGATTTTTATTTTTAATATTTTTAACAACTATAAAACTGAATTTATTTTATTATACAGCAATAACTCTTAATAATGATTAAGCCTAAGATATATAGAAATGATGATGGCATGTGCACTTTAATAAAAGTGAGTGAAATAATAGTATACATAGTTTTTATTTTTAAATAACGAAATTTATTGATCTAAAAAATAATATTTTTTACTTAATCAAAGCACAGATTTATTCATTCTAGTTATAAATAGATTGCAAGCAAATTACATTATATGGAAGGAAATAGAATAATAAATTTATTTTTATGGAATAATATTATTATAATATTAAGCTTTATTTAATTATAAAAGGTTATTATTTAATAAAAGCAAAATTAGGAAAATGCTTAATAAATAATCAATTTTTTTAAAAATATATATTTAGAGTAAAAATGAAATTAATTATTACAATTATCTTGATTGTTTTTGCAGAATTTATGAATATTTACAATTAAGAAAATTATTAAAACTATTTAATCTTAAATGTTCTTAAAATTATATTAATTTGAAATATTTAAAGTAATATTAAATTATTATTATAGTTAAAGATATTTTTAAAACAGGAAGTTAATATACCTCACATTTTCCTAGTTTTGACTATTTCATATATTAAATATAAATACTCATATTTGGTTGATTTGTATCTAAGATGAGTATAAAATCAATTTAATTATAAATAATTTAACATTTATAAAAATAATGACATCTTATCCAGCAGAAAACTATACATATGTTAGTAATTTATTTTTGAATTTTATTTCTCTTTTTATTTCAAGGAGAGTCCTCATTCAATCAAATCAATACAAATATATTCTAAAAATAATGGATTTATATAGGTGAATGACTATCACTAATTTCCTTACTACTACCATGATTTATATGCTTAATATCCTTAACAATAAGTCCATCACTATTACGACGCCTACTACAATTATCTGGTAAGTTCTTTATACTTAAAAAAAGCAATTTTTACTAAAATAATCATGAGAGATTTGTTAAATAATAAAATTGACTTATATGTATATATTTACAGAAATCAGACTATGACAGGCACATCCAGAACTAATCAGAACAAGAATCCAATTAAATATAGCAAATGAAGGAAAGAATTAAAATGTTAACTTCCAAAGCCAAATTGAAAGAATTGGATTTACTTGATGAGAAAGATTAATTAGAGAGCTTTAAGGAAGCTTTGTTAAAGAAGGAGTAGGAATAATTGCGAACTGATCGAGAAGTACAACTAGAATTGAAAAGAATTTAGGATATTACTGAAAGAATTGATGATAAAGTTGAGAGTCTCATGCTAAAACATTTAATTTGTTCTTTTATAACTGAGGTTACCAGAGATTAGTAGTTATAAGTATAAATCTATGCTATTATAGTTTACCACCCCCTAAATATTATTTCCCACCATAACCCTGGTCTTAGGTTAACGGAGTGTATGAAACTGGTATGCCTTAGGTGTTTTGTAACGCTTGCTCACTACATCATCACCCTCACCATCACTGTACAGCTCAATCAGCATGCTGTACCAAACCTAAAGTTATTCAAGAAAACTTTGTATATGTACAAAACGCTGGAAATTAATTTTTAGACAGAAGGAACAGAGGTGATAGGAGAAATATGGGAGCATCGAGAAGTGTCAGCGATTTAAATTTCTTTGAGAGAAACTCATTAAGAAAATCTATTAATGAGAAACGCAAATGGATTGATTACAATAATCTCTCAAAGTACTACTAGTGAAATGCTGTTGTAGATAACTCTCTTTATAAGTTTGTAACATAATAATTTCTTTTTATTTCCTACCAATCATTTAATCTATGAAAGCATTCTTTATAATAATAAGAGTAATAAATCAACCATTGTTAAATAAATATCACAGATTGGCTTTATTTTACTTTTGCTACTGTAGTCTCAGTTATTCAAATTATCTGCAGACACTTTAAATACTTGTAAAGGTAAAGCAATTAAACTGAAATGCTGCTATAATTTTTCTCTCTCCAATTAAGCAGTGCATGTGTAGATGATTTTAAGAGGTAAATCTTGGCTTATGAAATCCTTTAAATCTATAATAAGACACAAAATTAAATAAGAATCAATAATAACATTTTCTCATATGTATTTATTATATTTTTAATAGTATGATCCTAATTTGATTTAATTTCTTTCAACTTCTTGAGGGTGGAGTTCTCTCATTAATGAATATGATTTATCCCTCATGTGAGCAAACAATTTATAATGTAGCTCAGAAGTGTAGTCAACTGAGTTCAAATTTTATAAGTGGAACTTGCTTATCATCTGATAATGAAACGATGCATCTGGTTTAATGTCTTTAAATACATACACGAATTCATCCTAAATAACTCATATTGATCATTAATATAAAGTTGTAAGCATGAGTAGAAAAAATAATAGAACTTACTTAATAAACACAATTTTCTCCTTTTAGAACAAAAGAACAAAATAAACAATCAGAATGTTAGAATAATTTATCTTAAAAACCATCAATTTAATAGGGAATCTTATTTTCAAATTATTTATGATCCGATGAGATATTTTCAACCATTTTATCCTTAATTATATTTATTAATATTAAATCAGTTATCTTTTTAATTGCTGTCCTTTTTCTATACAAATCAATAATCACTCTTTACTATTATTAATAAAGAAATCCGCATCACTCTTAATCTCCTAATTTCTTTTAATTATCAATTTTGTAAAGGCTTTTCTTTTGCACTTAGTCTACTACTCTACATATAACTTAATAATTTGATTAATTTTCAATTTCTAATTGATATGCTGCTTCAATAGCTCATCCGTGCATTAATCACTTGAAATACCTTTTTGTTACAGTTAATAGCGATATTTGGTAAAATTTTTAGCTTTCCTTAAGTTTTCTGTGAGTTCAAGCTATTGTTAATGACTTAGATTTTGTTGTGTGAGATATGCTTAGAATTTCATTTCTATTTGAAAAAGGTAGTAATATTTCTCAATATTTTAGTCAGACTTGATATTTGAGTAGAAATTTTAGTAATTTCGTTTTTAAGGCTAAGGATTTTTAAGCTAGATTTCTACAAATCTTAACTTCAAGTTCTTGAATATTAGGTAATCAATGTTAAACAATTTCTAGGCCTCTGCCTGAGTTATCATTTTGAACTATTCTAACTGTTTGCATTCATAGCATATAGGCAACTTCAAAATAGGACACACTATAAGCCTTTGATCTTAAATATTAACATCCAGATTTACCAAGTGACAATTAATGCATTATCAACTACATGCGATGAACATCAGCATTTTCCTAAGAAACTCTGTATCCTCAATAGTAATCTTAAACTTCTAGATTTTATTAGCTTCATTTGATGTCCGTTGTTTTATTGTAATTTTTGAGTTTTTTGCCTCTGTTTTACTAGCAACACTTTTTACCACAGCATCTCAAAATGTCTTGAACTTTTCTTCTTCCAAGTTATTCTTAATTAATTTCCTTAACAGTTCTATGTTCCAACTGAGCATATAGAATTATCGAGAGCATCTTGCTATAATAAAAAGCATTTCACTGGGATTTAGCCACTCACATATATTTACATACAATCTTTTCTTAGTGAAATGTTTCTCTTAGACAATTGGATAAGTCACTATCTTAGAAAACATTGTCAAATCATTTGGTTCCTTGCCATATAAGAGGTTGTTATATCGCATTATATTTAGCTGATTCTAGCCTTATTTTATCAGTTTTTATCCATTTCTTGAGGTTGTGTCTGGTTTAACTAGAGATTATTAATTTTGAAAAGGTTTAGAATCAGGTTTTTATTTAGACTTCTAATCTGTGTTTAAATTGTTTAATTTAGAATTGTATTTTTAATTTCTCTTATTTTGATATTAATTGGTATTATTACTTCGATTTTAACCGCACGAGAGATTTTTTCGCATAATCCTATTTTTTAATAAAATTTTTAAAATCAAGAATCATAAAGATATGAAAGCATTTCTCTTTAAGAATTTTAAATGTTCAAAAATTTTGTTAATATATTTACTTAAAATGTAATTTTTATCAAATAAAGAATAAAAAATGAAATGACTTTTTTCAATATTAAACAACAATATTAGCCTAATTATTCACAAATAGCATGAAGATCATTTTAAAATTGTAAAAGCAAGAATATTTCTTCACTTAAATTTAAATATACAAAACAGCATCATACTCATAAGATTGATTTACTATAATATTTGTCATACAACACTCTGATCACTTAGGAAGTAATCAGCAAATATTTTGAAATTATTAATTTCACTCTATAGAGTTTTACAATATAAAATTGTTAATTATTTTTTTATGAATAGAAGAAAGCACCGAGAGTGAGGCCGCAACTGAAAGCATTTGTAATTTTCTTTCTTGGATCATCTTCGAAGTAGAGAATTAATTCTTTGAGATTGTTATAGACTAGGCCGAAATTATAGATCATATTTTGTTAGATAACTGTTGCGTCTTTCAAGAAAGTTGTATATGCTTCGGCAGCTATCATGCCATCGAAGATACTATTATAAAAGAATTATACTTGGAAATTACTTATAAACTTATAAATTCGGTGAAATTAGCAAGAGTAATTAAACAATATCATAGCACTTATCTGAGATATCATACCAATGATAAGTTGCATCTATAAATTTATCCACTGAGTTTATCACGCCAAACACCGTGAAGTTAGTTTTTATTAGATCGATTCCTCCATTAATGCCTGATTTTTAGTATTATAAAGCAGATTCACAGTTTTTAGAGCTTGCTGTTGCAATCAGTGTAGTTCCATTTAGAACTCAATAAAAAATAATCATAAAGTAAATATACTCCTTGAACGAAATCAAAAATGCCTGAGACAGAGAGGAAGTCATCTTTTGCAGAGAGAGTATTAGGACTCAGCTGTACTAAACTATCTAATATTTTATCGAAGTTTTAATAGAAATTATATTCACTCTTTGCCAAATCTTAGATCACAGATTGATAAACTATTAAAAGAAATATATAGAAATAAATTATTACAAATTGAAAATGTAAGAATTTAATGTTTATTAAGTTTAATGAGAATCTGAAGTGTTACTGATCTAATCTAAATAGTGAGTGATTTTATTTAATACTCCATCGTCTGCCTCTTCTACACTATATAAGCTGCTTGCATCTGTTGTAAATTTAAATACTAAATTTTAAGATTATTTTAAGTATATTGAGTTAGTGCTTCTTATTCATGATTTGAAATTGAATTGATCAATAATTTTCATCAGTTGGATTGAAATCTAGCAAAAAGGATATCATTCTACCTAGCTATTGATAGACAATAATTTCACTGCCATTTTTTTGAGCAGCCTATATATTAGTGTAGGCACTCTGAAGCTAGATTGATTTACCCAATAAATTGAACAGGAAACCGGTGAAGAAGTCTGTAACTTTGCCAAACTGGATCATTTTGTTATTCGTCCATTTTGCAACATTCCTTATGTTATCATTACAATTAATTGATTGATCTATTAAGCATTAAAGTTAACTGATTATATAATACAGAACCATGCAGCATTAGACCCTTTTCTAATTAGCAGAGTAGTAGCGTCTGCTTTCTCAAAAATATTGACTGCAGCAGCTATATCAGCGGTGTATTATACTTGATCAATCATTGTGAAATTAGTAATGCGATCGAAGCAATTAGTAGAGTTGGCAAATTTTGAATCGGCTTAGAAACCATTATAGAAAGCATACCAGTTATCAATGAACTTCTATTCATCGACTGTGATAAATTAGTTAATCTAACTTAGCTTTTATTCATGCTCTCTATGAAGGTACACGTCTACCAATTAGAATTCATTTTGAAGCATTTTGGCGAGTGTTTGGTTTTAAATATACTCCTCTTCGTTGAAATATTGTCAATTAAAGATTATGAGTAATCTATTTGTAAATTATTAGTTTTCACATTATGTATTTATAATGGGCAATAGTTATATTTATCATAGTCTGTTATTGATTGAGATAATTCAGTTTTGTGCTTCATTTCCAAAGCTCTATTACTATAATACTCGTATTTCAACGTTCCCATTCCACCTTCAACCTTTTAAGTCATTATTACTAAAAAAAGGAAACCCAATAGATGGGTTTTATTGCTAAAATATTTGAGTTTAGTTCTCATGTTTTGGTTTTCAAATAAATTTGCTTTTTGTTCCATTAATAGTCTTAAAATAACTAAACTATAAATATTTATAATTGAAATAGGATTAATTAAGGAATTATATAACAATCTTTTTTTTTATAAAATTTTTATAAAAATTTTAATTAATTATAAATTTATATTTCTTGATTATTTCTCACCTTCAGTTATAGCATTCAGCTACTCTTAAATTCAAAAAGTTAAAATATTAATTTGTTTTTATGCGAATTGTGTAAAATTAAATTAAAATTACCTATAACTACTACAATAAGTTTGTAAGAATGAAATTTAACATATGTTAATTTGAAAAATATTCAAGCCATAAAGAACAGATAAAAAACGGTTCTTCCAACTGAGTAGCCACTCATGAAATATTTTAGGTCCTTGACTGACTAAATGGATGTAACAACACTATCATAAAGTAGACCAAAGTTAAAGGAGAAAGTATCCATAAAGTCCCAGATGTCTGAGTAGCCATCACGGTACAGTTTTAATTGATCCATTGCTTCATATGTTCCAAATCTGCAAGAATTTATTTTACAAAAAATGAAATTTTGACCTAATTATTATAAAAATGGGTTAAAGTTCATTATGTTAATTGAATTAATAAAAATTCTAAAGAACTTTGAAGTGGGTATAACTTTGCCATTAGTTCACTCAAAGAGTATACAATATCAAACACTTTTCCTTCTGACAAACTATTAGGTATATAGTCTAGTATAAGTTGCATGTACCTTGTTTGATTAGATTAACACCACGTAGTATTTGGCTTTCCATAGAGGCTAGTTCCATTTAAGAAACCATATGTAATATTACTATACTTATAAGCATCTGTTAAAGCTACACTGTCTTACACTTAAGGAGTTTTACTTTCTAATAATTAATACTTTTCTAGGATTTTAGTCTTTGCGATTCTTTTATCTGAGAGTATTGAATTTGAAATAATAGGCTTAGCTTTGTTTTGAGACTTCCTTCCCTTGTGAAGAATTTTATCTTCAAAATTTTCATTGTACAATTGTTCGAAAGTGTAGTATTTAAGCTCTTTAAGAATCGGATTAGCTAGGTATTGTTTAAGTCCTAACTCCAAGCTTCTGCCTATTTTCTCTATAACTCTCATTTTATCATCTCCAAGAATGTCACTTAAGACTTATCTGGTGCTTTTAACTTGAGATTGCTTAAGGTCTTACTGGATAGTTTGGGCAGTGATTGGGTCAAATTAAGTCACATATCTAACTATTCTACCAACGTTATAGTAGAGTAGTTTTAAATCACAGTTATTATCTGCTGCAGTCACTTGATTCATTACATTTATTAGGCTTTATGTATTTGCAACTAAGTTCATTACCATAGATTTGAAATTTGCTCTTTTAAATTTTTATTTCATAATGTCAGATACAAAATAAATATAGAGAGGATGTAGTTCCCTACATCAGTAAAACCAGCATAGTAAGTTTTGAAACTTGCAAATGAAAGTTCTGTGGTTTTTGTACATTTATTTACAGTGTCTGCTGAATTTGAAATTGTACCAGTGATATTATCTGTATAGGTCCAAAAATCCCATTATGTAGCTACCCCGTCATTTACATTCTGTTGATATTGTAAAACATTCTAAAGTTAATTATAACTTTAGTTTTCATAGTATTTCAACTATATTTGATTGAGTATATATTGGGGTAAATTAAAACAATTTTGGGAATACTACGTGAAATATGACCACGTCTTAATAGTTGGATTGACTGAGTCTCTGCATGTTTGATAATTAGGCATAATATTGGCAAGTCTAGCTCCACTTGCTAATTCGTCAAACAAGATCAGCATTTCGTCAACTGTTGGGGCAAGATCTGGTTCAGTTGTTTATTTCAATTATTTATAGAGTTCTGAGCTATTATTGTCTCCTTATAATTATATGTTTGAAAGTGATTGATCTAAATCATAAATAGGCTGATATGACTCTTTCAAGCCAACTATCATGGGGTCTGCCTGAAATTTACTTAAGCTGTTATCTTCGTCTATGTCGTCGGAGTAAATTATCCAAGTACTTCCACATTAGACTTTTGGACTCTATGTTTTTGATTTTTTAACTCTGATAAATTAAAATAAAGGCATACAAGCTTTTTCATGTCAATTTATGTGAATTTTGAAATTAATTGCTAAAAAAGACCTACCTATTTATAAAAAAAAGTTTAAAAAATACATACTCTGACAGTCTCTTTTTTCTAAGTGATAATTTTATAAGTATTAACTAATCCTTGCTCCAATTCTTCAGGAATCTGAATTTTATCCACCCCATAAACACTTGTGATCTTATTGACTCCATCTTATATCAATCCGGAATAAGCTTAGTAACTAAGCAAACTCAAAAATAGAAGTATAGACTTTGAATATTTAAAAATAGAATTGGAGTTGTTGGTACTTTATGTTATATTTGTTTTACTGATTTTCATTTTAAATTTATACTGCTTAAAACTAATAAAATATAAGTCAAAAGCAATTTGAATTATATTTCATCAATTTATGTCAATATATTCGATACAACTGTAGCTTTTCATTTATCATTATCAAATTGATTAAAGTTGATTAGAAAAATTGAGTAAATTAAGATATAATTTTCATTTTAATTTGAAAATATCATCTTTTACAAACTATAATTACTAATAATACTTAAATTAAAATGATGGATAAGTAGCATTTTGATCTAAGCAATCACTAGATTCTCAAATTCTTAGATAAAAAGCGTAATTAAGAAATGAAAGTAAGTTTATGAATCCTATAAAAATAGCTATTACTGTTTTAAGTTGAAAGTTTAAAGCTTTTATTATCAAAGCCATATTTTTAATTTTCCATACTTTTGCTATGTTATTCTTAACCCCAAAAACCTTAAATCAATCTAAATTTTAGATGGTGGCAAAGAGAGACCACGACTCATCTACATTATCCGACTTCAAAGTGAATTATTCCAAGTCAAAGAGCACAGCTTAATCCATCATAAGAAACATGTCAAATAGCATCCACAAGAAATACTACGACTACATTTTGAGCAAGCTAAAATTCGAAAAGATAGTTGAGGAAGAGAAGTTCAAAGAAAAATAAGAACAGAAGAAACTCCGTTTGCCAAGACTCGTTGAGTCAGACGACGAGGAGCAGGAATTATTCAAGTCTTTGAGCACATACATTAAAAACGATCAATTTATGGAGAAAAACAAAAAACTGATTCGTGAGAGAAACATATCATAGGATAAAAATGCTTAGAAAATCAGTAGTAACACCACAAATCATAAATCATAAAAGAGCATTGAATTATCTCAATTTTTAAAGGATTTTGAGAAAAAGAAAAATCTTATGATGTTAGATGGAGAGGAGGACTATGAATTCAGGAAAAACCTTAGTGGTGCTGAGTTGATGTCAACCAGAAAAAATAAGTAAATTATGAATAAAATGTACGATTTAATGACTTAAAAGTCTAAGAACAGGCTTAGATGGGAGTAGTTAGAAAAGATAAGATAAGAAAAGCTTATTGCTTTGCAAAATATTATATTACCAACATATTTTATGGATTTAATTTGATTACAATTAATTAAGCAAAAGAAAGAACAAGAAGAAATGGAGAGACTTAAAGCTTAAGAATTAATCGAGTAGTAATATTTGAACATGATGTCCTCTAGACCATAATCTATGGAATCTCGTGGTTCCTCAAATTCATTATTAAATTAAGACGAGGACCCTAACCTAAGTAAGAGCAGAGCCAAAAAGATAAGTAATTTGAGAGACCTCGTAAAACAGGAAATTAAGAAAGAACAGCCCTCAACATACACTTAAACTTTCTACAAACCTAATTAAGTAAGGAAATCCTTTCAAGAAAGCGATGAGATTATTTAAGGATCTAGTGCTTTACAGAATAAATTAACTGAATTGTATAAGAAGAGTGAGATGTCAGTGAAAGAAGCCAAAAATAAAAACAAGTTAAGAGTTAAGTTGATGACTTAAGAGTCTATGTAACTACCAGTCATTTAGTAAAGCATTAGTAGAAATTAGTCACAAGTGCTGTTGTCAAAGAATAATAGTGGATTCATGCATAAACAATATCAAAGCTCTTTTTAAATTCAATATAAGACGATAGTTGATATAATGGAAGAAAATCTTCAGCGTCAACAATAACTCCTCTTTTTTAAAGGAGTCTGTAAGGTCTTTAGCCACCTGACACTTCAACGTTCCACACATAATTATTTTCATAACCCTAATATACCTCTTTTTAATTTAAAATTGAATCCCTTAATATGTTAGTTGTTTATTAATGAATTACCCTAAATAAGAACCTTTCTTTATAATTATTTTTAATGTACGTTAATTTAGAAATGATGAAGCTACCTATTTAAGAGCATCTATAGCTGCCTTCTTTTCATTGGTGTTAAGTCTACCATCACCATCTTTGTCAAATTGTTTGGCTATCACATAATCTCTGCCGCCCACAAAACCGTCGCCATCCAAGTCATAACTGATATGTGGTACTTTCTCTGCTCTTAAATATTAACAATACTTTACCTCTTAGATTTTCTAAACCTTAAGTTATAAATATTTGCAAGCTTAGTCTTAGTCTGCTTGAGTTCTTCGGGGACACCTGGCTTTGACCACCACTCTGGGATTCTCACGTTTGATCCAAGCATGTTTGAGGTGTCTGCTCCCATTTTATTCTTGTGTTGCAAGTTCCACCCAAACACATCAATTCTTGGTGGTTGATCCTTTCTATTAATAGTTATACTTGTAACATCAATACCTATTTGTTTAAATTATTTAGAAAGATTATTAAAATATCAGCATTAAGATGATATATTTCAGCTTGTAACTTATATAATTAGTTCATATGACATAATTAACTCACTAGGTTATCTTAGTACCTCTCACTTTAAATCACAAATTGTTATTGAAATTTAATTGAGTGCCACCTCTGATCTTCTCAGTGCTTCTGCCTCCCATGCTTCTCTGATCAAATTAACTGATACTGGTCTGAGATTTCTTAAGTGAGCTGTTGTTGTAGTCTGATTGATTAACGCCCGTGTTTTGTTTTTTGTAGGAGCTGGTCTGATTACTCAACATGCTGTGTCTCTTTTGAGCATTCAATTGAAATGTGTGTAATAATCAGTTAAAGATTAAAATTAACGATTAGAATTGTCTGGAGTGCCAGATTGCACTAACTAATTAGCGCTGGATTGATGAGTTAAACCAGCATTACTCTGTTTGTGTCCACTGAATGGTGACTTAAGCGTCTAGCCATTATTGTTCATTCCGTATGGGTTCTGTTGAAACTGTGGTTTTAAGAATAAGTTACGTACTTTGATAATTATAGTTAAAATATAATAATTTAATTGAGGTTTTGAGGCTGAATTCTTAACAGGGGTGATTCTCTTGTTTTAAGATTATGCAGAAGGAGTTGCTTTATCCCTCATCAATAAATCTTGCAATATCTTATCTGATATCATAAAATAATGGTATATCATTCCTTAGGTAATAAATATATGTCCAATTAAGAAGCTAATACACTCATCATTCCCTTATCAGATTAAAAAGTGCAATTAACAGTCAAATTGCAAAATTTAATAGATAATTTCATGAGAGAAAATACCAATCATTTAGAGCAGTAAGATGAAGCCACAAATCTGAACATGTTCCAGAATTACTTTAATTTAAAAAACGCATTGTTTATCCCTTTATATTTAAAGCATTATTACTTGATATCACAGACTAATAGCAAGAATAACTAGGTTAGTGGCCATAAAAGCGGAGGAGATAGGCCTTCATCTGGAAAGAAAGGAGGGAAATCTTAAAGAGAAACTATTGAATACGTTGAAGAATTCGATCTTGACCCCCTCGCTCATGTTATTATAAAATTTAAATTTATTTTAAATAACATATAGAAATTACATTTATGCAATTACCATTTATAATTAAGAGAGTAATAACCAAAAATAGTCTTTGGGATCATCTCTTAATTCAGATTCAGACGCCAGTAGTAACATGGCCCCAAATAAGAAACTAGATAAAGTTGTTAAGAATCTAAAAATAGACTTGCAAAATGTACGTGAAGAGAAAGATAGTTCAAGTATTACATAATAAATCATTAATGGTATAATTAATCAGCTGATATTTATACTTAAATTATTGAGAATTATAGGTATTTATGAGAAATTTAATTTCAATATAAAAATATCTGAAGTTGTAAAATTAAAAACTTAAGTTTGGATAAGTAAGTTTTAATAAAATGTCATAAAAAAAACAATAGTTAGAATAATATAATAAAAAATACATAATCGAGCTACCTTTCTATAAATTCATAAATTTAATATTTCCTCCCAATTTATTAATTGTTGTGTGTAAATTAATTCAGCAATTTTTAAATATCTTAATAGTAGCAGTAGTAGTGATGGAAGTAAACACAAGAAGAAAAAGCACAAGAATAAAAAAAAGCAAGATATTCTGGTAGAGAACTTAAATTAGCACAAGCATGAAGTAACATTCAATGTAACTCAGGATGGCTAAGTCAAATCTGGAGAGGGCACAATCGAACACATTTGGTATATTTGGTTAATTTTTATGATTAATTTTTTTCAAAATCATTTTGAAATGAACACTCTGATATAAACGATAGAGAAGATTTAGAAGGAAATAATTAGGATATATCTTTCGAAAATGATCAATCGTCATTTGTGAATTTATCAAATCGCAAACCCAAAGCATAGGGGTTGCATCCTATTCAGGCCATAGTATAAAAATTATAGTAATTTTCGTTCTTAAATGATAAAAGAAATGTTAGAACATTATTCCACAGATAAATATTATGCATCAATTAATAAAATAAGAATTATAGTTAGATTATAAGCGATGGTTAAAGGATTCTTAGTTAGAAGCTAAATGGCTTACAAATTATAGAGTTTAGGAAACAAAAAAATGGAGGAATTAATCGCTGTTTAATTTTTAAAATTATAGAATATGAATATAATTTATAAACCTCTAAAGAAATGATTCTATTGAATATTTATAAAGTATTTTTAATAGCTGTGTTCGTTACCAAGAAAGTTCATAACCAAATCATGATGTATTTTAGCTTGAAAATCAGCATTATAATGGATAAAAAACTTATAAAAATAACGCTTTATGATAGATTGGCTAAAAATTCAAATGAAACCTATGAACATATACCTAAGTCTCTTTTGAAATTCAGGAAAAATCCAGCTATTAAATTTAAATTTTATACCAATACTTTTGCATTTTTTAAGACTTATGGCTATATTTTATAATTTAAATTACATGATGCAGCTATAATGGCAGCTATAGATATTGAGATAAATTTCTTATGAAAGTTAAGGACAAAAAGAATGAAAATGAATATAAAACCCCATTAGTCAATTAAGAATGAAGATTGGGGATTAAGAATAATAAAATTAAAATTAAATTATAATTGGCTGAAATTAATTATTATTAGGCTAAAAACAAATATACGCACCCTGATTGGTTAATTTTATAGAGACAATTATTCGAGCCAATGGTTTTAATAATTAGCCTAATAATAATTAATTTACGCCAATAATAATATATTCTTAATTTTATTATTCTTAATCCCCAATCTTCATTCTTAATTGACTAATGGGGTTTTATCTACAAGGCCAAACTGATCGAAGATGATTTACATGATGAAATGCTCATGTTCAAGCAGTCTATCATTCAAAACTCACATTCTCCACAGAGACAGCGTGGGCCTGGCTTAAGTGCTTTCGATTCATCTCATAAAAAGACCAAGGAGATTTATTTAATTAATATGTCTCTTTAAATAATAATCTAATAATAATTGTGATTTTTAAAATACATATAGAGCTATTTGGGAAAACTACAGGTTCGAATGAATATGGGCTCGACACTATTTATGATGGGAGTATGTTTGACAGAGACGCTGATAAAGAAATTGGAAGAATTAAAATGACCAAGAAATCTTATAATAAATCTGTAATTCTAATTAAAATCATATAACTTTGGATTAATTATAAAATTATAGTAGAAGGAGAGACTTTTTAAACATAATAATTTTATAAAAAGTTATTGAATTTAATTAGACTTCACAAATTGACATTGAATAAGAAAGCTATGTAGCAGCAAGAAGGTGCTTCAGATTAATTGGTATTTTAGCAAGAATACAATTTAGACGATGTGGTCAGGAAACTTTAGCACATCTACAGAGATTATGTCAAAAGAAAGCTTGATTTGATCAAATACAATAATAATTTTTATTATTACTAATGAACAATCGGAAATAATAGCGTTTAAAATCTATATCTTCATAGCATATTTAGAGATACAAGATAATCAAAGATTAGAGACGAATATTTGTTAAAGAGGAATAAAAGCTGCTTGCAGATTACAACGATCTGGAAAATATTAAGAAGTTGATGTAACAAGACAGAGAGTTATTGGGCAAATTTTAAAAATCTGATTACAGAGGGAATAATCAAGGTGCAGTACTTGCAAGAGCTCTTAAGAGATATTAAATCCCCAATAATATTAGAAAATGAGTTTATGCTCATGACTAATTATTGAGAGAATTGTTTTAAATTTTCTAATTTAGAAATAACCAGAAGAACAAGAGTAATAATGAGCCAAAGTTAAGAATGAATATTACAAATTATCATTGATAATTTGTTTAATAATTTACATTAATTGTTTTAAGAAACGTATACTACCATATAAGTTTGATAGAAATTAAGAAAAGCTCAAGCAAGCCCCAATAGTATTTTATCCAATATTAAAACTTGTACAGTTTCTACAAACCAAAGACACTTTATCTTAAATAATAAGAACAGATTAAATTTTTAAAATCAGTTCAAAAGGAAAAAAGATTGCCCGCGCATCAGAGGACGTATTTTTATTTTATTTGGTTACATAAAAAAAGGATTAATTAGTTTCTTTTAATTGCGAGATTTAAAGTAAAAAATGATAAATTTATAAGTATCTGCAGAAAT
Source organism: Oxytricha trifallax (assembly GCA_000711775.1). Lineage (NCBI taxonomy): Eukaryota > Ciliophora > Spirotrichea > Sporadotrichida > Oxytrichidae > Oxytricha > Oxytricha trifallax. Next base: position 220,497 of record ARYC01000087.1, read on the forward strand.
TTATTGACTGTGTTGAAGTATTACAAGATAATATATATCTCAAAATTGATGAAGCTAAATTCCAAAAATTAAGTGAAGAAATGGAAAAAGTTTATAATTCTCCTAAAAAATCCAATAACAAAACAGCTAATATTTTAGAATATTTATTATTGGAAGTAATGTGAAAAAAAATATCACATTTTATTTTATATTCAAGTACAAATCTTATCAAATAGTAAAGATAATAAAAGACTTGTGAATATTTAAATATTATATTTATTAATTGTATTTTAACTTCTCACCGAAAGCCCAACAAGTAAAATTGAAAATAAAATGGGAATAGGAATGTTAGACAGATTAAAGGGGCACTCTAATGAAGTTGACTTCAACTCCTCCAATATTGTAAAAAAAGCTCTATATATTTTACTATGTGATTATTATTTTAATCCAATGGTTTCTGATTAAGCAATAATGAATTAGAATTTAAATTAATTATTTCTTATAATTAGCTAAACATAAGTTGACTCTTTTATCACCAAGATCTTCCATCAATCAAACAAAAATACGTAGAAGTAGCATAGTACAACAAGACAAAAACAATTTCATATGATTCTTATAAAAAAGATAATATCTCCATTTTAAATTTTACATGTGTAAAAACGATGAAGAAATGATCTTTGAGAAGCAGTTTTATTGCAGTTAAAAGTGGTATATAACTCAAATCTTTACAATTAAAGATCAGACTCAAACCCCAAAGAAGAATTAATAACAACTTCAAGCTCAAAAGAGCTTTTTAGGGAATCGCTTCAAACTAGTAATCACTGATGCATATTTGAATGTGATTAAGCAAGATTTAATTGATTTGGATGGACTCAGGTTGCTCACACTGCCTGTCTAGGACAGTCACGATAAGAATGTAATCAGTGATTTTAATTTATGAAATAGTAAGTGATATTAAACAATGGATTAAATAGAATTCTATGTTAAATATGCTCGTTTTTAAAGATAGATTTGAAGAGTTTCTTAAAGGGAGTTAGACCTTCGTAGTATAAGGCAATCAATAATATTCACTAATCAGAAATCAGCAATCTTGATGAGTCAATTTATTATTGTAAAATATCTCATTAAATTTATTTCAATTGAGTCAATGCAGACTGAAGGCATATAAGGACGATTTAGTGATCCTAACACTCCAAGCAATCCAACTGGAAAGTTAAATAAGCTTGGTAATTTTGAATTTTTACATATATCATCACTATGATTTTATATAAAAATATTATCTGTAATAATATAAAAGGTAATCTTGGCAATTATAATGAGTAGATAGCATTATTCCCAGATAATCCTAATTATTTTAATTACATAATGACTTTCTTATTTTTATGGATATTAAATAATGATACGAGGAACAATAAACAAAGAGATAAGTTAGGTACGCATCAATTTATTATATATTTATATTGTATTCACTTATTATTTAAATATCTCTCTTTAGAGATCAATTGAAGAACCATACTACTGGATTGTAAAACGCAGATAGTAAGCTAACTAAGATGAATACTATAGCATCAGGTAGATAACTAAAAACTTAAAATTCTCTGGACATAAGCCAGATGCCAGACCTCAAACTCCATTTCCGGCAGAGTGTTTAAGTTGAACATTTGGAATATTCGAGTTTTAAAATTTCAACTTTACTTTAATCCCATTAAATTATATTAGAAGAGCCAATCGAACAAGAACAACAACAATCTCACCCCTTATATAGACTTCAATCATAAGGAAAGCATAGTGGTCTCAAAGAAAGACAGCAACATGTCATTTGCACCTGCCCCCAAGGATAACAATTCTTAAAGTGAAGAGGACGAAGACTTCAACGACAGACTCATTTAAACTTAAAATTATTAGTAGCAGGTGTCGTATAAAAACATATTTGGGAACAGTGTTGTTCATGAAGAGAGTTCAGATGATAGCAGCAATATGATTTAGGATTTAGATGAAGAATTTATACAAATATATATATATATATATAAATATTTAAAGTCTGGTTAATAAATAATTATATTATAATAATAATAATAATAATAATAATAATAATAATAATAATAATAATAATAATAATAATAATAATAATAATAATAATAATAATAATAATAATAATAATAATAATAATAATAATAATAATAATAATAATAATAATAATAATAATAAGAATTCGAAGTGTCAGATGACATGGTTTAATGAAAAATATCATATTTTTGATTCATATTTTGACACTATTTTAAGAATAACATTTTCAACAAACATTTGTTGATTATTTAGTTATAAGAGATCACTAAATTAAATTTGATAGTATGATTAAATTAGATAATTATATAATATATTATTAAATATGATCAGGAGAAATATTAGACTCAGAAAAGAGTAAACTTTGAATAATTTTAAAGATTTCTTAAGTGAATAAATTCTTTTTTCTATTTTTAATTTAGGTTTATTTATTCAACAAAAACAAAGAGTTGAAGGACAAGGATCACCAAGACAAGCTCATGAAAATTAAAAAAGCAGTAGAAAGTGATAAACGTCTGCCAACTGAATTCAAGAAAAATAAGGATGAATTATTGAAAGATTTGGAGCTTGCAGATGATAAGACTATTGTGGCTAGATCTCACATTGATGATGAATACGAAGAGGCTAAATACAGAGACCCAAAAGTCTTGGTTACTACCTCCAGAAGTGCAAGTTAAAGGTTGATGCAGTTTTAAAAAGAAATGAAGTTAATTATACCTAATTCAGTCAGAATTAACAGAGGTAACTACGTGCTTAAGGATCTAGTGAAGATTTGCCAGGTCAATAACATCACTGATTTGATTATATTGCATGAGACTAGAGGAGAGCCAGACGGCATGATAGTATCACACATGCCCTATGGCCCCACAGCATACTTTGGAATGTCAAATGTAGTACTAAGACACGATTTGAAGGATAAAGTTGATCCAGTGAGTGAAGCTTACCCTCACTTAATCCTCTAAAATTTTAACACAAAGTTAGGTGACAGAATTTCAGACATTATTATTCAATGCTTTACGAAAATTAATACTCAGCCAGATATTTTAATTAGATTTATGCTTCATCCTTTTTATCTTAATTTCAGACATCTTAAAGTACATTTTCCCCTTGCCAAAAGTAGACAGCAAGAGAGTCATGACATTCGTTAATGAAGATGATTTTATTAGCTTTAGACATCACGTTTACAAAAAGGAAGATCATAAAAACGTAGCACTCAAGGAGTTAGGACCTAGGTTCGAAATGAAGCCATATTAGATCGTATTAGGAACTGTTGACTTATAAGATGCCCAAAAAGAGTGGGTGTTGAGACCATATATGAATACAGCTAAGAAGAGAGCATATTTATGATTTAAGAAAGGCAAGGTAAACATATTAATTAAGAACTATTTATTTAAGCTAGAATTGTTTAGTTTTCATTCACAAAAAATTTAAACTTATTCTGTAAATTCTTGTTAATAGGTAGTAATGGTTTATTCTTTAAAAACTTAAACTTATTAATACAGTTTCTCATTATACTTTTGAGAATGGAAATTTAAAATACATAATAGTATAAGCAATAAGAAAATATACAAATAGACAGCTGAAGTATGTTATATACTGCCATTATTGATCTATAAATCCACTAACAAGAGCATTAAACCCTAGAAACGCACATTTTATGAAATTTTGCAATCCAAAAGCTATGACACTTTTATCTTCAAATTCAAAGCCTATTAGCATGCTTGCATGAGTACTTGAGCTACTATCCAAAACTCCAAAAAAGAAGCCGAAAACATAAGCGAGAAAACTGTACTCATAGATGCTAGTATACAATATTAAAGTTCCAAAAGCTAAGATTGAAGTAATTGCTACACAAATTATGCCAAGACGGTTAGATCTGTACCTTTTTATCACTTTATCAAGAATAAATCCTCCAAAAATTTATCCTAAACCTTGAACCGACATGACCAACATAGAATAGAAAAGCTATTCCTATTAGTCATGCGTTCCATGCATAGTTTCTGAAACTAGTGATACAAAGATAGATAAAGGAATACCTCCAGCCAGGGATACTGTTACAATATACATAAGCATTAATTGCATTTTAGGAGTCTTTGCAAGCTCATATTGATTTAGAAAAATTTGTTTTATACTGGGCTTCGTATTTATTACACTCAGATCGTTAGCAACATCCTAGATTACTTCAGAGTCTCTTGATATTAGTGTACTTCGAACTGTGGGGGATATAAGAAGTTTAGAATTATTCTCATTCATACTAACAACAGATTTAGTATGAACATGTAATCTTTGAGGACTTGGGTTTATTAAATTTGCTTGGTCATTTGAATTAGGTTAAATTTACTAGTCTCGCTAATCTAATTTCATTATCTACAACTATTCAGACTAGCTTTATTTCTTATAATCAGCAAGCCCTTGTAGCTTTTGATTTTATTCTTGGTCATTTATTTCTTAAGTTTCTGATTAATGAGGGTCTTCAATTTGAGTTTCCTCTAGTTTATTTTTCTCTCTTTATTAATTACTATGGCTTTCAAGATTTAATGGTATAATTACTTTTTCTGGCTTTCTCAAGAAAATCATACATAAGACTGAACAAAGTGATATTCCACTCATAATGAAGAAATACACTACCTTGTCTGTATTACCAAGAATAAAGGCTGACATTAAACTTCCTATCAAATGCGATGAATTGGCGAAAGAATAAAGAACAGCGAAAAAGAGGCCTTTTAATTAGTCACTCGCACATTCTCTGATGTAAACTTACATTGTTGCTCTAAAAAAAATTATGGGAATTTATATTTTGTTGTATAAATTTAAAATTTGTCAAATTAACTTTAAGATAGACCTCCAACCCAAAACATTGACCCACCAAAACCCTTTATGCAAGAACACAATAAAATGATAAATGTGACGAATCCTTTATCAAAAAGAAACAAATCTGAGTCAGGGTAGTGCTCTCTTATTGTTGGCAAAAATAGTCCCAACACATAAAATAAATATGCAATACTTCCTATTAGAACAGCCAATCTACTATTTGTTTTCATTACAAGCGCCGACGCGAATGGACTTCCACAAGCTACAATTACGTATAATGAAAATATAGCATTAATATGAGTTATGTATTTTTAATAAAATTGACTCACTTTAAATTATATGTCAAGGCAAGTGAGACATTTCCCAGCGATTTAAAGCCTTAGTCTTTTAATAGTTTTGAGGAAATGGAAGCACAAGAATTGAAGGATAGCAATACCAATAGAAATCCCAATGAAATATAAAAATACACTTATTTTGCTAAAAAATAAAATTATGGTATACAATAATATGTACTACTCTGTCTAAATTTTTTATCATGATTTAAGTATATATCAATATTTTAATAATTTTCTAATACTTATTATTACTATTCCAGTACTATTATTAAATTTGTTTTATATCTTAACTATATGTATTTAAAGTATAACTTCAGTAACTTTTTTCAAATAATTTATTTTTTATACTATCAGTGAATCTCTCAATATTTCAATCTTAAAATTACTAATATCATTTACTTAAAATTTAGATTGAATTTAATATACATAATTAGAAATGTATTTAAGTTAAATTAAAGGTAAAGAGTAAAACAATCTTTGCATGTATTATTCTCTTAAAAAAGTACTGTTCATTTCTCTGGGCCACCCTTCTTTTCCTTGAGTCTGAGCTTTGAGCTGAGAGTTTTTTCCTTCTTCTTTTTGTTGCTACGCTTTAAATGGCCAGCAGACTCTGTTTTGGCTTGGTTTGTGACTGCTTTATTGGATTTCTCGAATTATACAGCAAGGGCGTCGAATTATTTCAAGAGTTTAGTCTTTTCTCTCTCTTCCTTCTTTTTGGAAGATCTTACACTGGCCTCGGTCTCTTCATCTTCCAGACCTAAGTTGTCTGCACTACCTGATTAAAATGAAATTTAAAAGTATATAGATCCCACGCCTGACATAGTGGTATCAAATTGCTCAATGAATCTTTTCTCTTCCATCATTCTGTCGAAGTATTTCTCTGCTTTGACTTAATCAGCGTCCAGGTAAGTAGAGACTAAACTGTCACGAGGGTCATACTGGTCACTAGCATCCTCGTATAGTCTCTTACGCTTGATCAAGTTAATAATTCTCAAATAATCCACTCCTAGAATGGGATCTTCCTTCAAGACCTTTGGATTTTTCTCTAGAAGCTTTTTGATTTTGAAGAACTCTAAATCTGCGTCTAGCAAGAATTCTTCTTTGTCATATGTTCTGTAGTTGTCCTTGAATAAAGGAGTGATACTTCTACGAGTAAGTTCTTAATCAATTCTGAATCTAACTCTTCTTGTCAGCTCTACGATTTAAGTTGACATTTAGTCTTATTCCTCAGTTGTTCTTTGATCAATACCACCGATATTATATAAAATGCTTGAAAAATTATTGAAGGCTGTTATATACTATATAATTTTAAAATAGCATTCTTTCTCTTTAGATCGATCCAAATCTTTTTAAGCCTCTCAGCCTTATCTTCATCAGTTTCCCAAAACTTGTAAGCCTGGTCTAATAGATCATTATCAAACATATTAGCTGATTGCTTTTCAAGAGCGAAATCTTCGAACTTGGTATCTTTTCTAGATTCTCCTAGAGCATTTTAATTGAAAGCAAAAAGTGTAGTTTCTTTGGCAGGACTGGCATCATAGTACTCCTCGTAAGTCAGTACTTTCTTCTATAGTTCTTCATACTCTTTCTAACCTGCAATTTATTTCATCTTAACTTCTTCCTCTTCGACTAATTTCAATATGTCTGCTTTGATTGTCATTTTCTCAAGTTTTTGTGGGTATTCGAATTCAAGATCAGCCTGCATTAAAGTCAGTTTAACTAAAGTCTCATTATTTTTAATGAATGAAACTATATTTTGTTCCTTAATTATTGAAAAGTTCACATCCCCATTGTTATCGAGAGTCACGTTATGTTTTCTTAACTTAACTAGAAGATTTTTGGCAGCTCTTTTAAGCTTTGTTGGTGACTCACGAACTTTTCTCAAAACTTCTTCATCTGACATGTTTTTCAAACCATCATGAATGTGAGCTCTTTCGTGGAATATTTTAAGCAAGTTCTCAGTTCTGTTCAAGAAACCCTCTTGAATTTCAGATAGAGATTCCTTTTGGTTAACTAGAGATTTATCTTTGACAACTTCATATAGAACTGGTTGATAATTGTTAACAAGGTCAATCTCAGCCGCTTTTGTTTCAGCTTAAAAATCAGTTTTAAAAACATCTTCGTATCCCCTCCTTTGATAAGAAACATCTTCTTCTCCTTGACTCTATTTGGATTTATTCATAGAATCCATCCACTCCTCTTAAGCTCTTTGATATTTAGGAATGTCTCTCTCATATCTAGAAACCTTGAGTAAACTAATAATAAACAAAATTACAATCTGAGTGTGCTTTCTACCTCAGCAATTTTCTGCATTCTATCTAGATAAGAGTCTCCATGTATATTTAGAGCAACACCTCTTAATACACGCATTTCTTCTCTTTATTTATTCAGGAATGATCCAAGCTCTTCCTCTACCAGAGAGAAAGCTTTGTCTTCAGTATAACCCTTTTTCAGTAAGTCCTTTTACTTACGTATAAAAACAATAGCTGGATGTGCTAAACGCATAGTACCACCGAACTCTTGCACAATATTGTTATGAGTGGGGAAATACTTGACTTCTGGGTATTTATAGTAAAATTTAGACAATAAGTGCATCTCGCTCTTAATATCATAACTCTCTGGAGCTGCAAAGTTAGCACTAAAACCTAAGAAAGAGTGGGGTGGGAACATCTTCATGATCTCATACCCCTTGGGCTTCTTTCTCATTCCTCTTTCAAACCAAATGTTCATTTTTATTTAATATAATAAGTATTATTATATTCTATGGTTATAAAAATTAATAAGTTTTACAAATACAGGTAAGAATTCTTTTAAATTAACAGATTAAATGTAAAGCTTGTAAAATGCTTAAATTGCAGTAGCATTCAAAAAGTAATATTCTTTTAGAAATTTAACTTTTTGAATAGCCAGGTATAAAATGTGATTAATGTGATATGAAATTCGGAAATTATGTATGCTTGAAATGTAATCTTTATGACAATGACTCTTCGAAACAGCAGTTCCATTGCAATGATTGTGGAGTATGTCGTCAAGGGGGTCATGAGAACTTTTTCCATTGTTAAAATTGTGCCTGCTGCATTTCAATAGCAGTGAAAGCCTCACACAAATGTATCGAGAACGCTATTCATCAGAAATGTCCGATCTGCCAAATGGATTAATTCTACTCAACTGAGCAGTCTCTGTACTTATAATGTGGACATACTTTGCATAAAAGCTGCTTTAAAGAACTCTCTAAGCATAAATATCAATGCCCACTGTGCTTTAAAAGTTTTTGTGATATGTGGGTGCATGATAGAAATCTTGATAATGAAATCGAAAATACCCCTATGCCTGAAGAGTTTAGAGATAGAAAAGTTAGGGTATAATAAAATTAAATTGTTATTAATATATAAAACACAGTTAACATAAATTAAACCTATATAAGTTAAGATTCTTTGTAATGATTGCAGTGAAAGAAGTGAGGTGGGCTTTCATGTATTAGGTGCAAAATGTTAATTCTGCCACAGCTATAATACAAGGTAATTATGATAACTCTTAATTTTGTTGGTTTATCTTATTTTTCAGATTATAATGCCATGATTCTAATTTATAAAGATCTAAACTTTGATTTAAGAGGATGGTTAAAGATATTAACTCTCAGTCGAGATCGTTGGCGAAGATTCAGACTAAGAAATAAGAGATAAGGCAAAGCTAGTTCAATGGATATGTTTGGGAGTCGGTCTAGGTCTCTATGTTTTATCTGGTATTAATATTCTGTTTTTCCTAAAGTATAAAAAACAAGAAGAAATTAACGAGCAAGTTGCTGCAAATAATTATTCAAAAATAATGATTCTATTACTTTTTAATTTTCCTCAATTAAGTTTATTTTTAAATTATTAATAATATTCAAATGAGATTGTTAGAGATGTGCACTATGACAACTGAATTGAAATATTTATAAAAGTTTATTCATCAAATCTTAATAGTTATAATTTAAATTCTTTAGTTTTTATTTAAAAAGTCTCTCCTATTATCATAATAAGTAATTATTTATTAACGTGGATTTCCTACATCACTTTACGAAACTTATTAAAATTTTAGTAATTATTATAACTTTACAAGAATTATAATGAAAGACAAGATTGGAGACAAATCCCATTTATAAACTGAAATTAATGACAATAACTAAACGAATGGTAGCTAGAACAACTAATAAGACGATGGCTACGATTCAGATGTCTATATTTTTGACTACGAAGATAAAGCTATGGAGAATTACAAAACATTATATTACGGGATGATACTCACTTTATAATTATTTGAAATGATCTTAATGTCTTAACATTATTTGAAATTACAAAGGTATTCATCCTGGTGACAACGAAGAAGGAGGAGGTTTGAAATTTTCTTGTCCAAATACTGGTGCTCATTTTGAGTTTATCGACATTTGCAAAAGGCTGAATTATGTTTAGAAACTAAGGAAGTAACTTAATTAAGCCTGGGGTCTGGACAGTCTTGATGAAATTCCTTAAAATATAGGACAGAGAGCTAATACTGATCCTAGAATGCTAGAGAGAGACGATAGAGTGAGGAGTGATTCGAGGTCAAAGAACTTGCAAAAATATTTAAGTAATGGGACTGACAGATAAACACAGGTATATATTAAATAATTTCCATTTTTTAACAATTTATTTATACAGTCTAACTTATTAAAGCTATAGGGAGTGCAAGAAAATCCGCTTGAAAACTATAGGTCCTCTTAAAAATCAAAAGTTGATTAATACAGTCATTTGTAAACAGATCCAGGTTAGCCGATTAGAAGCAAATAAACTAACGAATCTTAGTTAATTTAACAGTTACCAGGTGATAAACCTTAATAAATTATTAACCAAAACATTGTAATTAACTATTACAATACTAGCGGCGGTTAACTACCAAGATAGAATATTTAACACTAAAATAATGCTTCTGAGAAAATTGAAAAATAAACAAGACCTTAAAGTAATGGATCTAACCGCTCAGCTAAATCTAAACTTTAAATTTAGAAATTAACCTCAGCATAGAAACAAATCATCCCTAACTTAGCATCAAGAAATCTTGAATTGCAAAATAATATGTAAATTTTATTAAGATTTTATAATAAACTTTTATTTTAGAATTGATAATCATAGCTCATATTAGTACGGCAACAATTTAACTCAATTATTTGATTATAAAAAAATTGCTTAATACATATATTTTACCCCTCCAAAAAAATACAAGAAGTCTTTTGTTGTATTTATTTATTACAAACCAACTTTTTAACTCAGTAACCTCGAGGAAATTCAAATCTAAGATCTAACCTTCTCTCTAACAACTAAATCTCAGGAATTATAAGCTAAAGAAAGAGTGTTTTAGGTTAAAAAATGAATCTTCCATAGAGCAATATATCATCAACTTAGAAATCTCCATCAATGATGAATTACTCGTTTACTCACAATAATGAGTCACCAAATTTAAAGCTTAATGTATGTAATTTTATTTTTTAACCTGTTTATTAGCAAAATAAAATGGGATAACCATAGAAAAATTTCTAAGTATATGACTTCAACTTGAACTACTCCAGAGATTCAAAGAATAATAGCGCTTTATAATAAACATCTTCCAATTATAGAACTGTGGATACTCGTAAAGGCTTACCAAGCAAATCTTTCTAAAAAGCAGTACCAAACTTTGATATTCATGTTATTGGAGGATCATAAAATATCATGTAAAATGAGTAAAATTAAGCATAATTATAAGAAAATCTTTACACGAATAGCAGCTAACTAAAATCAGTATACAAAAATATACCATAAGGTTTCAACACAAGAAACATAAATTCATCTTTCGATGAAGTAATGGCCGGAATAACTCAAAATGGAGTTGCTGGAGGTAGGCATAAAAGACATTCATCCTTTGGATCTTAAAATAATGCACCTATATATCAGCAATAGTTAAATCCTAGCATGGGTGGAGGGTTTTCGGGGACAATTGCTATGAAAAGCTCTCATATGAAAACTAAAAGTATCACAAACCCTTCTTAAATTGATCCTTCTCTCTATGTTAATGCTTAGAAAACATAAATTCAAGGCTCATAGTTTAATGGAGTAAATTCTACTTATAACCCTAATTCAAGAAATCAAGCAAATAATGACTATGGCATTGGTGCCAAATCTGCTTTGGGGAACCCATCCCATTATAGATAAACTTCTGACTTTTCTTAATTTAAAAGTAAGATAATTTTTTAAACTTAATGATTTATTTAGAAACTTAATAGAACCCTTCAACATCAAGTTTTTCACAGTATAATGGTCCTATAAAATCCACTTAAATTAATAACTTACATCATTTGCTTATATTATTTTATTTAAAACTACTTAACAATAAATATTATTATTTTAAAATTACTTTGCAAGCTCAGCAAGCATAGAATCACATTTAACTTATAGGAAATTCAAAATCATTGCTAGGTTAGGGTCAATCTAGGCAAAATGTGCAAATAAGACCTCCAAATAATAGCACTGCTAGAAGACAAACTTTCAATAGCAATATAAAACATTGAAAATATTTGAATAATTACTCAATATAAAACTCTATTAAATTATAAGAATCATAATGATAGTTTGAATATAATTTACTTCTACTGTAATTTTAATTAAAAAATATAGCCAATTTAGATATCTATCATTTCAAAGCTCTTTGCAGATACTAGAATAAAATCAGAGAAGTTTTATTAATTTAATACCGACCTCCACAGTTGCATTTGAAAATCAGCGTCTTCAAGATTAAACTATAGACGAATCTACCAAGTCAATTTTAGGCTAACTCGACTTTAACAATAATGCCCAATTAAACCACAAATTTTACTCTTCTCAATTATTTTCCAGGAAACTCAGCACCAACTTGATTAACAATTCAATTTTACTTCAACAGATTAAAGATCAATCCTTGAATCTAAATCATAAAAGAAGTTTCTAGAATAATAGCATGAGTTCATTCCCTCTAAATAAATCACAAAGCTCTAAATAGTTAAGGTTTGCACATTTATAGGTAGTGGATAACGTGCTTGATAATTGCTAGTCTGTTCTCTCTGGTGATATTAAATTTACTAAAAATTCAATTCACAAGCTCAATAGATTCATTAAGTATTAGTAAAATTTGGAGCAATCCCCTTAGGAGAAGTAGAAAATTTAGGATATTAAAAGCGTAGCTAAAGCTGTGGGACTCAAATTACAAGAAAATAAAAAGAGTAAGAGCCCAAGAAATCGAAAAATTAAAGCAAATATATTTATTGAGAGTGTTGAAAAAGAGGGAGTATAGAATATAATGAACTAGAGTCACGAAAAGACAAATAAAAACGTCAGCATACTAAATGCTACTAATATAGTCGAGGACTCAAATGAGAAATTTTAAGCAAACTATTAGAAATAGGGAAAGAAAATTATTAAAGTAAAAAGCGTTAGGTATATTAAAAAGATTTAATAGCAACATGATTCATAAAACGAGGGAATTTATTAAATAAAGAAGATAGGCTAGGTAAATAATTCTCATGTTTAAAATTTGACACCCATTAACAGAAGTGTAATAGATTCTAATCACAAAGATTGATATTGATGAATTTAATTTTTTATTTCTTAATTAAACAATCTTCTCATTTCTTAAAACTCACTATTTTTTTGCTTTTCTTATTCATTCCATTTAAAGTTATGGCGCAACTTTATTGTCTGCTATTAATTTAATCATGCTGTTTTCAATTTTTGCAATTTAATTTATGTATTATTTACTCACATTGTTATCTGATTATTAAGAAAGCTGAATTTCCTTCAATTTTGCAATTTCAAAGTCATTTTGAGAGAGGAGGAGCTCTATTTGTTTATTTTCAAAATATTAAGAGACTTCTTTTAGTATTTTCTCTTATGGGTCTTCCATTATTTAATTAATTTATTAGTTTTTATGTATGTTAACAATAAAAAAATATTACTATCAAGAATTTAATTATATCATTGAATATTTGTGAATAGAGTAAATATTCATGTTAATTAAATCATTTAAATTTTCCTTAAAACCCAATAGCTAATTTTATTATACAAAATTTGATAAAATGATGTCAATATTTGATAAGAATACCTTAAGGGTAAAAAATACAAAAACTAATCAAGTTAATGAGATAAATGTTTTAAATTATTACAAAAGAAATCAATGTAGTTTATATTATATCGATTTATCAATAACTATTATTCTATAAATTTAATGTTCTCAATAAGGAGGGAATTCAAATTTCTCATTAAAATGACCCGATAAAAATCAAATTTGTTTAAACTAAATAAAGCATTGAAGACCAAAATAAATCTAACAATTATAAGCTTAGTAACTCCATTTAACTCCCATCTATTAAATTTAAAAATTATCTTACTTAAGAGAGATTCTATTAATTAATCAAAATATATTCCATTTCTATAATTTGTGTTTTATTTGGAAACGTAGTGATTTATATTTCTCTATAAAATTTAAATACCTTATCAAATTAAATTGATATTTAATTATAATCGAAAGATGAAAACACATAATGTGATTAAGTTGAGTTAACGAAACAAGAAATAAATTAAAATTATGGAATGAGTTCTTAGATATAAACTTAGGATTATTTAAATCAGACTTATCATAACCCATCAATCATATCTTAGAAGTTAGTGGGTATCTATGAAAAATAAAATAATAATGCTTAATTTCTTCCATAAGGCCCCAACACTAAGTTTTATTTTTATAATTATTTTAACTTCAATTTTCAAAAGATATAGGGGGTCATTTTATACATTATTGATATATTAAATTGAATTAAAATTAAAGTATAATATCGAGGAATTGAAAAATTTAAAAGTAAGGTAAATAATGAATAAATCTATAAGTCATCATACTCTCATGAAAGTTTAAATCTAGAGATCCCCGAAGAAAATTAACTAAAACTTCTAGAAACATGTAGTACTTAAAAATGATAACATTCTAAACCCCAAAACATTAATGGACATTTAATAAAATCCTAACTAAGAATTCGGCATCGACTAAAACTATATTAAGAAGAATAAACTCTCAACTTTCTATAAAAACATGATGAATACTAAAAATGAAGATGAAACTTTATAAAATATTAGGAATTTAAGAAGAAATTAAAGCAGTTTTGATTTTAGGAATAATTTGAGAGGGCTCAATGCTTAGGAAACAATATATTCAGGGAAGATATAAGGAAATTAAAGCAAAAATTATAAGAGTTTTGTGAATTTGATAAATCTAGATAATGAACAATCAAGAAACATTTAAATTATTTTATTATAACTTCAGGACATTTGATAATCACAATTTAGATTAGAAATAGTAATTGTATTTAACTGAAACAAACGATTTGAAAGGAAAGAATATACAGTATTAGACTTAATAAGTATAAAATTAAAGTTCTCAAGTAAATAATGAGATGGATCAGTATTTTAACACAAAAATACTATCTGATTAGTCTTCTATCATTGCACTTCCCAAAGATTAAAATCCTAGTCTGATCATTTAAGAAAATTGTCTATCGAATGTGTCAAAAACCATTTATGCTCCTAATTTACCAAAATCCAATATGCTTGATTTCGACCGATCAATCTAACCACTCATCATAAACTAAGATGACAAAAATAGAGTAAAAAGGAAGTTCAAAAATGCTATTGTAACAAGATACACAGCCTCTGATTAATTTGATTTGTAAAACTTCATAGGTAGTAAAGATGATTGGTATCAAGGCTGTGGAAACAGTTTGATAGATTAAGCAAACAGCAAAAAAGAGAAGGAGGTTTTTAATTAGTTTATTGAGTAGATAATAGATGAAGAAGTCAAGCCAGATTGGATTCTAGATAAAGTAAGTTAAAATTTAAACTCAATAAATTTTATAGTCTACTATTGAGAAATTATAGTAAAATTATCTTTACCGAGGATCATTTATTTCTAATGAAGTAAAGGATTTATTTACAGAAATCGAAAATTATTAAAGATTCAATTTTGATAAAAATGAGGTCAAAGAAACAATTGAAAGCTAGAAATATCTCAAAAACTACAATTCGTAAATAATGAAATTAAATTTAAGAGAGAGCAAACCTGATGAGATTCTAGATCAATAAACTACAAAAAATGGATTTAATTTCCAAAGTTTGGAAGATTTATTGAAAGCGAAATCAGATCAACAAACAATACTTTACATGTAAGTTTCTATATACTCTTTATTTTTCTAGAATCTTTTCAGAATTAATCAGGGAAGTTTCATAAAAAGACAAAGAACTTGGGTATCTGATTATGAAATCCTTCTCAAGTTACTTTACTAAAAACGAGAAGAAATGGCTGAGTATTTTTGAGAACTAAACTTCTTACATTCAAAAACTAAAGAATGACGTTGATTTATTAATTGGTCTCTCTACAAATTAAGAATAAGGAGCTTTTAAAGCAACAGCAAATTCAAAATAAATCAGGAGCTTACTTGACAACAAAGCTCTCAATGAGCAAAATCTGATAGATCACAAAATTATGATTTAAAAACTCATTGGAGAGTATCATAAACTTGAAGATGAACACTATCATTAGAGTATGAAGCAGAAGTATTTTGATAAAGATATAAATTAGCTGCTCTATGACTGGGACTAAATAAGAATTTCAGAGCAAGTTAAAAAAGCTATTGATGAAGTAGACCCTCTTTTGATTGTAGAAAACTTAAAGTTCACAGATGAATACAAAAAGTAAGCTTATTTCAATTGATACCTTTTATAAAATTAGTATGGGTAAGGATTAGATGGCTGTGCTAGTTAATGCTTAAAGATTCCTTATGAGCTTGAAAAAACAAAATCCATGGGAAGGAGAGATAAAGTATTTCAAGATTAAAAATAAGGACATGCAATAAAAACTTGAAGATTTAAAAGATAAAGTATCTTATCTTGAGGAAATTCATGTAAGTTATAAATTAACCTAAAATTTAGTGGGTGAAAAACTTAGGGAAACATATAATTGACTGTTTTATTAATTAACTTAAATTTAGGGATACTTTAATTTAATATGTTGTGCAGTTTCTTTCCTCAAAATTTTTATAGAAATAAGATTAGAAGCTGCTTGCTTAAAAAGAAGACTTAATAATGATGTTAAAAGCTACATTAGAAAAAGCAACTTCAACTATCAACATGAGACAATTGGAAAACGTTGGGGTACAAACCATTATAGATCAACAAAACTTAGGCTTCATTATTCAAGCAGATAAAATATTGGAAGCAACTCTAATGAAATAAGAAACTGAAATACAAAGACTCATTAGAAATGCAAAACTCAATTTATCAAAGTTTACTTCAATTAAGATGGAAAGCTTGCTTGAGATAGTTTAGGCAACATATTCAAAGAAGATTCAATACAAACAGCAAAAATAGGGGTATTATTTAAAAAATGAATTTTAGTATGTTTTTATTATATATGGTTCTAATAATTTTAGCCTTCTCTCTCTTATCAAAAACATTAAAATTATCACATGCTTTAACTCTAAGATTATGTATACTTGGTATTTTAACAGAGATATAACGTCAAAGAAAAAGTAAATAAAAAATGTGAGAAGTTTCTAGTAAGTATCAAAGACTTGTCTCGTAAAAATGAAAGAATTGAAACTTTCTATAATTTTCTAGGTTTTGGAGATTAAAACAGCCTTCGTAATGAAATTCTAGAGCTATATATTAAACTTATACAATCATTAGATTAGAGTTTACTAGATATTTTTAGTTTAGACTATGAGAAATACTCAATTACTTTTGAAGAGGCAATATCAAAATATCAAAGTGTATTTACCAATATAAATCCAACTTTGAAGTTTTTGCTAGTTAAATCTATCATTAAATCAAGTAGAATAGTTGTAGATTAAGAAACTTATAATAAGAGGGTGAATCTAGAATATAGATTTTACATCTACGTGCTAAATTCTATGCATTAATCGATCACAAGTAAAGGTTTATACAGTTATATGCAAGGACTGGAACATATTTTAGACAAAAATTAAATTCAGTCAAAATAGATTGCTGATTCCATAAATTCTCAACAAATTTTAGTGTAGGTTAAAGATTTCAAAGCTTTAATTTCAAAGATATTGCCCAATGAGGTTTTGTAAATTTACATCGAAAAAGTAGATTAAGATCAATTTTATAATGAGACTTTCTAAAAATATCAGGTAGATAACGATTACATTGATTTAATGAAATGCTAAAATGCAATGAAGTAAAAGGTTAATTTCTAGGTGCAATTGAAAGATTTCCTCAATGATGGTCTTACTTTTGCTATCACCTACTTCGATGATTTGAAGAAATCTTATAAAAAGCTCTTCTAAGAATTTGATAGTGACTTAGATGGATTTATTGATTACGATTAGTTTGATGGACTAGTCAGAAAGATCAATAAAAGCATGAAGGAATGGAAAATCCTCGCTATGTTTTAAGTTATTACAGGAAAGGAGAGGAATTATGAAAGCGGAAAAGTAACTTTTGATTAATTCTTAGCTTATTCAATGTCAATTGATTTGATGGACGGAGTTTATGAAATTGATTAAACTCAAAGAGATTAAAGAAATAATTCAAAACTTTCACATAAAATGACTTAATGACTACAATTATAATTAATTTAATTTTACCTTATTATACTATATCATGATTCCTCAATGTGATTTTTTAAGTTTAGATATGTAAGTTAAACTGATAAATAATTTTAAATATTTCATTTCTTAAGTAATCCAATACCTGAGAGCACACCTCTTTGGACTGTGTCCCTGAAAGTGCTGTTTGTACTTCTCATAGTTTTCATTAAACTTGAATTGTTAATGGTAGTACTCTAATTATTAGTTTACATCATACTTATTCCATTGCCACCCAAAGAATTGTTATTATTTGTGTTGTTGATGCTATTGTTTTATAGCTTGTTCCCAAGTGTTTTCTTGTTATCTGGTTGTGGACTCAAAGCCATTCTTGAAAATAGAGTTGATTTTCCAACAAATGATAGGCCACTTAAGTTCTATTGACTTAAATTTTGGGTTCCATTTTAGCCGATTTGTTAGTTTCCAAAGTTAATTCTACTGTTGTTAGCATGAGAAAGAGCTGATTCAACTGGTTAGTTTTCTTTTGTCTTAGGTTGGATCTTAATAATATCTCCTCCATTAACGTGACTGATGTCATTCTCATTTATTTTCTAGTACGATTGATTAATTCTACTTGAATCAACTCCTCCATTTTAAGTGTAATGATTCGCATTTATGGGATTTTTAATAGGGCTTCTCACTGTTAATTCTTGTTTTTTCTTTTGAGATTCCTCAATTTTCTATTCGTAAGTCTCAGCGTTTTTAATAAGCTTATCAAATAACCTGTCTTCTCCAACACATCTGTAAAATTTCTCCTACTCAGACCACTTCACAGCCTTGGTATAGCCTTTAGTAAATTAAGGATCATTAACTTATTCATCTTAATCTCTCTTCCAATGATTGATTGTATGAATCTTAGAGGCCACATCATTTTTCAGCTACTAAGGAGCATATTAAGTTTTAAATGGGTCAGTTGGAGCATGATTTGGCTATACATCTGCAAGTCTAATATCGTCGTTTTTTGCCCAGAATTTAGAGTTTTCCTTCATTTCTACTGAAGATGTCCAAGCAGGCTCATCTTAGAAAGTTTGGGAAAACTTCCAAAACTCCTTTGTCTACTAATCTCCACTAAACTTTGGAAGTTCTTATCCATGAATACCTACAGTTACATTTCCGAACTTTTGAGTCATGTTCTCAATTTAAGCGATCTTTCTTTCTTCCTCAATTTATTTCTTGGTCTTACCCTATGTTTCTTTATATCCGAGCCTAAGATAGCAAGCTTCTCTATCCTCTAGTCTCCCCTTGATATCTTTGAAATTTCCAATATTAGTCTCAAGCTGTTTGAGTTAATTCAACATTTCCTCTTTTCTTTGAGCATCAAGCAAAGTCTTGGAGTAAGTTTTTGGATTTTCAACAAATTTAATGGATGGGTCTTTGTTTGTGTCCTTGACATCTGTAATAGTTTGCTCCAATCCTGCCTTCCTTCTAGCTTCTTATTTTTCTTCTTCCTTTCTCTGATTTATTGAAGTGAATTTAGGCTTGTCAACCAGAAATTCACTCTTGATAAACGGCATCTCAATTGCTGCAGGATTAGCAGCCTCCCATCGCTTCTTTTGTTCATTGATAGAATCCCTAAAATATTTATATTAAAAATTAAGAAAATTACAAATATTCTTTCTTTCTTTTATCTTTGAGTTCAGATACATTAGTAACTGCTGGTTTCTTAAGAGTGTCTGGATGAACTGGATAAGTGTCTCTCACTGGAAGAAAATCTTTAATACAATCAAGTATATATAATTATTTTTATAGATTTCTCTGCTCTTCTGTTCTCACCAAGCTTAGTAGAAATTTTATCTTTGCCAGCTGAAAATTTTATTCTTGGTGGTTGATGTTATGTAGCATCGAAAGCCTAATATAAAATGTGTATTTTAATTTCTATAAAATTTACCCTTTCTTTGTTGAGATATGGAGACCTGAATTCACCTTCAGTAATACTTCTACTTCTCTAGGAACTAAATTATGAATAAATTTATATGTTTTTTACGCTGTGATTTGATTAGAGCTCTTTATAGTTGCCATATTTTTATTTTGAGAAATTATTTTATTTTTGTTATATATCCTCCTTACATATTGTAACAAAAATACACAATATTTCATATAATTAATGGGTTATCTGATCTCATTGCCTATTCAGTTTTAATGTAATTATTGCTGTTTCCATTAGCGTTATTAATCAAATTTCCCAATAAAGTTCCAGTGTTATCTCTCGGTGTGACAAAGGAATCTAACTTTTATTTTTGTAATTAGCTTCTCTGTTATGCAACATTTCCGAAATCTTTTGCTTTATTGTTGCATTTTTATACCAGTTCTTCCAGTAAAGTTGCATTCTTTTATTAGGTTAAGTTAGAGTAAAAATAGCATGAAAATCAATAAATTAAAAGAATTGTAATATCAAAAGAGTACCCGTGATTCTGATTTTAGTTGAACGATTAAATGGTTGCAAAATTGGATGAAGAACTAGTCATATATTGCTTATCAAAAGTTTAGCTTCTTGCAAGATCATTAGAAGTGAGGTTTCTGTCTTGACTTGATCTCAATTCGTCCTCTATGATTTTCTTTTAGTGGCAAGCTACACAGTTTTCTTTCATAGAAGGGAGTTGGTTAATGGATCCATGAGGATATTGCTTCATATTATGATTGGTTTTATCATTGAACAATACACTTGTCATTTATGAGGTTTATATCTAGGATGGAGAGTACATGAGGTTATTGGAACTAGTAGATTTCTTCATTATTGCTTCATTATGACTAATTTAATTGTCCTAGAGTCTTGGAGCATGATAGTGATGGTTCATTTAAGATTGCATGTGATTGTGGCTTGACCCATTTCCATTAACAAGAACTGACTTATACATTTGCTGGTTGTTCCTTGATTACTATGAGCCAAGCTGAGTGTTTTAATGGATGCCAGATTTAATTGGAGACTCTGAAGGCAAAGGCTTTTGATTGTATTAATACTGATCTTCCTCATATTAATCTCCAATATTCATTTCATCATCTTGTAAGAACCTAGTCTATTGTTCTTCATCAATTAGTACACCTTCAATCGATGAAAGATCACCCACATATTGATTATCAGGATCTGTTATTAGATTCTCTTAAGAGGATAGCTGATTGTTCAAGTTATTGAAGTCTTAAAGCTTCTAAGGAGTGATTTAACTGCTGTTGCTTTGAATATTTTTATATTGGTTTTGAGTTTTATTTATCATTAAGTTCGAAACATTTGAGACTTCAATCTACTATTTAGTCTTTACGTTTTTATGATTAAGGATATCTTCAATTTCAAAGTCAAACTTTCTAGATAGTTATTATCTAATATCATTAGAACTTTCTATTGAACCCTAGCTTAATTAGGAGAGCAAATTGTTTTAAACTTGGTTATTTTAAGGCTTTGCTTATTAAGGCACAGCTTGTTTAGAGAAAAGATCATTCATAATTTTAAAGTTTCCTCCAAGTTGATTAGCAGGCTTCAATCTTTACTAGAGTTGGCTATTCTCTTCATGTTGATTACTTATGATTTGATTTTACACAGATATTATATCATCACAAAATTCTGGGAAATTATTGTGAATATCCAAGAACTATTTGAGTTAGGGGCTCTCCTTAATATCATTCATTCTTTAAATATAAATCTTATATTATAAATTATAGCAGGAATTAAAGCAAGATCCTAGAGATACTATTGAAGGATTTTTCTTCTATCCTCAATTAAACTTGTTCCTCCGTTAGCTCCACTTTGAACTCCTCTTCCTTTGATATTTCCAAAATCATTCAAAGTCTTCTGAGAAAATTAGAATGAGCTTTATGGGAATTTAATGTTTGGATATTGATTAATCAACTTTTCATGTAGTGTGCAGAATGCTTTGTATTTCTAGCAAACAACCCAGGTTTTGTCATTGAAGTTAATTTGGACAACATACTCCGTGTATTATCTATTGTCTAACGGGTCCATATCTATTCTAGTTTACTAAATGCTTATACTTAGTGGAATCTAGAAGAAGTGTGACCTGGTGTAGCGATTATCTTTATTGCAAGATTTAACGTGATCTACAAAGATCTCGGAGGGGAAGAACACCTAACAGAACTTGCACTGCATAGATTAAGAATGCTTAAAAACACGCTGGTATATTTTTATTAAGCTGAGCTTTTATTACAACTACTGATTTCTCTATTCAACTTTTCCAATAGTCTCTGATAAGTTTTTGTTTACCTATAGTAGTTATGAATCCTAATCTTTATCTTAACTTCTACTGTTAATTGCTTAAAGCAGGACTTCATGCATTTTCTTGTTTTCTTCAATATGCTTTTAAGAAAAGGATAATTACTCTTGTAAGAACTGTTTTTCTTATTCCCACTATCTTTATTTTTCAACGCTTACTGTAGTCTCTGAACTTTTACCTTCGTCAATTTTCTTTTAAAAGAATTCTTTCATAATTTCTATTTCTTTTTTCTTCTCCTCATCCTTATTTCTAGAATGCTAGTCTGATTATTTAAGTTAGTTTTCAAGGAGTGCTATTTTCTCAAGGAGTTGCCTATTTTCATTAAATAGCTACTCGACTCTATAAGTAAGATTTTGGTTATCTCTTTCCATAAAACTAAGCTTCTGCTCTTTCAAGGCTTAATCTTTTTCATATTGAATTTAAGATTTCAAGCCAGAATCCTCTGCATTTTTAAGTCTTAATTAGTAATCTTTGATTTAGGTCTGAAGTTGATTTTCTATATTCTCTTTAGTTTCATTTAATTAAGTGACTTTATCCTAAAGCTAAGATTCAAGCTTACTTCTCTCAACTTCAAGTAGCCTTAATTTCTCCTCATAAATTTTATTGTTTGCTCTTAAATTTTACTATTCACCTTATATGTCAATTAGTTTGTTTTGCAAGTTATTTCTCTCTGATTCAAAATCTGACTTTTTACTCTGTAGATCTTTTTCTAGGAAATTTGATTTTTCAGTTAATTGTCTATTTTGATTAGTGAGTAACTCTTTTTCTTTTCTAAAAATGGATTCATAGCCTTTCATTATTAGCTTCTCACATATGCCTTTTATAACTGAATCTTTCTAGTTGTAAGTAACAGAGGCAGTTAGTTAAGTAAAAGTTGACTTGAGTTAATCGATTTCTTTGTTAAAGTCAGGAATGGCAACATATAGATCTTGTCTGATCTATTATTCAATATTCTCAACATCCTTCTTAATTAATTCTTGACATTTAGATTCATATATTTGCATGCATTTTTACTTGACTATTTAATATTTCTTTGCAATCTCATCTAGTATTTTACCTTCAAATTCTTTCAAATTTTAACCAACAGCTTTGTCTTTAAAGTATATTAGACTCTCCTCTCTCAATTTCTTATGAATTTACTTTACATCGTTATAGTTAACGCAGTCAGTCTTTTTAAAATTCAAAAATACTTTGCCATTTATCTCCTTCTCGTACAATTAAATAGCCTCTTATATCGCTCTCTAGCATTCATTTTGGCATAGGTAAGTCCAAGCTGACTCAATGCAAGGAACAGAGCCTTTATTTATTGCTGTGACATAAGATTAGCATAATTCTAGGAACATCTCACCAGTTATAAATCTTCCATTTAGCACTTTAGGCTTGACTCTTTTGAATATTCTTGCTCTTAGTGTAGTCATTTAATCAATGAATTCTGGTCTCAAACTCTCATCGTTAATCTATTGCAAATTTTGAAGATCTTTTTCTTCTTCTGTTGGCCTAACCATAGTATAGCAATCCCGATCCTTGAAGAAATTTAGGATCAATCTTTAGGGCACGGGGAAATCAATATAAAGAGTTAAAGTTAATTAAATAGTAGACACTTTTTTTTAAAAAAGTACCCATAATCTTCTTATCTTATTTTTCTTTTCAATGTTATCTGAGGTACCCTTCTGCTCTTTTAAGGAATTTTCTAGGTACTCTTTTGAGTTTATAGGATTTCCATATTAATCTAACAACCTCAGAGCAAAGTCCCTGACGACCCACAAAAATGATGGAAAATATTTTGCAACATCATCTGGATCAGCTTCCTCTGCCTTTTAGTTTTTTATTTGCAATTATTTGGACAAATTGACTATGAGAGATAAGTTTTGCAAAGCGTTCTCATCTATGGTTCCCATCGAGTTGTATACAAAGTATGAACTTAGCAAAAGCGCGAGCAAGAATATTCTTGTATCATGATTTTGATCTTCATTAAAAGCGCCAATACCTTCACTGTCTACTATGAATACTTTTAAGGGTGGCTCCCCAGGCTTACTCTCAATTTCAATTGGCTTGTTCCAAATCCATAGACCCTAGATTTAAAATTATAAAGATTTGATTTTAACGAATGAAGAACTTACTTTAGTGCAGGGATTGATTGTTGGACCAACTCCAAAACCATTTTGATCCTTTTTATTCAAGATAATTCTGTTCAACAGAAATGATTTTCCAGTTCTGTATTTTCCAGCTACTGCTATGATACCAATTTTCTCTTTGATATTTTGAAGAAGCTCAATGGCATCCTAACTTACTTGAAATCCTATAATGAATAATGAGATATAAAAACACAGAGTTTATAAAAGTTATTTACCATCTTTTTAATCATATGTAATGAGATTAATAGCCCTTTCTGGCTACTCTTGAATTTATGATGCTCCATTTTCTAAGTTTTATTGATCCCCTTGAGTTATATTCATATCTAAATATAGTTGATATTGCGGAAATATAAGTGATTAATCTTTACTTGGATTATTACCTGTTAATTACACGAAACAATTATTTTATTGCAATATTTAAGGCAATCTCAAATCTTTACCATTTTCTTCAAAAAGGTCCTTTTAAGTTTCCATTTTGAATTTAAATATATCGATTACAAACCTATCAAATTCAAATATAAAGGGCTTAAAATATTAGATATTTCAATTTATCGGCTAAAATTCACAGCTATATATCGAAACTTAATTAAAATAAAAAATATATTAGAGAAGGAAAAAAATGTTACAGAGAAAAGCTAATAAACCTCTATAACAGTTAAGATAAAATAGAAAGATTGATATTTCTACAAGCTCAAGAAAATCGAAATCCCCTTCGTCATAGTTTAATTATAATTTAAATTTTGAATATATAATATATAGTATTCAATACTTTTATAGTTTCTAGTGAGGCAAAATTCATTCACTACCCAAAATAGCATGCTTGCTACAGATACCAGTTTAATATGTTTATTTAAATGGTAGTATGGATATTTTTAACATTATTTTAATATATATATATAGTAAAATAAATAAAAAACTCCCAGTTCTCTACATTCTTACAGATCAAACTCCAAAAAGATGTTTAAAACACACTTTAAAATAATAGAACAGCAACCACAGCCTTTAAATAAATAGCCAATTCCAGGATTTATAAAGCCATAAAGCCGAAGAAATATAGTTCAAACTGATTCTATGAAGGGGTTAAAACCTGTTCCCATATAGAAGAAAAAGAAAATTAAAGTCAATCATGAACTCTATGATCACTTGAATAAAATAAGGTATATTTTGATTTAGAATATTAAATCAATCTTTAGCTATAAAATGAATAAAACATTCCACTCCAATTTAATAAAAAGTCCTAATTTATAAATCCAGGACAAAGTCTCAAAGAAGATAAAACAATTAATGTAAAGTATTTGTCAAATTACTCTGTAGCATAATAAAATTTGGAAGATAGCTTAACTAGAGAAACAGATAACCAAAATATCATAAGCCCACCAGTAACCCAGTTTTTACCCAACATACATGCAAATGGAAGTTTTATAGGTTAAAATTCATAATAAGTTTAAAACCTTCAATAATAATAAAGTAATTTTGCGCCCTTCAATTAAATACCCACTCAACAATTTTAACAGGTGAATCATGCTCAAAATCATCATTTATATTGCTAAATAGCATTGAATTTAAACTATTAATTTAGGTTGTACAAAGAATATATACTTGAATATAATTAAATTGAAAAAATAAATTTAAATGTCGAATATTACTCTGACAGCAAATCTGCTCCAACAAGTTAGATGTAGTAACAATCACCTTTGCTAACTGGATTTTAGTATGGTAGTCCTTTAACTACAATTGGTGCAGGTATGGGCTATAACTACTAAGATTATCTCAAATAAATCACATTAATTAATATTTTAAATATCATTTTAACATAGATTTTTAACTAAATAAATCATAGAAGCTACAAATAGTTCGAATTTCGAATATTACTGGAGTAACTTCCTTGCATAACATCAAGTATTCTTGCAATATAATATGTTTCAAGAAGATTATTAATAATAAATCATTTTAATTTTTAAGTAAATTCCTTGATTACAATAATTGAATATAAAGATCTGGATTTAATGATGTAGACAGAAGATTTGATTGAGAGAATATGCACTGTTTAAAATGAGTAGCTTTACTAAAAAGAATGCTACCTACATAATCTTTACAAAATGATGGCTTTTCATTATAATAGGATTAATTTTATATTTATAAAGTAACTCCATTTTAAAGTTATGATAAGTGAATTTAAAATAATAGGGAATAAAACATTGAGATGTCTCAAAGATTTTTACTTAAAAGTAATAGAGAAGCAAAGCAATACCCTAATTTACCGAATGAAAGATAATTGCAAATATCTATGCTAGAGAATTATTTGAATATTGCTCATGCTTACACATACCTTTAGCAGTAAGTTCTTTATATCTATATTTCTTACATAAATTATTTGTTTATATATTAAATATGCTAAGCTTAAAGTTTAACTAATAATATGAAACTATAGATACAATGAAGGAATAACAAGTTTAAACGAAGCTCTAACTCTCTCAGCTTTGATGTTGTAAAATCATGATAAAGAAAATAAACTTTTTGTGTAAAAGCAATTGTACTAAGAAAATCCTGAATTGGAGTATTTAATTTCACTTATCGTGGATTGCTACAAATAGAAATACAATTTAATGTGCTAATATCAGGGGTAGTATAAGAAAGGATTGAAACAAATTAGAGAAGCATTGCTGATAGCACAGAAGTATTGTTTTAATAAAATTAATTTTAAGAATTGTAATAAAGTATTTTAATATCTATAAATACCTGTATGATGGATAGCATTTAATCATTAGAGATTTGCAATTAATGATAAGAAAACATCTGCTCGACAAGTCCAAGCATAAAAAACTCAAAAAATCTGAGAATAAGCGTCTTAAGCAACTACCCCAAAACCCCTTGCTAAGCAGTTTATCAAGTCGAAGTAGTAGCAGTAGTTCCTCTTCAAGTGATAAGTCAAAAAAGTCAAAGAAACATCACATAAAAACTCTTCATGATTACAACAGCATTCTCTAAACTTAGACCAATAATAAGTCCCTCCACCCAGATGACTTAAATAGCGAATATAACAACATTAAACTATTGACGCATAAAGATAAAAGTAAAAGCAGATCCAGCTCTGCTATTTACGATTATAGTGCTACCGAGCAGAAACATCTAAATGATCCACCAAATTAAAGGAATTCTGATATAAGGAGTTCCTGAAGCAACTATGATAAAGCCAGGGCTTATTCTTAATTTGAGAACTTATTGAACTCTTTCTATAATCAATATCTGAACTAGGGAGCGGTTAGTTAAGCACAAGGATTCAATCAGAATTAAGAAGCTAATTATAAATGTAATTCAAAAATTAATTGAATTTTAAACTGATTTATTGAGAACTTTCAATATAATGGCAGCTGCTATCAAAAAGAAAATCATGATTGTAAAAGTTAAGGACAAAAATTCTATATTACACATATAAATTATCTATAGAAGTGTTTTGTTTTTGTGAATTGCTAAAATATATCTGAATCTGTTAATTTCATGCTGCTTACTGTGATCTCTTTCTAAATCAAACTTTACCTCATTATGACAAAACCTGCATGTGTAGAATTCCAAACACTGATCACATTGAATTTAGCATCCAGTTCTATAGTGACTGCATCCATATGATTTTTTGACTTCTTAATGTCCGTTGAATGCTTTGTTTTCTTTATCAGAATTATTATGACTCTGATGTTTCACTATGAATTAATAATTTAATGATCCGGATTTAGGTTGATTGAATTAGTATAAAACTGGATATAATGGGAGACTTACCGTTTAATCTCAATTTTTCCATTTTAATTGATGAATTTTGTATTTAAATTTGAAATTAACTTAATATTGTGATTGATTTGATTTACTTGACTATTTAACTTCATAAATCAAAGTTTGATAGTTGCTTATAAGTACTCTCATTTAAGCAGATTGATTGCTCTCATTCTCTTGAATTTACTTAAATTCATCTACTTTATTTGCGTTTTAACCCTTTTACACTTCAGAGTGAGGCTGGAAAGTTGGCTTGCTAATTATTTAATCGACATCATTTTTAATGCTTTCAGAGTCTACAGTTTAATCGTCTGTTGAGAAAGTTGTGTTCACAATGCTGTTTTAATCATCCATGAAACTTGAAGTATTATTGAAGTTGCTATCTCCATTTACGTCAATTATTTAATCTTAAGATGGTGATGACGAATGATTTTAAAGTTTTTTAAAATAAAAACATATTTATTGAGGGATTAATAAAGGCAGTTAATAATTATAATTACCTACCCATCATACTTAGAAATAATGAAAAATATTATCTAAAATGATACATTTGAGCATGTTAAGTTGGATTTTAATCGAGATGAGCAATAATTATGGCTGGAACTAATCCGCAAATAAGTAGACTTGCTGTGCCCCAAATAAATAATAAAATAGCGAAACCCTTGAAGCAACGTGCAGTTGGTTTTTTCAACTCCTGAAACTCAGAGCGTACTCTATTTGCGAAAGCTGGTATCATTTTTGTTAATATTTTACTTTTATAATACAATATTCTATATATTCAATCAAAAATATTAGCATATAAGTAAAAAATAGAAAAATTTAGAATATAAGATAAGTAAAAAAATTAATCATATGATAGTATCAGGTAAATTACTGTTAAAACATAGATAGAAAATATACTAAGTAATTAGAAATAATTATAATAGTAATATTATAACTATAATTGTACAGAAAATTTAATTATGAAGTTTGGAGAGCAGTTTGATTATCACAAGATACCAGAGTGGTACGCTGACTATTTCGACTACCTCAGGTTTAAGGCTATGTCTTAGAACTTTGCTGACAGGGTTAAGTGTAAGTTATTTATTTCATAAATATTACTGCATATTATTTACAATGAAAATGGAAATGTAAAATCATTAGCATTTATAAAAAAATTAACCATCATTTAAACCCATAATTTTTTAAAATAATAATTTTACTTTTTCCTCGAATAAAGCGATATTAAAAATAATTTTAATTAAAAAACACTTTTATTTTAATTCTAAGAGAATCAATATGTTATTACCTTCCTAAAAATATAAAAATAAATTAAAAATTCAAGGTTTTTATTACTGAAATACAGTTTCTTTAACTTTTGAGTATCCATTACAATTTAAACCCTTTAAATAGTCAAAGAAGCAGAGGCAGTTCAAGGGTATTATTCTATCACTACTACTAAAAAGGTCATACGTATAGACATCAATAAAAGCTTCTTAATTTAATATATGAAAATTCCTTAGAAATTTTACTTTTAAAATGCTTTAATAACTAATTATTAAGCTAAAACACGTTTATGCCAAGTTATTTAAATCCAGTGCCAACTTTAACATAAGATTAAGCTCTTCAGAACAGCAATTCTATAGTTTTAGCTAACAAATTTACAAAACAAGAACAATCAGCCTTATACTAAAACGACAACAGTAATTAGACATTGAAGCCAATCAAAGAAGAAGATAATGAGAGTCAACTTGAAGAGGAGGACAGATTGGAGCGAGAAATTCTGAAGGAAGAGCTTAGTGGAAGATACGATAACATCAGGCAAAAAACTTTGAAAAAAATTACAATTGCTAAATTTTTATGAAATTAATGGGACCTCGCATGAATCTATTTGTGACTCTAGTTCTTTGATTCCCATACAATAATTATTTGGTTAAAGCTAACTTACATATTGCTAAAGATTTTGGGTAGTCAAGAGACAGGACAAACACTCATAATCATCTTAATTAACTTAAAAGATTGTAGACTTAAAGAGAGGCATTACCTTATATGATAAGAGATGGGGCTCACTCATAATTACCATAGAAACATAAGCCTATATTTGATGATTCAATTTTAACTGAAGACAGCTTAGATAGTCTTGAAAATTCAGAAAAATCATAAAAAAAGAGGTTCAGTTAAACTTAAATTATGGGTAATGATAGAGGCACAAAGAGGAAAAATTCAAAATTACAATGAGGGTTGATTTCATTGATGCTTCATATTGATTGATAAATAGCTGCATTTATTTAATTTGAAAGAAAAATTTTAATTAAAAAATATCCCTAAAATTATTGGTTTTAAGTAATGGTGCAAATGAAGTTGAGAAAGTTTTAAAGTTTGACTTGCCAAAAATTGATAAGAAAATTATAAACGCCTTAGAAAAAGACTTCTCAGTCAATAGAAAATGTAAGGATATATTTTATCTAATTCTTCATAGAGCAATCTGAAGGAGAAGAAAAAATGAAAGAATGGGTAACTTAATTCATAGAAGAAGTAGATAGGATAGAGAAGTTTTATCAAGATAAGTTTAATGAATACAGATAAGAATTTAAGAAGCTAAAGTTTCAATACAATACCAAAAATGTAATGGGATCTGGAAAAGGGCCAAATTTATCATAAGAAAAGAATAACGGCAATGATCCTACAATTTCAGATTATGACTATTTCAAGAGACCTAGTACTTACAGTCAAGATGCCGAAGAGTTAAGAGAATAGTTGATAAGCAAAGAGGATCCTAACTAAAGTAATTAGCAACTCGAAAATACAGACAAGAGAAGAAATTCTGAGCAAAGGAAACCTATTAATGTGGAAGACTATAAGTAAATGAGATTGAATACTCTTTTAAAAATTGCAAATGGTGCGAATGTTCCCAAGGAATTATCATCGGCAGATATTACTCAATTTGTTAGTAATACAGCTACAATCGAGAAACAAAAGCTAAACAAAGCCAAAGATGAGCTTGAGTATGCAACAAACTGGTAGAGAGCTTTCACTAATGTCTACACACATTTTAAATGGCTAAATTCATTCACTTAAATCAACTTTATTGCTCTTTAAAAGTGAGTTTAACACTCTTTATTAATAATCTTTATAGATAACTACAGAAATTTGTGAAGACATTTTTCTAATTTCCAGACAATATCATTGACAAGAAACTGTTAGCCTATCTTGAAAATAAAAGTTTCGTTAATCAAAAGGATGTTAACAAACAACTAAAGAAGATTATTAGGTTATACTAAACCTGTTTCACTGATGGAAGTAAAAAAAAGGCTATGTATAGTTTGGAGAAGAAAGAGGTTGAAATGAGAAGGAAAGACTTGATTTTAATATCAATGTTTACTGGTGCGATTACGGTTACTGGAATCATGACTATACTTGTCCTAGTATTAGAAAATTATTAATAGATTTCCTATTTTTATTTGAGTTTTTTTATTCAGATTGTTATAATCCCAGGAGCAGATGATCCTTGGGAAGATTGGCTTGAGTTGTTTAATAGCTTTTACACATTTAGGTTCATTTTCATGTGTATATTGATTCTAGCTTTCACAGGTATAGACATCTATATACTAAGAGCTTTCAAAGTAAATTACTTATTTGTTCTAACGAGAAACCCCTACACACACCCTCGACACTATAAAATTATTACCCCTCCCCACCCTATAAATCAATATTTTTGAATATGAATGTTTTTTCATACAGTGAATCTAACTCGATCATTTATGATTTATAATAGGAAATTAATAATTATAATCAAAAACTTAATATATTAAAAAGTATTCGTATAGATCAGAAGCAGGTGGACCAACAGCACTCACATATAATGTAAGTTACAAAAAGTATATCTTAAATTTTTTTTTTATAGTGGTCCTACCTGGTAAGACTTCTGGTGCCACAAGGTCGGTGCTTCGCAGGGACACACAGAGAGGGGAAAAAGAAACTGTAAAAATGCATGAAGATGAGGACGATGACGATGATGAAGAAGGCAAGATGTTTTTTTAGATATTTCCATTTTTTTAATTATAATAAGTATTCTGATCAAATCAAATTAAATTATTAATTCACTATATTTTTCAAATTATAAATCATGATTACTACTTTGTTTTTACTTTACAAGTTATTTTATTGAGCTTACTATATCCCTCGACCATATTATGCACAAGAATTAATAAGAATAGAACTTATGTTCAAATTTTAAAAATTTCTTTAAAAAATGACATTCACTATTATGCATAAATTTCATTTTGAGAATTTGAATATCTTAAATCAACTTCATTAGTCATAATTCGTAAAAACAAAAATAAAATATTATTAAATTTTTTTATAAATTTATAATTGCAAAAGATCTATGAGAATTTAAATAAAATTATATCTCTATTTCTTTTTCTCAAATAATGACTAATGAAGTTGATATAAGATATTCAAATTCATAAAATAAAATTTATGCATAATAGTAAATATTATTTTACAAAAAAATTCTATTAAAATTTGCATATAATTTATTTTCTTATAGTAACTCGTGTCAAGGTCTACTGAAAATAATAAAATTCAATAAAATAACTTGTATAGCATAACTAATAAAGTCATGATCTAGTTAGATTCACTGTATGTAAAAAATATTCATATAAAAACGGTATTTTATAGTGTTAGGAGAGTAGGGAAGGATAGGGGTGGGAACGGGTGTCTCGGTTTAGGGTGAGGAGAAGTATATCGGTTTAGGGTGAGAGTGGGGTGGGGAGGGGTGCCTCGGTTAGAGCACTTATTCATCTTTGAACTTGATCCTCAGTACAAGATTACTCACATTCAGCTTTTAAGAGTAAGTATAGTTATTCTTTTAAGACATTGTGTAGGTATCAATGATTTTCTTTTTCTTTTGGATATTTTGCTTTTTATGTCAAAGCTTGATTCATAAGTTAGATTACCTCTTCTAATAGCCTGCTGCAATTTTTACCTTAGTAGCTTTGATAATATTCTTGGGAATGTGCTTTATGCCAATTCATATTTTGTACCAAAGAGCAAGGAAAAGCCTGCTTAAGGTTTTGTTTCACATTTTCATATCGCCTTTTGGAGTTGTGAGATTTAGACATTTCTTTTTTGCAGATATTTTAACAAGCTTTGTGAACCCTTTGAGAGATATGGGTCATTCAGGATGCTTTTTTATTCATGGATATTGGCTTCATTCTTAAGAGCCTGGAGTCAAGTAATGTCCCTAATTAGAAAATTATAGATTAGCAATTGCCTTCCTTCCATTTTGGTTCAGATTTGCTCAATGTATGCGAAGATATCATGACACGAAAGTCAGAGCTCACTTAATCAATGGAGGGAAATATATGACTTCAATTTCAGTACAAGTTGCCGCTATTTTCTATACAAAAAACAAAAGCGACTTGACTCTTTTAATATTTATTGGCGCAAATGTCGCTTCTACGATTTACTCTTATTACTGGGATATGATAATGGATTGGGGACTCTTTAGATCTCATGAAAAAGGAAAGAAATACCTCAGATCTAAACTGTTTTACCCAGTTTTCTTCTACTACTATGCGATAGTATCAAATTTAATCTTAAGATGTTTTTGGATTATACCTTTAATACCAATTGACTCAACTGATTGGGTCGCAAAATCATAACTAATTACTTTACTATAATTTTAATACATATTTGTTTCTTTTTTTATGTTTATTTCAACCTTTAAAAGTTATAGTCTCAGTTGCCGAGGGATTCCGCCGAGCTCAATGGAGTTTAATAAGAATAGAGAATGAAAATGTAAATAACTTTGAAAAGTATAGAAACATTTTGCAAATTCCCCCATTCCAGGACACTGACGACCATTCAAGAAGTATCAAAAGATTCAAGAAGTGAGAATGAGTTTGTTGTTAAATTAATTGTTGTGAATTGTGGATTAACATCCAAATATAATTTAACTTATTATTTTAAGGCAATTAATGAAAACCTATCGAGTTTTAATTTAAGTACTATATTCGATCGAATGATTGTTTTAAAATTTAAATATATAAAACAAGCTTATATTCATTGATTTATTAGTTAGCAAGATTTATGAATTGAGAAAATTAACTAAAACTATTTAACTTATTTTTTGAAATTCTTGCAATACTTCTCTAGTAGCTTATTGATTTATTATTATATATATTAAACCATCGACTGGTAAAAATGGGCAAGCAAATCTTTAAGAAGGGTCACAAGCAGGCAAAGAAGATCAATTTGAAGTTCCAGATCAACTGCAAGCTCCCAATCGAGGACAACGTTATTGTGCTCAACGACTTCGAAAACTTCCTCAAGCAAAAGATAAAGGTAGAGGGCAAGGCCGGCAATCTCGGTAGCGCAGTCAGCGTCTCAAAAGACTCCTCCAACATCATTGTGCAAGCTAGCATTCCACTTAGCAAGAGATATCTCAAGTACTTAACTAAGAAGTACCTCAAGAAGCAAGACCTTAAGGAATATCTCAGAGTTGTTGCCACCAACAAGAACCAATACGAACTCAGATACTTCAACATCTAGAGCGATGAGGCACCTGAATGAACATCTTTTTATCAGTTGTTGTTTTCGCGTAATAATCTCACTCTCTTTCTTCTTCTCTCAATTCCAAATATTATATTTTCACACTTTATTCTCTCATAAACCACACATATTTAGTATATTTTCATCATCGAAATGAAAAGGATTTGATTGGAATATAGCATTATAAAGAAATTAAAATTTATTGGTAAACTAATTAGGATGATAAACTTAAGGAACATATGGAATTTATCAAAGGCTTTTCAATAATTATCGTCTTGTGATATTTGGCAACAATCATCTTAAGATACAGTAACAATATCTGTAAGGCCAACTTTATTTATATATAAAAATAACAAATAAATTTAGAAATTTTGTTAGTAATTAAAAATTTAACTTAAATTACTACTTAATCCCTCTTCTTATCTCTCGATAGTATTTTCCCAGTCTCTCCCTTAAATTCTCCTCTAAGTACTGCCACAGGTTGATTTTCATCCCTTGGTATAACTGTTTCCAAATCTTTTTCTCTGAGATTATCATAAACTTGATTATTAAAGTCTCCATTAGAACTTGAACTTGGGCCATATGGGGCAGCAAGAAATCTGGAATCATTTAAGACATCAGTAATACGAACTTTTGTATTATACAATTTTCCATTAGCAACTTTCTTTGAGACTACTCGGACAATCAAACCTGGTAAGAGCCATTTAAGCTTCTTATACTATTTTTCATCACGATCTCTATGCTTATCCTTTTCATTTCGATTTCTAGAGCCATCTTTATCATTGTTTTGTAATGATCTACTTCTGCTTCTTTTACGATCTTTATCCTTCTTTTGATTATCACCGCCAACAAGATTATCCATTTTTACTTAATCAGACTTTAGTATAATTCTTTTTCTTTTTATGTTTACTATTGTTTCATTGAGGGAAAGCTCAACACTCACATATGCCTCAGCATCGATCTCATCCACATTTACTTGCTCTCCCATATGTTATTGCTGTTGCCTAAGGCCTTTTTTGGGATCAGACAATGCAACAATTTTCCCTTCGAGACCCTTGTGAGTTCCCCCAGTTATGCAAATTAAACTATTGATCTGCATCTTTTCTCGACGCTTCAGTTATGTGTGAATACTCTTGAAGTTTTTCCCCTCTGCTCCTTCTAGTTAAGTGTAGTCTTCTGTAACTGCCAACTTTCTGCGGTCCCAGTCTCCGCCATCTTCACCCATTTTCTTGAGCTCATCTTTCGACAGGGGTCTAGCTCCTAAACCAAGTCTATGCTAACGAGGCATGTAATCAATAGGCTATACAATTTTCGAAGTAGCAGCATTTCTACCAACAGCAACTCCTTCTTGCCAACCGAACTTAGACAATACAGACTTCCCAAAGCTTTCAATCGGCATTCTATCATAGGCTTCTTCGTCCATGTCTTTTCCTATTTAGGCTTTTGAGTTTGCTATGTCGTTAGCAAAAGAGTTTGTGCTTGTTGAGATTTAATCATGCCTATTGCTTCCCTAATGATCATTTAACATAAAACTTTTTGAATAAATTAAAGAGGATATAGAACTGAATAAAATGATCTCTATTTCTATTCAAATAAAGATGTGCTGGAAACAACGAACTAAAAGTCTCCTACTAACTTTCTGCTTATTAGGTGTGAGGACTCATATTCGTATCAATTGTAGACTAATTGTGATTATTATTGTTTGAATCACCGTAAGATTGATCTTAACGTTGAATTGCTACTTCACTGCTCATTTTATAATCTAACTTTCTGTTTAATACTATTATAATTAATGAAATTGATGCCTTCTTATTATACTCTTTCAATCAAACAAATGCTTGAGATGACTGGTAATTTCAATACCAAATTATAGAATTTAAATTTAATATCTAAATGAACGAAATTTCGATCTTTTGAAGGTTTGATACTTAGGTTTCAATATTCTAGTCTTAGATTTCCCTCCATTAGCAATTTAGTACATGTTTTGCAGGCTTTAAATTTAAGATCTGATTTTATTAAAAATTAAATTATAATCACATATAAATCACGAATTTGCACTGACAATACTCTATGAAAAATAAACTAATTAATTATAACAAGAAAGACGCCAAGATGATTAATACTGGAGCTAAACTCTAAAATAATAAGTCCCCGAATAGTCGGTCACCTCTATAGAAATGTTAAAATAACAATAATATTAGAGTTCCCGAAAGCGGCAAGATTTCATCGGATAAGCAGAGTAAATAAAATCAGAATAGCGACCTAAAAATGAGTCTACAAAATCAGTATCACTCTATTGCTTCAATCAGTGAAGAAGGCTAAGTTTCATCACTTATATCCTTTGAAAATAGTGTAAGCAATTTAGAGCAATTTATTCGTAATGACGAAACGACTATAAGAGAGGAGAAAGCAAGCAATTAATTCAAAAATCAATAGAATCTTGAGTTAATTACTGAACAAATCAATAAGCAAAAGTAAGCAAAGTCAAGTAAAAATAAGAAATAGTATGGTAAATCACTCGTTTTCTCGCCATAATCAGCTGATTAAACCATCGCATATTAAACAAATAAAAATCTATAAATTGATCCAAAAGCAGCTAACACTTACACCCAATCTATGCCATTACAAGATCAAAACCTTAACATAAATATTGGGCAAAAATGAAGCTACGCAATGGTTCATTGTGAATAATAATTAGCAAATTAAGGTGATTAATCAATTATGTATATTAATGAATAGAAAAGTCAGAAGCGACAGAGAAAAGAAAGACTCCAGTTATAAAATAATGATGAGTTGTCAAACTCTCTAACTATTTTAAATGAAAGTATGTAGATATAACCTCAAAGTTTCAATTGATTAGGCTTCATTGCTGAATCAGATAATTCTAATCAGATAATGCAAAAATATACAAATGGAACTGTGGATCTAAACAGCTGTGAATAAAACACTCAATCCCAAGATTATGACCATAGGTGTAATTGGTATAATCGATTTCTCAGCGAAAAAGTGGACTGTGAAAGAAACAAAAATATAGTAAGGATAAAACAAGAAGAACTAGATAGAAGCTCTACAATTATGAATCGACTTCATGACCAAGTAAATGAATTCAAAAACCTATTTACTCAATCAGAGAACCATAAGAGACTCTAGGTTGAGGCTCATATTAGAACTTTGGAAATGCTTGAGGAAAAGGTAAGGAGAGAAAAAAGAGTGTTACTCAATGAGTAATCTATTAGGTTGGGGAGACTTAGTACATAGAGATCTGGGACAAAGTATGTAGAGATATGGGAAGATGGGGAAGCATTCAAAAAGATCAACACAAAACTTAGTTAAATATAAAGAGAAAAAGAAGAGATAGAAAAACTCAAGAAATCCAAAACCATTAATAGTAGAAGAGCTCAGAAAAAGAATGGCAAAGATCTACCTTTGGTACCTATTGATGGATTTTCGTCTAATAGTGGTCGTTAAAGTGGAATCTCTTAAATAAATGAGCCTAGCGAATATGATCTGGAATAATCAGAATTTAACAACATAGATAAAAATGAACAAAAAGAGATATATCAGTTCAAGTTAAAACTCCTAGAAAATGAAGAAAGAAGAGCAAGAGAGGAACTACATTAATTAGAAAAGGAAAAAGTTATTTATCTTAATGAGTTTAAGAGGGTAAGAGATGAAGAACATTCAAAATACTGCGGTATTAATACAAAGAAGAGGTATTCTATTTTACAGGGAAAGTAGCTGATTTTGAGTTTACTTGGGAAAGGTGGCTATTCTGAAGTCTATAAAGCATTTGATCTTGAGTAATGTAGAGAAGTCGCTTGTAAAATACATCATTTTGACGAGACATGGAATGAAGCTATTAAGGAAAGTTACATCAAGCATGCACTTTGAGAAAATGAGATTCACAAAGATCTCAACAACAGAAGAATAGTGCGCTAATTTGATACAGTAGAAATTAATCACAATAGTTTTTGCACAGTACTGGAACTATGTTCTGGTCCTGACCTGTATTTTTATCTAAAGTAGTACAAGTAAATCCCTGAGAAGGAAGCAAAACTAATTATTTCACAAATTTTGAGTGGGTTAAAATACCTCAATGATTAGAAGCAAAAGATTATTCACTATGATTTGAAACCTCAGAATATTGTGTTTCACAATGGAGAGGTCAAAATTACAGATTTTGGATTGTGCAAGTCTTTAGAAGAAAACCAGGATAAGATTGAGTTAACATCTTAAGGTGTTGGAACTTATTGGTACTAAGCGCCAGAATGTTTCATTAACAATGGTAGGCCTGTGCACATTGATTCGAAGGTAAAGTTTAAATTATTAATAACTGTTTCATAGGTTGATGTTTGGAGTGTGGGTGTGATATTTTTTGAACTGCTATTTGGTCAGAAACCCTTTGGGCATGATAAATCTTAACAAGCAATTTTACAAGATTAAACTATTCTTAACTCTCGTGAAGTTGTGTTTCCATTAAGACCAACAATAAGTGATAGTTGCAAGGTAAGTTTTTCTATATATTCAAGAACTTTTTATTATAGGATTTCATAAGAAAATGTCTGGCTTATCACTAAGAAGACAGATATGATGTTTATGAAGCTTATTACAGTCCTTACTTAAAAGGACAGTCCTTCTCTAATCTGCAAGCCCAATAATCACCTTATTAACAAATAATGTAATTCTAATAAAGTCAACAAAGTAACTAAGCTAAATAAGTTCATCAATAATTCATACTGTAATAACAACAAATGACAGGGGGATAAAAACAAAGCTTTGATTTGAATTAGTGAAGAAATCTGAAGATATAAATCTTTATAAAATTTCATGGAAATCAACCTCAAATAAATGTACATCAACATTTACAATAGTTAATAAGAAATTTAAATAAAACTAATATTCTTTGTAAATACAAACTCGAATTAATAATTAATTCATATTTATCAATTGTAAATATCTATAATAAACATTTATAGATTTTTTTTTCTCATTATTTTAACGAATTAATTTGCTGCTTTTAGGGAGAAATATTTCTTAGCAAAATAGAGATTGTTAGTCGACGAATTTAGGTATCAGGGGGATATAAAAAGAGCGGCATACGACTAGTTTATAATATTAATCAAGAAAAATTGTGTTTAAAAGTATTACAATTACACAGATTTGTAATAAAAATTGATACAATCAATGAATACCACTTCAACTTCCAAAAATAACAATACTTTTGCAATTCACTTCATTACAACTTCATATTAATATATAGATCTATTTTGCATTTAATTTGAAGATAGAGTATATTAATGTATACTTTTGCAATGAAAGCTATAACCCCAAACAAACTAAACAACAACACACAGCCTCAAGTGAACTTGCTCTCTACACTAAAGAATTTTGGCAAGAATTAAGTGCAAATTGAAATGAGAAATGAGCCAGTAAACGAACAAGCAAGTAAGCTAGACTTAGATGAGTACATTTTCAACAATCGTCACTCCAACTCAGAGGGACTTCCAGACAGAGACCAGGATAGTCAGAACTAACTTATACCATTTTCATATTATATCTATGAAGCTATATCTAATTACATAACCTAAGGTTTCATATTAATTAATCTTACCACCCATCATCAGTGCAAAAGAAAGAGAGCACTACACATTCTTAAATAGCCTCAAGGCAAAGTACAACGTAGATCCTAGAAAGTTGATCAACCTTGAGTGCAGACTTTCAGGTAAGTTTTTTAATTTCAATTCATCTATAAATTTAGGAAATGAGAAAGAAACCATAAGTTAAAATCTTGCTCTTAGTAATAATTTGAAAAATAACAGTTCACGCGGTAATATTGCGCAATTTTAATCTTTACAAAGTTACTTTATTGTTTCAATTTTGTTTTACCAATATTAATGAATGCATTAATGATGATTCATATTATATAATATATAAATATTTATTTGTAAATTGCGGCGAAGTATTTTTTTATATAAGGCATATAAAATCTAATTATTCATATTCTCGTTTATCGATTAATTCCAACTCAAATAATCAAATAATCCAAGGAACTTAATCAGCAAAATCAAAGAGAAAATCCACTTAACCCCAAAAGCTGCCCTCAAAAATAGTTCACACCTAGGGACTAGCTACTTCCCCTCAACTTACCCATAAAAATACCTCTCCTCCTGGAGACATAACTCACTTAGAGCCATCAAATGCAAAAAGATTAAAGTCTCAGCATTCTGCCTCTCCAGCTCTAAACACTAATAATGACAGTCAAATGAACCAATTAATTACTACTATTATTTCTGATGAAAATATCAATAGCATTAATACAGTCACTACTCAAAATATACATTAAACTTCTCTAAAATCTTTCTTGCAGATGA
Organism: Oxytricha trifallax; assembly: GCA_000711775.1. NCBI lineage: Eukaryota > Ciliophora > Spirotrichea > Sporadotrichida > Oxytrichidae > Oxytricha > Oxytricha trifallax. The sequence goes on from ARYC01000087.1 coordinate 261,390, forward strand.
AGACTAATAGTGCATAAGTCGATAAGGAAGATTTCGCATCGAAATAATAGCATAGTCCTAACTAACAAAACTAAATATAATAGTAAATTAGCCAACAAAAAATGACAGTTTAATCTCAAAATAACGATTCATAAATTACCAAAATCCTGTAAAACCTTCAGGAAGAAAACGAAAAACTTAAGAAAGACCTAGACTAGTAACTTAGAAGTATGAATTAAAAAGAGGAGGAGCTAAGGAAGAGTGACTAGCTGCTACACACTTTCAATCAATAAATCAAGGAGGTTACTTAACTTTATGAGTAACAAGAATCACATAAGAAACTCTTCATGGAATCGCACATTAAAACCTTGACTTTGTTGGAGGATAAACTTAGAAAAGAAAAGAGAATATGGCTTAACGAACAAGCTATAAGGTTAGGAAGATTAACCACATAGAGACAAGGTACTAAATTTGTGGAGGTTTGGGAAGAAGGAGAGGCTTTTAGAAAGCTTTACACGAAATTGAGAGAGATACAATTTGAAAAGGACGAAATTGAGAGGATGAAGAAAAACAGAAACAAACAAAAGAATGTTAAGAAAACACCTGGAGCATTACCCTCAGTACCTACTGATGGATTTTCTTCTATCTCAAGTGGTAGTCTATCTAGAGCTCCATCTATGAACATGGTCTCAATGAGTGAAAACAGTGAATTTGATCTTGAGGAGTCAGAATTCAACAACATAGATAAAAACGAATAAAAAGAGATATACCAATTCAAGCAAAGACTGTTAGAAAATGAAGAGAAGAGAATTAGAGATGAAATGTAGATTCTAGACAAGGAAAAATGTATGTACTTAAATGAATTCAAGAGAATGAGAGATGAGGAACACTCCAAATACTGTGGCATAAATTCAAAGAAAAAATATACAGTTTTAGCTGGGAAATATCTCATCTTAAGCTTACTTGGAAAAGGTGGATACTCAGAAGTCTATAAAGCTTATGATCTTGAGTAATGCAGAGAAGTAGCTTGCAAAATTCATCAGTTTGATGATTCATGGAATGAAGCAGTGAAGGATAGTTATATAAAGCATGCACTAAGAGAGAATGAAATTCATAAAGATCTTAATAACAGAAGAGTGGTAAAGCAATATGACACAGTAGAAATCGATCATAACAGCTTTTGCACTATTCTAGAACAATGCTCTGGACCAGATCTTTACTTTTATCTCAAGTAATAGAAATAAATCCTCGAAAAAGAAGCAAAACTTATAATTTCTCAGATTTTGAGTGGACTAAAATACCTTAACGATTAAAAACAGAAAATCATTCATTATGATCTCAAGCCCCAAAATATACTTTTTCACAATGGAGAGGTAAAACTTACTGATTTCGGGCTTTGCAAAATTATGGAAGAAAATTCTGAAAGAATTGAGTTAACATCTTAGGGTGTTGGAACTTATTGGTATCAAGCCCCAGAGTGCTTTGAAGTATCTAAGACTCCAATGATTAGCTCTAAAGTTGATATTTGGAGCGTAGGAGTTATATTCTTTGAACTGCTCTATGGACAAAAACCATTCGGTCACGATAAATCATAATAAGCTATTCTCTAGGATTAAACCATTCTGAATGCAAGAGAAGTAATATTTCCAGCCAAACCTCAAATTTCTGATGCTTGCAAAGATTTTATATTATAATCTAATAGACTTCCTTCGTAAATGCTTAAGTTATTACTAATATGATAGATATGATGTTTATGAAGCTTACTACAGTCCATACCTAAGAGGCACTAGCTCTAGTTCTAATTAAATTACTCAATCCACTAACAGCAATAATTAAGCTTCAAGTAACTCTTCATTCAACATGCAGAATAAATACTAAAAATGAAACAAAAAAATAAATCTAGCTTTAAACCACCTTATATTTTAACATTAATTCTTAAAACCTTAATCTTAATGAATTTAACTTAGAAATTAGCACATCCTATGCTATTTATTGAAAAATAAGGATTTAAATTATAAATTAATTGAGTCATTAACTTATAGTGCAAACATGGAGACAACAAAAAAACCCATTTCTTAAGATTAATAAGAAGCAATTTCAAAAGATGATTTGTCAGAATTGAAATTCACTCTTGAGAAGAAACAAGCCAATCATGACTATGCCACTATCTAAAGTATCTTGAAGATGCTTGAGTTTAAGCAGATCACCTATGACTTGTTGAAGGAAACTCTTATTGGCAAGACCATCACTAGTTTGACTAAAATTGAGGCAATAAATGATGATGCAAAGAATGATGCAGAGAAAGTGAGGTAGAAAGCTGCTGGACTGTTGGGTAGTTGGAGAAAGATTTCGCAGTCAGAGAAGAAAGGTGGCAAAACTACAGTTAATAATGTTTTTTATAAGAAATTGAAGGCAAATTAATTATGAGGATCGCAAGGAAAACTCAAAAGTAGAAGGGCAGAAAAATGGCGCAAAAAATAATGCAAGTAATAGCAATCACAGCTCAGCACAATTAACATCATAAAGTAAGAAAGAAGAGCCAAAGTAAACTCCTGATGAAATCTAACCTTTCATACCACCTGGGATGAAAGTGAACACTGGAACTTAATACAGAGATAGTTTGAGAATCAACTTCATCAAGTATATGCAGATCCCAGAAGAGGGAGTTGAGTATGAAGAAATAGTGCTAACTCGTGCAGCTCAGTTAGGCTTGTAGATCGAGGATGAGTTGTACAAGTCTTTCCCAAGGCTTGCAGAATACTAAAACAAAGCACGTTCTCTTATGTTTAACTTGAAGGATCCAAAGAACCCAGATTTGCGTATGAGTTTAATTGAAGGCGTCATTGAGCCCAATTAACTTGTGAGACTGGACAGCAAAAGTTTAGCCAGCAAGGCTTTGTAGGATGAAAGAAACAAGACCTAGCAAGCCAATCTAAACGCTAGAAGATCAGATTGGTTCATTGAGAACGCAGCTAAGAAAGGCAACAAAGGTTTCTTCACTTGCAAAAAGTGTCACAGCAAAAATACTACTTACTTCCAGATGCAAACTAGAGGTGCTGATGAGCCTATGACTAACTTCATTACTTGCCTCGACTGCAAGAATCAATGGAAATGCTGAGAGTTCAGAGTGTACTGCTAAGTTGAACATTAAATTAATTCAGAATGTATGATATAGATTATAGACAAGAATATTAATTGGATAGTTGCTTAGTTAATTTGCTAAATATTATTAAACAATCTTAAATTTTTATAATGTTTCAATCAGTCAACAATAATTTAGTGAGAAATATCTGATCATGTCTATTTAAATTATCTATTCAACTTTTCACCTAGATTGCTCATAAATCTGCATTAAGTGGTAATTCACCAGAGTCTACGATAGTAACTTTGCTTCTTGGTGCAGTGGAATGAGTTCCCTGCCTTTCAATTTCCCTTAATAATTCAAAATTGTCTAGTAGTTCACCGAATACAGTGTGTCTATTGTCTAACCAGGGAGATTCCTTGAATAAGAGTAAGAATTGAGAACTGTTAGTGTTTGGACCTGCGTTTGCAGTTGTCAATAGACCTGCTCTTGTGTGTTTAATCTGGAAATTTTCATCTTCAAATCTTCTGCCGTAGATTGACTCTCCACCGCTTGCGTCGCCCTTGTGCCAGTCACCTCCATGTGCTGCAAATAGTGGAATGATTCTTACCAAAAAGGTTAAAACAATGCATATAGACATATTCAGAATTTAATTACTAGATTCTGAACAAGTCTGATCCTTTATAGTGTAGTGGAAGTCCTGATTCTCCAATACCCTTCTCTCCAGTGCAAATAGCTCTAAAGTTTTCTGCAGTTCTAGGTGCTGTGTTTCCAAATAAACCGAATGTTAATCTACCTGCTGCCTTCCCATCGATTTCAATGTCAAAGAATACCTTGTGAGTGACTGTGTCGATTGGTTCTGAAATCACTGCTGATAACAATAAAGTCAAAGCTAGGCCTAATAATTGTGGTTACCTCATTTTTTGTGTATTAATTAATTACTTAAATTTACCATTTAATTTGTAAAAGCTTATAGTACTTTATAGCTCTAGTATCATAGTTGAAAAGTAAAAATCAACTTTTAATAAATTTTATATAATTTTTATTAAAAATTTCATTGAAATGGTAAAAAATCTCAGACTTTTCATTTAATTCTTTTCATACTTACTTAAAATAACTATAGAAAAAACAGCAAATACGATAGAAACAAGAGGAAACAAAGAATTTTAGAAAAGCATCCTAAATAGATGAAAGCGAAGATGATGAAGATGAGAGTGACTCAGATATTGATGATTATAAATCCAGTCCTAAAAAATAACAGGAAAAAAAGATCCAATAATCACCGATTAAAGTATAAAAAATGCCAGTTTAAAACACCTATAATAATAAAAACAAAAAAATTAAAACTCCAAAAACAAATTCTTAAAAGCCAATTGATAGCAGAACTTATTAATAACAAATCAAGTAGATATAATAATAACAAATCAAAAGCTAACCTATAATTCATGAATAAACCAATAGAGTAATTTCAAGTATGAAATAAGGAAAACTATAATAGTAAAAATAAGCAGATTAGAAAGTTATTTAGAGAAATGGGAATTAGTTAAAAGCTGTGTTGAAGAATAAAAAACAGTAAATAATTAATTAATCAGATCAAGAAGAGAGTAGTGAATGTGAGGATGATGATGTTGATAGTAACCAAAATAATAACATAAGTGAAGATAGAGACAAAAAGTAGAGTATAAACAAGAAGAATATTGACAAGGCTGTTGTTGTGAGTGATGATGAGGAAGATGATAGTGATGACTAGAATGACAGTGATGAAGATGATCAAAGTGAACAATCAAGTTAATAGGATTTAAAACATAATAGTAATCAATAAAAATAAATCAAAACAAAGAATAAAGAGTAATAGAATGAAGATAATTCTGATTAGAACAGCTCTAATGAAGATGACGATTAATCGGATGATAAAAGTAACACTTGTGATACATAACAAGATAATGATGATGATGATTTAAATAGTGAGCTTAGCGATAGTTAAGAAATAGAACAGCTATTGGTAAAGAAACAACAAGCTCTGACTAAGCAAATTATTGAGTAAAAGTAAATGAAAGAGGATATGAACAGCAAACTAAAATAGAAGAGGAAAGTAAAGTAACAAGTAAGTGATAGTGATTAATCCCACAGTAACCAGAATTAGAAAGTTTTAAAATTTACATAAGAATACTCTGATGAAGAGGAGAGTATAATTGTCTCGAAATCTAAATCACTCAAAAATCAAGCAAATTCATAGATAAAAACAAATGAAAGAGGCAAATAACAGTCAAGTAAAGTTTAATTCAAGTCTACTAATCATGATGAAATAAAAAATGAAGATAAACTATCCAGTTCTTAATCTTCCCTAAAAACCCATCAGAAATTTTAAATTATAAATGATGAATTATTGCAACTAAAATTGGACTATTCTCTTCTCAAAACTGAAAATGCTTCGCTCTCTGAAAAATGTGGCAAACTTTCTGATCTTTACAACTAATCTCTTAAAGATAACGAAAACTTGCAAGACGATATACTCTCCTTGTAGAATCTGAATAAAAACCATGAGTACACTCTTCAAGAAAAAGACTTTGAAATGGCTGTTAAACGCTCTGAAATGTCAGATTTATCCCAATAAATCCTAGAGAGAAATGTTAAAATAACCACACTAGAGGATGAAATGTATAAGTTAAGGGACTAGCTTAAGATTATAGATCAACTCAAGAGTGATTTAAAGAAAAGAAGTGAAGAGCTAGCTATAATAAAAGCCAAATATTACCTGGATATGTACCGCATTGAGTTTAAAATTGTTGCTGAGTACCCAGATTTACATGAGGAAAATACCTAACTTCAAAATGAAAATGAAGAGCTTAAAAGTTAAGTGTTCAATTTGGAGAATGAAATTAAGCAGTCGTCGTCTTTACTTCAAAATTATCAAGTGAGTGATGATGAACAAATAACTTACATATAGTAATTAGAATAGTAAAACACGCAAATGAGTCAATAAATTCATCAATTACAAGCATAAGAAACTAAAATAAATGAGCAATTACAGCTGCTATAAGTTTAAAATAAACGGATGGATCTGGAAATTTAGAGTAAAAATGATGAGTTAGAAGAAAGATTAGAGAATTTCTCAAAAGTGTTAAAAAGCAACGAATAGCTGAGATTGTCTCTTAAAAATGTGAAAGCTTAATTTTAGAAGTTTAAGACTGAGAAATTTTAAGAGTTAGAAAATCAAGTTAGCGATAAAGATAATGAGATTAAGCTTTTGAAAGAAATGGTCAGAGGAAACTAATTGCATATTAAGATGAAAGAAAAAGAGTTATATCGGATGAAGTAAAAATTAATGATAGGGAATGACAATTCATCCGTAGCGTCTCAGTATTAAAATTAGTACTTTAATATTCACACACCTGGCTCAAATCAGCTTAGTATAAGAAAAGGAACCTTTAATTTTTTACATTTATAAAGGTCACTTTAGTTCTTCGAAAGACCAATCCCCCTATAAATAAAGCGGTTTCATTAATAATAGCAGTATAAGTAGAAACCTTAAGCAACCAGTTTTCAATAGTATAGTGACCCACAATCAAAACCCCAAAACCCCTTAGTGAGGTTTATAAGTGCTTTGATTTGTAGGGTATTGTTGGGGTCTTATTGGGGTTAGTTGAGAAATTAGGCCAATTTGCAATATGAGAAATAGAAATTAGCGAAATTTAGGGTCTATATATGATGAGAAATATTTAGATTTACTGCTTAAGCTTAGGTATGGTACGAGTATTAATATAGATTAAGTCAAACCAGTACTGAATTATGCAGCTATAGCAAAGCTCTTACACAAGAGTGCCTCTACTGTTAGGTATCACTGCATGTTAGCTGTTTAGCATTTTAATTCAGGCACTTGAAAGCATCCTGCAAGAAAATAAAAGTTCTCACAGCACCATATTGACTACCTCTGCGACTCGAAGACTTTGAAGTATTGGGCACACTTTCCATTAGACTAGCGAGCTGTGATGTTTCATCGCAAGTTTCCTGACATGCGTATCTCTCCTTAGACTATAGCCAATATTTATAGAAGAAATGGTATTACTTTCAAGACTGTCAACAGAGTGAAGAGAGTGATTGATTTTACAGTGCCATTTTATAGTAATAATTTAAACTATATATATGATTAAATGCAGAGGGCTATTACTAATAACATCAAGTTCATACACGCTGATGAAGCTGTATTCACCTTCAACACTTTTATTAATAAGTCTTGGTATAAGAAGTATGATAATATAAAAGTTTATGACTAAAGAGTGAAGGTAGTCACCCATGCAATATTAGCTGGTATAAGTGAAGATTCAGGCTTAGAGAGTTATGTTATTCACCATCGCTCTATTAAGCGAGAGTAGTATATAGAGTTCCTACATAAACTCAGAGAGAAGTATAGTAACCAAGAGATCATCCTGTTTGTTGATAACCTTTCAGTTCATAAGACTAAGGAGTCTAAGAAAGCTTATGAAGAGTTAAACATAACTCCTGTATACAACGTTCCTTATAGCCCATAATTTAATGGAATTGAATTCTACTGGAGTTAAATCAAGACTCACTACAAGAAGCTGCTGCTGTATCATCTTATGCATGACTTGCCCATCGATACAGTTGACTTAATTCAAAGCAGCTGTAAGAGAGTGAGCATAGATAAGACAACAATTTGTGCTATAGAGGGAAGAATGAATGTTTATAAATAAGTTTTAGATTTAAACGAATGAATATATTCACATATTAAATTAACCCAGAAAGGCATTTGGCTTCTCTTTCTTCTCCTCTTCTTATGGCTTGCCTGGGCCCATGTTTCTTCTCTTAGTGCCAGCACCTGCATCTATATTCATTTCATCTGGCTTTTAAACATCTTTATAAAGTCTCTTGCTAACTTCATATATTTTCTATGACTTTCTCTCTCTGTGAACCTTTGCATTCTCTTTCATTAGGAATATACCAGTCCCAGATTTCCCTTTAAAGTTATAAATCAATGCTTACTAGAGAGGTAAGGATGCTTCTTAAGCTCAGCGAGCCAGGCCTCACTTATTAGTATGCCTTGCTTCTTTAAATCTTCATGAGAAATAGAGTAGCGTTTTTTGTGAGCTTCTTCAATGATCTCTTTGAGATAACTCTCTCTTAAAGTGCCAAGAACACCAAAGAAGAAGCTCCTTTCTGGAAGCTTGTTGGAGAGTTGTTTCTTGGTAGGAAGATAAACAACCAACTCTTCATCATTCATCTCATCCTCGTAGAGATTAGTGACTGAAATCTCTGGGTAGTTTGGTATATCTACCAACTTTATTTCATTGTTTTTAAAGGCTTTCTTCTCATCGCAGAGTATAGCTTTTAAGAATGAAATTTTGGTACCTTCCATCGTTGGAAGGAATAAACCCACTATAGTATATGATTAAGTATATGTCACATGCTTACCATGCTAAGTGAGGTATCGATAGAGATCTTCCTTGCTTCTAAATCTTGAGATCATTTCTTAAGCTTCAACCCTCTTCATTGCAGTACTTATAGATTCCATCCTTGTTCCTTCTCTTCTTATTGAATTTCAAATTATAATATTTAGAGTTCTGGATCCTACTATTAAAAATCTTAGTATTAAATATGGGCATCTTATAGGAGGTCAACCTGGTAAGGATACGTGGAGAAAGCTGGCAGAAGCTGTATCAAACTTTAGAGATGAAGCTCCATTATTATCAATTTAGTTCCATTAAATTAGTACTAAATTTGTTTAAATTTAATTAGTACCGGTACTAAATTCTTTTAAATTTAATTGGTACCAATTTAATAGTACCAAAACTTAATTAGTACCTAGTTTTAAACTAATGAGGTTTTAATGGAAAAGTTCCAAAATGGTTCAAAACCTAATTGGTACCAGTACCAACTCAATTTTATACTTGGTTGGTACCTAAATCGAAATTATTAAGTATGAAATTAGAAAAATTATATTTATAAACTAAGCATAAATATGATCTCTAACACCTTATATTAAACCATAATTGTTGTCGTATCAACTCCTATACAGAGTGACTATAGCCAGAATAGTTATTAGAGCTTTATAATCGAAATTTAAATTTGAATTTAAACATGGCGTCCAACTTAAATCGTAAGGGAGTTTCTCTTGGAACAGGTCAATCATTACTCAACTTTGGCTCCTCCAAGAAACCAGAAGTAATTTATATTGAAAAGGAGGTTGAGCTAAGAGCTCTAGAGTTGGAAGCTGAGGTCTTTAAAATATAAGTTTAAAACAAGAAGTAGAGTGCAGAGATAGGAGTTTAAATATAAGTTGAATTGGTTGAGGAAGATAAGGAACAGCAACCAATTGAAAAAATTAAAACATTTTAATGTGAAGACTGCTAAAATTTCTTCTCAACTGAATCGAGCTTGAAGAGGCACATTAAAGAAGTACATTCTGGCAAAGCCAAGATCTATTTTAAACATGACAAAGTGGATGGAAGGTACCAATGCACAACATGCATGAAGTCTTATACTCACTCAGCCAAAGTAAAGAGGCATATGCAAAAGCACCACTTAAGTGAATTCCTAATTAAAGATAAAGAAACTTAAAAGCTTATACCTGCTAAAACAAAAAATAACTCTCTTGAGTCATAAAGAGAACAGGAGGAAAGGCTCAAGAGGCAGAAGCGTTTTGAATCAATGAATCAGCCAGCAAATGGTATCTTATAGCATATCTTTAAGAGAGAGCTATGTATATACCTGCATTGAATGCAATTGATATTGAAAGCTGTATTGAAATTACTTGCATTTTGACTTGCCAAACAAGGCTAAGCTGATAGTGGTTGATGAGTATGCTTACAAAGTATATCCTTTCAAATATCTCATTAAAAATGAGCAGTATCAAAATGAATTTGCAAATGAATACATAATACCGAGGGAGGCTTAGAAAAAATAGTTTAAGAACTTGCTTAAACTTGATGGAGTTATTCTTGGGCATGGCTTTGTTTCATTAAAACTGAAAAAGTTTGAAATGACTTTAAGAGAGTATCTCTATCATAATAGATACCCAGATGATTTAAATGAGATACTGTCAAGAAATGATTAAGGGTGTTTAAGAGCTCCATGAACTTGGGTATGTACATAGAGATTTGAAGCCTGAAAATGTTATGTTAAATCTCTATCCTTTAGAAATTGTAGTCATTGATTTCAATAGAGCTATAAGATAAGAAATTGTGACTTTAGCTAAGGTGCTTGGCACTCCAGGATACTTTCCAATCAGGGAGAAGTGGACTAATGGCTCTGTTTAATGGGATGTATGGGCAGTTGCTGCATAATCTTAGAGTGCGATATGGAAAATATGTCTTACTTTGGAACAAAGCACGAAAAATAATCAATAGGTTTGGCTTCTAAACATATACAACAGGAAGATGTCTGCAATGAAATTAAGAAGCTTGTAGATATGATAATCGTGAGAGCTCCAGCTTATCCAAGATAATCGCTAGAAGACATTCATGAAGCACTCAAGAGAGCTAGATTCAAGAGGTACCACAAAGATAAGCAGATAAAATTTGTTTGAATTAATACAATAATACTCATTAAATATTCATTAAATTCACAAAAAACCTGCATTTTCTCTACTAACCTCAATAAGACCCCAACAATACCCTACAAATCAAAGCACTTATAAACCTCACTAAGGGGTTTTGGGGTTTTGAATGTTCTAGAGGAATTCTCTAAAGCATTTACTCTCAACTTCAGAGTCTTTCTAATATGCAATGAAGAGAAATCTGCAATAATCATTGTTTATTTTTTGGGAGTATTTAAAATTAGATCAAACATACTTAAAAGAGTAAAATAAAGTAAAACTATAATATTTACCAATAGTTTGATTCGTATTTATCTACTGATTAATGAGTGTTTAAGGTGGGTTCAAATCCTTCTAAAACCCAATTTTTTTAGTTGATTAATTAAGATAACTAGTTTAAGCATAATAGGTTATTTTAAGAAGTTAATTAGTATTTATTAAATCACTCTATACTAATGATTTTACTCTTTTATTAAGAAACATCTGCTGTATTAATTAATTTTTTGTTGTTGTAACATAATAAATAAGAATATTTGTTAAGAAGCTAATTTACTTTGATGCCTTAATTCTATATTTATTTTTAAATTAATAAGTCTTAAACATTATTTAATGAAAGCAGTATCTTATATGATTAAAATGAATACTTTAACAGTTTTTATTTTACATTCCTCTCTATAATGAATTATTAAATAAGAATAAACAAATTATATAAATGTGTTTAAAATCCTAATTGAAATTCAAGTTGTTTATTGTTGTTAGAAATTGATGATAAAACTTAAGCTATAAATTATAAAGAAAAAGTCTTTTATTCTTAATTTTATTACAAAGATTTATACAACTTCAATAGAATTGATAGCTTCTTCAAATATTACAATCAGAGTATGGTACTAATTGAACAGAAAGAATAATTTTTCAGTATTAGTGATTAACAAAGGTACAACCAGGTCCTTGGATTTTTACGATTCTTATTCAAATCTTCTGAAATATAATTTAAAATAGTTTAATATTAAACTATATTAATTTAATATCGCATATTAAATTATATAATAAATAAAATACAATAAAATATAGAAGCTAGTAATATATGCTTGTGTATAATTATACTAATTATGTGAATTAAGAGCACCTGACATATTCACATAAAGAAAGTCTGTTTATTCCCTAACTTTTGTTGCAATATCTACATTCTATAATATGATGCCATAGAGAGCAGAATATTTGGATACTCAAAAGTAACAGAATAGAGTTGATGATTTAATGAAAATGATATATACAACTATCACTTCAATTAACTATATATAATGGAAAATAAAACTGAGAATTAAGTCAAAGAATATAATGTAGCAGCTGCTCTCAATAGTTATTCTGAATTGAATCACATAGTGCTGTAAATTTATCTTTATTTTGGTGTGCTGTAATTTCTGAAACAAAGTTACTATTGAACAGTCTGAAGAACTATGCTGCCTACTGGTAAACTATAAACTTATCTACAGTTTAATGATAATTGTTCACACTTTGTTCATTATCAATTTATTTACTGATGAGTACAGTAATACTAGTTGTTGTTCTCTAATTGAGATGAATAAATTCAATCAGAAATCATTCAAAGTTAATTTAATATCTCAAATTAAGATTAAAATTACCAGAACTATTAAACATTAATAAAAATAAGAAATCAAAGTCAATTTTAAAAGAGTTTATCAATATATTGAGTTATTTAAGTTTTATATAAATAATCAGTAATCATGATATATAAAAGAATAAAAATAATTGAAATCAGAAAATAATTAAATAATACAAAAATATAAATAATCAATTTAATAAGCAAACATATATAATTTAAATTTCTATTAAAAATAAACAATGTTTCAAAATATAAAAATATATACCAAATAAAATAACAAATTTGATAAAAAGTATCATTAAATAAAAAAAATAAATCTTAATAAGATAGAAATAAAATTATATTTTTAAATTATATAAGACTAGAAAAAATAAACAAAAAAATGAAAAATAGAAAAAAAAAGAATAAAAGAATTAATTCAAATAAATATAGATAAATTTATGAATGCATAAAAATGATAAAATAGTAAAAAAAATTAAGATATAGTATTTTAATAAAAGTAAAAATAAAATTAAAAAAAATATCCAAAAACAATATTTTTAGACCTCACTGAGTACGCGTTGGCCATAATTTATCTATACGACAGCGAATCGTCATATTATCTCATTTTTACTTGTCCACTAATGATAGTCTTGCAGGAATGTCCACCAAAGGTATTAAGTAACCGATATTTGTAGAGAATCTTCCAAAGTATATTTCTGTTGATTATGACGAGCTGATGAGCAATGTGATTTTCGTAGGATCTGATTAAAAATTAATAGAATTAACAGCCTCAATCGTTACCTATGACTGGAGCTTTGGGGACAAGATGTCATGACCATGCTTTTTTGGGGCTGTGATAAAAACTTCATTTTTTGAGAGATTTTCAACTATTATATAATTCATCTCAAATCCTCAAAATATTGTTCTATAAGTACTATGAGTTATGAGTATTGATTGGGTCAAGTGACCATGTCCTTATCATGAATGACTCTTTTCACGATTCTATCCATTTGGAGGTTAATATTGTTTAGCATTTTTTAATAGTCATAAAACATTATACAACATATGAGGTAAAAACTCTTCGCAATCATAAAATATATAGTTCTAATAAAAAATTGATTAAAATATATACTATTATTTACTTTATTGAATATGGCTTAATTTTGTTAGTTAACTGTATTTTAACATTCTTCATGTGTTTTATATTTCTTGAAGATATAAATTTTTCTTGTTAAGTGCCTTTAAAATTCTTAAATCTATTTTAATTTTCATAGTATTCAATATAGCCTTTGACATTTTATCCAAATAATGAAAGCTTCATATCAAATTCTTTTTGAGCTTCACTTTCAAACCTTACATTAAAAAACATTAGTAAATCTATTTACCTTTCATTAATTTCTTAATTTTATTGTTTCATTTTTACTTTTTTTTATAGCATTTTTTATTTCCTATATCCTTATTTTGGATCATTCTACAATCTTCTTTTTGACATTTTTATATAATCAATATTTATTTTTATATAATTATTGCCTTATTTTTAATTTAAAAAATGCTTAGGTTTAATTAGCTATATAGAATATTTTTCTTATATATATAGATATATATATTTAATATGTTGTTTTTTTTTGGCAATTTATAAATAAAATAATTTTAATATTAGTTTTATTTGAGATTAGTAATTCTCTTTAACATTATATCTTATATTTTTTCTAACCATTATAAAATTTAAATTTTATCGATCCTATTGAAACTTGACCTATACTTTCAAAATCCATTTATATTATAATATTTTATTAACTTAATTATTGAATTTTTATCATTATGTTTATTTATTAATACAAACCTGTTATATTTGTTACTTAGATTAATAAGCATTCCCACTTATCACTTGACTTATTACTAGTTGAATTAAATATTAAATATTTATATATAAATAAACATTTAAGATATCATCTAATTTTTTGGGGAGAAGTTCTCACACATCACTCACTCACCACCTGATGACAATCAATTCAATAGCAGAAAGTACTCGTTTCTCATGCAATGTTGCTTTCAGTAAAACAAATACTGCTTAAGATTGGATCTTTTGTCTTGTGTTTTTCGAATCAACTACAGTAAAAAATAAGAAATATATTAATTAGAGTTTCTATTTGTGTGTGGTTGTGTTTATAGTCACTAATAAAGAGAGTGTTATCATCTCAAATACAATAATTAAATATTAAATCATAAATGTTTTTCAAGTTAAATTGTATTAGAATTATTTATTGCTTGATCATTTTAGGCAATATTCTCGGTTGTACAATTTATTCAGATCTTTTATACATTTAATAATAAAATTCAAAATAATTTAGTACAGGTTAATGTTAACTTATCATTATTTTCTTATATTATAATAATCAAAAGTTTAGGAAAACCCTTTTATCTTTGATTTAAAGATAAATGTAAAAGCATAATAATCAAAGAATGATTAGTCAGCAAACTATGTCTAGGGAAATAAAACTAATGATTCAGAATAAGTAATTAAAGAATGGATAAATGCAGGAATTTAAAACAAGAAGACATTGAAATAGATTTTATAATTAGTTTCAGGCATAATTAATTATTTATAGATAAACTATTTAAATTTGTCACAAGTATTTATCTAATTTAATTTTACCGTAAATTTATTAATGTTATAATAAGGGCTTATAAATTTATAAAAGTATTATTTGATTTAAATATACAAACAATTATAACAATAACATGATCACATTAAGGTTTCTAGGGACCTCCAATCAGCTAAGCATGATAACTGTTTAAGGGACTAACCCTATTTAAGTTGGATATTCTTTCCAAGTATATTGAGTCTTTTCATCTTCTCCTTTGTTTCTTCCTCTTCTTTTTCCTCTTCTGTTTATCTTCTTATTGGCTTTATTACTTCCTTTTCTGTTTTTCTGATTAAGGATCTGAACTGTTTCTCCCATGTCTTCAAAATTTGAATTGTGAGTGAAAGTGTTAGACATTATTGGAGAATTTTAGTTGCTTTGTTATTATGAGGTCCTTACTTCTTGTGGTAATCAGCTGAGTGAAGTCGCTTTTTAGGAAGTAAGCATGTTAAGAAGCATTTGACAAAGATTTCCATTTTATTAATGTGTGGGTAGTAATCTAATGTGACTGAGATACAGCAAACTTGGTTGGCAGTTACGTTCTTCATTATGATTAGCATCAAAAGTTTAAAATATTTTATCACTTTATTTGGCGTATTGACAGCCGACTGACTTTTTCCCTGGATTTCTGCTCCTAGGGTTGGGTCATCCATGTTGATCCATTTAAGTAGGATGTCTCCGGATTTTTGAACTAACATAGATGTGATTGTTTGAGATAGCTCCTTGGCATAAATGCAAGATTCTCTTGTGTCGAATCTATCTACTTGCTAGGCCTTAGTAATGGAGTGCATATCTTAGTATGTGTTAGTTTTATGATTATAATTTTAATCATTAATTTAGGTATTTATTACTAAAACTTAAGGTTCAGTGTTTTATTTATACCCTATTTAATACAAACTTATATCGATGACGTATTTTATGTCATTCAATACTTTTTGGAGGTGATCCTTGAGTCTTTAGATTCTTTGGAATTACTCTCTATTTAGTGGGTATGTTTACTGGAGCTTTCTTAGTAAAAGCTTCCTTAGACGAATAGGTTAACCTCTTGTTTTTCTTCGACCGAACTCCAATCTTTCTCATTTTCTGAATAGATTACTTTCTTGGTTATAAGGTTTTAGTCGCTGTATTGGTCAGTTAGGCCCCATTTCTTTTTGAAATCTTCTACTTCTTTCTAAAGCAAACTGTCTCTGAATATATACGAGTCAACTTCTTAGGGTGGAGATGCTAGACTGTATTCAGTTCTGTTGTTTTTTGGGGTTGTCTGGTTGGTTTATTGAAGTCAAATAAACTATTTGTTTATTGATCTAATCTTAACATTTGAAAAAGTTATTAGGTCCATAGTTCAATCTAGTCGTCTCTGTACACAGTCTGTAATTGGAGTTTCGTTTAGGCTATTTAGAACTAATTGAGAATTTATAAGCCTTTTCTGACTAGTTTCTGGCTATAAAAGCTAAGATTTCCAGGATATGTAGTCCTATTGTTCTTTGTTGTTTTTATGACGTCTATTGTGTATTATTCGAGGTGATTAAGTTAGTAGTTTTTTATATCACCCTGGATGACATCTCTTGTGTTTTGCTCTGTATACCCATTCTGTGTTACATATCTTTTTATATCAAGAAATTGGTAAGAGTTTATTTAAGTCAATACTATTATAGATTTTTGGAGTACATATTCTAAAAATCTTAATATGTGTTAATTTATAGATCCATAAAATATTGTAACACTTCTCAAAATTACAGCTTTAATATAAAAAATCTCATAATAATTCAAACATAATCAAATATAATTCTTTATGCAATGAATGGCGATAACAGTTCCTCAAACTACTAAACCTAGTAATAAAATAAGCTTGAGCATTTCCAACCATACGCAGTGCTTAAACACATCGAAGCTTGAGTAAAGAATCCTTTGTAGGCAGTATTTATATCAAGGGAAAAAAGCAAATTAATTATTATATTTACCACTTATGTACAGTTGAATGTAAGCATTGACACCATATATATATACAATATATCACCATTAACTTTGTATGATCTAGCAATCATGAAAGCATCCTCAGTAAAACATTCAATGCTTACGTGTTTTTAAGTAGTTCGGAGTCTTAAGTTAATGTATCAATAATAGTCCTTGCTGCATTGCTCATTTGAAAATGCATGCTAAGGGCAGTCTTATTCAGGTTGAGACTGTCAGTATAAACGTAGTTAGGAGGGAGTGTATAGTAATGATAGAAAAACATTCAATTAATAAGATAATTTAAATACCTTAGATAAGTTTTAATTAGAGAAATGTGAAATAAAATATTCGAATTACAATATAAGTATCAGAAATAGATAATAATAAATCAAATACAAACATATTATGGTACTGAGGAAGTAGAGCAAAATAGCAAATTCTTCTTACTATTGCACTACTATTAGTGCTGAAATATATATTATATTTGAATATGCTATAATTATAATTCATAATGTTCTTTTTATTTATAAATAAATATAATAGAAATTGTGATAAATGATTTTGTTTATTTTGATAAGCAAGATTTATTTACAGATTATACAATACAACATTGTATTAATAAAATAAACTCTAATAAAATATTAATTTATATAATTTAGACTAAATTATTTATTTAAAATAAAAGCGAAATGCCATACCATAATTTACACTAAGTTTTATATACATAAAAATAGTGAGCCAAAAAATAAAACTAAGTCAACTTAGCCCTAATGATATATAATCTTCCTTATTTGTAACAGGGAAAAGTAGGGAAAAGTGAAAATTGACAAATTACTGTTTATCATTAAAGTTATTACTTAAAATAGATTGGTAAAATCTTCCAAAATTATATATTTGGTGTCAATTGTAAGCACTAAGATCTGGCCAGAAGAATGTTAATCCAAGAAAACTTACTAGAACTTTATAAACAATTGTATATATCAATTCAAATAAACAACAAGAACGTAAAAATTACCCATGTAACTAATTATCGCAAATGATTATTCTACAATAAGTAGATAACAATCATATGGTATTATAAGAATTGAGATAAGGTGGTACTATTTATTAATTAAAATTGTTATTATATTAGCGTAAATTTAATTTAATTAGAGAAATTGCCTCAAATTATTTTCCCTTATGAACCAATCAGAGTGTAAATTATTTTTTATGCTATTTTTAATTGATTTCAGTGAATAAAATAACAATTTGTAATTAATCAATTGTACCCACATATTTAGATTATTATAATATTCATGGGATAAATAAAATATAAGATTTAGTCCTTCCATTCCAAATATCTACTCTGCCATTTCAACCATAACTTACTCACAGTTTTTATATACTTTGGAGTCACCCCAAAGCTAGTTATCAGTATCTAAAGCTTAAACTAAATTTACAATTAATCATTAAAGGGAGACGACTTAAAGAACTCAAGTGACTATTGTGATACTTCAGGTAATTCTAAACCATATTAAATGTTATAAACCCTTATATTGAAGTAGAGGATGTTTCAGATTGGGATGATGACTAGAGTGGATACATTGAAAACTGTAGCGAGACAATCAATTGGTATTCAAAAAATCAGAATTTAATGAGTAGCGAGAAAGCCACTCTATTAATTGAAAATCCTTGTTAATTTCAATAACACTAGAATAAAATGTGCAAGATAATGCGCAAATATAATTATTTAAACATGCAAATAATGGATTAATATGCCAACAACAAAAATGCTAGAGACAGAATACTTTAAGAGTATGGGAACAATTGTTTGAGAAGGAAGTCAAAAGTAACATTAAAAATCTATTTTGCGTGAACAAGAGATTGCCTCAACAACTAATTTAAACAAAAAGGTTAAAGTGGCCAGCATACTTGCATAAAAACCTTAAAATAAAACTACAAATACACCACCAAAGAAGCTAATAATGTATAATCAACATCAATAGAAACAAGTGGGGTCAAAACAGAAAATAGCAACAGTGTTGGAAAGCCCTAAAATGAACACCCAGGCTATTCAGCTACCTCTCAGTGATTACGAGTCAATTGCCTATACAGCTACATTCCAATTCAAGGATCTTTCTAAACAAGTAGACCACATCAAGGATGATCTTCATAATATTTAACTTAATACAACTACAATTTACTCTTAAATATTTAATGTCTAATAATTTTAATCATAAAAACCCTAGCTTATTTGCCTAAATAGATCTAGAATGGTTGTTGATGTAATAATTATACCAAGCCAGGAAATATAACATCTGAAATAAGAGACAAAGAAATCATAAGGTCTCAAGAAACCATAAGTAGCTGAAAAAGAAATTGAGGAATGAAATCTATAAAATATGAGGCCGATAGAACTTCTCCATGACCATAATTTTATATAAGCAAATCCTTGAACCTTAATGTGAATAAATTATTAATACAATGATTATAATAATTCGAGATTCTAGATCAGATTGTAAAACATAGCAAAAATAAATGTGAATGTCTATAATATATTGAATTTTAAAATGAGTTCCTTATTATAATTATAATTATAGTTATTATAAATTATTTGGTACCACAATTAACTATTATATCCATAAAGATATAACTAATCACTTTTAAGAAAGTATATTTAATTATGTTGATGATGGGGTTATATAAATAATGAATAATACATCACAATTTTGAGTAATTAATGGAAAAAATAAGATTATCACTGATTATTAAATGACCTATTTCCCATTGAATAGAATCAATATGAAGTATTATTTATTTATGCAATTAACTTAATAAACTTAAGTATGTTAAGGGCTAAGCATTTACTGCTTTTTAAACATATTTATATTGACTTTTGGACATCTAAGATTGTCTCCATATAGTCTTAGTAGTCATAACGGAGTTTAGAAGAGCGAATAGGGAAAATATTGGCAGAGGTAGATAAACAAATGAATCCCATATGAAAAGAAGAGATCTGCCGGAATTTATGGATATTCTATAGCGAATACATTTTAGTTAGTATATAATTTGATAGTTTTTTTTTTCATTTTTAACATTCGCTAATTACCACTATAAGTATTGGATTCTGCAAAGGCAATCCATCGCTATTATTGAAATACAAACTCCTTAGCTACTGTAGAAAAATGATGGAGACTCAACATATATGGAAACTTAAATGAGTTCAATGGAATGTTGCCATTATTAAGATTAGGAAATGTGTAAGTCTATCTGGTGAAATTACAATAAACTTTTGGCAAATCATGATGCTTGTATTATCTTTTCCTGAGAAATAAATAAGATGAGTATTTGATAATCATGTAATAGCATTTGCTACATTAATTGATGTTCCAGAAAGACAGTCAATATTATGTTTAACCCCAACTTCACTTATAATGTTAAAATAAAAGTATAGGAGTAATAACTATTGTCAAAATTTGTTGCCAAAATTGAAGTAAATGGCATTGGATTATACTGACATAATTGCGATCATCTTTTGTTATAATTCTTTAAGAATTACTCGATGAAGATGGAACGATACTTCCTCTACAATGTATAGTAAGAGACAAAGTGATGAGAATTAAATTTTGAGTTTTCAAAACAAGACATGGCACAGATTTACCCCTTTCATAGCTATAATGGATAAATATAGAAACCTATTTATGAGTTATCTTTTTATTTCTTACTATTACAACCATTTAATTGCATAATAAAAATTTTAAACATTATGTGAATGAATAAGCTATATATAAATATATAAAGATAATACATTGACGATAAATAAGATAACATTATAAGAAAATGACGTGAAAGAAGATGTACTGTGATAACCAGTTAATGAGAACAAGTTTTCATGTATTGATGAAACTAATGGTAGAGATATTGTTGCTTTCTGTACTAAGGATGTTATAAAATAATGTATGATTTACTATTAACTCTGTATTCTAAATTAACAATATACTAATCTTGAATTATTATATCAGCGAAGTCAAGAGCATTTCTAGATATTATGAATGCTATCATATCTTTTGTTTCCATATTTTAAACATTAAATTCTGAGATATCAGCTTAAATACATTAAAAGGAAATATTAATGGCAGCATTTTTATTTATATATTCATAGCCGTTTGGAACAAATTGGACTCATTTCAGTATAATGATAAAGTAAATCTATCTTAAATTAATGGATAAAATGCGGTTATCTATTTAAATAAATGACTGATAATAATTTGTAACATAAAATATATATATATAAAAATGAATTAACTCAATTAATAAAATTAATTATATATACAAACTTTACAAGAGTCTATTCCTTTTAAATTTAAATACCTATAAACTTTGAAGCAATTATCAGCTCTAATTAATCCTTACTATTCTACTGCTTTTAATCGTAGTAACTATATCTATTTAATAATTATATTCACTTATTTTTAATTTATCATTATATCATTATATTAAATAAATTTAAACAATTAATATTAGTAACATATCCCAATATAAACGATTAAATAGGCTCTGATAAGTACCAAAAAGAGAAAGAACGACAATATGTTAATCAAACAGATGAGTTACCAGATGATTTTAACGCTGTTTATGTCATTAATTTAAGGTAATTATTACTATGTTCAATCATGTCTTGACGTCTTCTCTCATTTAACAATTATTATAACAATAACTTCTATTATATTTAGTAATCTCTTTGTGTTATAGTTAATTAAATAAATTAGTGAGAGATGAGAGATAGATAAAATGAATTCAAAGACAAGAGCATGCTCCTCATGGTAGCAGCTACCAGAAGAATCAGACACTACAGGAGTCAAAGATGGTAAAAGACATGCGCTTGAAGGGAAAGACAAGCAGAGAGTAGCAGCATAAAGCTAAATCTCAAAGCAGCTATCTTCAAGCACTGTAATTTGATGCAATATGTGCAGATTGATCTGATAGAGGAGTTATAGTTATGAAAGCAAGATTCTTTAAATGAATAGTTGTAAGCAGTACTTTATGAATTAGTGATGGATAAATGTTTCTATAAAATCAAAATATTAATCATTAAACATTGAAAGAGATGGCAAATGCTTACATTAAACTCCTAACATTGCCAAAACAATATAGTAAAGACTGTTTTCTGAGACAATAGTGGCTTGTTTTATGAAAAAGGACTACATAACTGGAAATTAAATGGTACTTAATGGTTATCAATTGAATAACAAGTGAATTATTATAACTAAAACATATTCATAAAAATTTAAATGTTAAATAAATAAATCAAATTTTGTTATTAACCATTAATTGCCTTGCTTAAATCTATAAATATTATTTATAATTATACTAAAAGATAATAGAACAAATGTTAAATTATCTAAATAATTAACAGAATAAACTGAATAGACAGTGTTTAAGTCTTCCCAAGACCAGAGTATTGATAAAATATTCAAGGTTTTGAATTTAACAATGATGTTGACGCCGATTATCACATTCAATGTTTAAATGAATAAAAACTCTTCAAATGATGTTATTAATATTAATAATTTTTTTTCACTCTTAAATACATCGAAATAGTATAGTTAAGTAATTAATCAAATATAAATTAATAAATGAATAGAATTCTCAGTCAACATATAAATAGATAAGTAATGTCTAATTAAACACTTAATCTGGGTATTTAGAGGTCAAGGAACAATAGTAGACTACTTAGAGAGCAGTCAAAGAAGAAATGAAGGTTTACTGAGGACATTTGGCTCTCACAAAAGTCCATGACAAGCACTCTTTCTTTAGCTTGAAGCCATGCTATCTCTAAAAGTACTCAGTTCGTGAAGGTCTAGTGAGATCTGTCTTTTTTTACATTTAATTAATTTCATTTTCTTTAATAATTATAATTTTGTCTTTAATTTATATTCATACTTTTTTTCTTTATTGATATTACAGTGTTATTATTTAATTTTATATTATTGTCGAAAAGTATAATTTAATCTAATTTTTAAATCTTTTTACTTTTTAGTAATTTAGATTTATCTTATCGTTTAATTATATTTGATGTGTTTATTTTATTTTCTTACTTCATTTCTTTTTGTTTTACTATTTTAAGATTTTTTTCATTTAATTAAACGTTTGTACTTTTTAATTTAAAATGTTCATATTAATATCTATTTATTTCTTATCTTTCTTATCATATCTTTTTATTGTAAATGTTAATTAATATTTTCTATAATACTTTTTTCTATTAGGTTTTTATTAATACTTATTATGTTTTGTTTAAATTGCCTATTTAATTAAGATTCTTTTTGGACTTGAATTTATTATTAGTACCTATAATATATCTTATAATCTCTACAATGATATTTTTCTCTTATTAATATTTCTCGACTCTATTTTAGTTCAAGGATTATAAGATGATTCCTTAATCATTTTATATATATTTAACTCAAAATTTAATTTGGTAGGTGTCTATTGTTCTATTATTTAATTTTAATATTTAGCTCATTTAAGTATTTTTAAAATGGTTTTTTATGTTATCATTTCACCTATGTTATTATTTTATTTTGTTTTTCTTTATTTTACAATTATTTGTATATTGTCTTCAAGTCCGTTTCTTACTTCTTTCAGTGTTTTAATTATAAAATTTTATACATATATTTAAAACTTTTTAATTTAAAATGCTAATAAATCCTTTTTGTTGATTTACATATGAAATAACTTAAATCTTTTTCTTTACTATTTATATCTTGATTTTGTTATTTATGAGTTCTGTTCTTATCTGTTAATTATTCTTATTATTTATTTTTTTTTTATAAATATACTTTACGTTAAGTTTATTAATTTATTTTACATCAAAGAATATAAAAAATAGGATGAGAATAAATAAAGTAAGCTACTACATGTAATAAATATACTTGACACGCATTGTAATTTAAAAGTTATTAACTTTGTTTATTATTTTATTTTAACTTGTATTTTCTTCGAATGTTGAGAAATTTATTGTAGAAATAGGATTGCCTGGGCACCCTTAAGTTAATGATCTCCCTGTGTGTGATAATTATTGCTCATTACCCACAATATCTGTAATAATTTATTAAGCTAGAAATCACCAACTTGCGGATGATTAGAGAAATAGAAGCTCAGGCATTGATCGCCTTACTGATTTAAATTATTAAGTTGAAAAGCTGGGAATTTTCCTTCATTTCGAACAAGAAGACTATTGATATTTTGTTTCTCTTCACATGAGTCACTGTTTACTCTCATCAATGTACTAGTAACTATTCTTTTATCAGGGGGATATTTACTAGTATACTGATTATACACGCCGCTTAAAGGCGTTTAGAAACAATAATCAGCAAAATTTTCAACTCAAAGAAGATTCTTTAGCTCTACCAACATTTGTTGAGTGAATTTAGCAAAATAGACTTTTGTTACTACTGAGATATCAGTATTACAAACGAAAGTGGGGATAAACGTGAGAGTAGCTCTCTTCTATTGTCACCACTCTAAACAACAGACGTAATCTCTCGACGGTGGAGTCTCCGACTCAGTCATCTCTCATACGAACAGAGATAAGCGAGCATCTTTGTTTTAAAGTCAACACATGCCATATCTTTAACGCATTTCACATGTCTCCTCATTGAATCTTGAGCTAAAGTTAGGGGATCTTTACGAGTAACTTTGTTTTTTGTACTCTAAGTATCTCCTTCGTCTTAGTACAGATTGAATACCGTATTGATACAGTGGAGGTGAATTAGAAGATTCCTATTTTTATTATCAGACTTCAGAGGTGAGTTAATACTCTCCAATAGACAGCCTTAGGATTCTCCAATAATTTTTGCAGTTACACTATAATTTCTCAATCTCCAGTAAGATTATTCGATCAATGAGACAAGAGTTTTAGCTTTCTGAATTGTTGGTGTTTAGAGCATACTCATTGGGATTAACAAGATTTTCTTTCAATTCTTTCCTTTTAATTTATTTTTCATTTTTGCTTTAATCATTAACTTTTGTCAATAAAAATTGGTTGCGTCATGAATTTCTAATCGCCATGGAATCAATTACGACAGGAAGCACAATTTATTAAACCGTATTCTACACAAAGGTTTTCTCTCGCTGTAAGGATGGCAAGAGAAAGCAAGTAACAGCTGATACTGCCCAAATCTCATATATCATCCTAACTCCTTGAGATTTTCCATTATTTGATCGAGTATGTATCATGAATTAGATTTGTAAGATACCACATTCTTCCATATATGATCTATTACTTGTTGTAGGTCTGCCCATTCACTTTTATAAAACCTTCCCCGTTCTGATACTATGATAAATAACCATTGAAATTGTTATTATTATTGTGAATAGTGACTAAACCCTAGCCGAATCTATTTGAGGTTTTTAATTTAATATTATTATATAATTAATTAGCTATTAAAATAAATTAAAAGAGGAATCAAGTTTTTGTTGCATTATATTTTAAGATATATTAACTTTTTATTTAAAAATAAGATAGAAAATTTATTCAGTTGTTTTTAAATAAAATAATCAAACTAAATATCTTTAATTTAAATTGTTATTTAATTATTTAATTTAACCAACCCTGTTATGCAAACAAAAATTATTCTTTCATATACAATAATAACAATGGATATTTTAATTTCATTGTAAATATTATTTACTATTGTTAAGACTTCCCATTAAAAATATTAAATAAGTTTAATTAACTTCAATTCATATATTTATAGTTGGCATTTTGCAGTTAAATCCGATTCTATTGTATTTTGGAGTATTTATAATTAAATGTTTATCCATATTCAATTTGCTTTATAAACTTATAATTAATAAATTTGCATAATCAATCTAATTGTAATAAATTGAATTTAATTCATTAAAAAACAGTAAAATTGACAATACCTCTTATATTAAGTAATTATTATATTATTTCCAATGATCCTTCTTAACAAGGAGATATGACCAGCCAGACAGGTGCATTGTTTATTGCTACTAACATTAAAGATCTCTTTCTCCTTTGAATTCAAGGAGTCGTAAGCAAGAGATTAATGTGGTAGTGGGCAAATGTGAAATTGCATGAAGATGGCCTTGGTTAAATTGCCTTATGCGGTAAAAACTGGATAGGAGAGCAGGTTCTCATTCAGTTGTTGATGCGTCATTGATGATTCTCCAATCTTAAACAAGTGACTTCATAGTTTGTATTACTCTACAATTATAATAATAATAAACATTTATTGAATAAATTGATTTATATTGATAATCTGTATATATTTAAGTTAGATAGTGTTTCAAAAATCAAAAGCTACAATAAAATGTGATTAACATAGCAATAAGATGTTTATATTTCAATTAAAAGGCATACTGGAAATTTTAGATGCTTTTCGAACAATGAACTTTCATAGTAACGAATTTCGTGAAAGAATGACCTCTAAATCAAATAAGTAAATAAGTTATTAATCACATCATTATATATAACATTTAATTCTATTTAATGATTATATTATTTATGGTTGTTAAAACAAATTATTATTATTATAAATGAATAAAGCAAATGAAGAAATGTAGAGTTTGGCCAATTCATTGCATAGACTAAGTTTAAATTGAAAAACAAGTTGAGCTCAATCAAATCAAGCTATTTAATTGTTCATTCATATATTACTTACTTTATGAGATAATCAATTAAGTAGACTTGGATGATAGCATCGCCATAACTCACCTTTATGCTACAATTAAGAATTAAAAGCAGCAACTAGAATCTTAACTAGCAATCTTTAAACACTCAACAGCATTCAATTGAAATAATTTTCATTTAATTATATATTTAATAAGTTATTTTTCATTATATTATTAATAACTATAACTAGAACTGGCTACAAGTAAGCTTAATAGTGCTAAGTGGAGCATATCACTCAATTCGATGAGCACAGTAGTGGGATTTTTAAGCAGAAAGAGATCAATCGAGCTTAACTGATAAAATTGCAGTGACCTTGCATGGACACAGCTTCTTGAAATGTAACAGCTTTAAGCATCTGCAGTGAATTATAGCAGTTAACTGTATTTAATCTCACTAGGTAGTGCGATTGAATAAAGCAACAATTCTAATGCAATCAATAAATTCATTGATTTAAATTATACTTACAATAATAAATACATTTGTAGATATGTTGAGATGGTTGCTGCTAATCAAACAATTAAGTTGTAGGCTTATTCACATAAAAGAGGGTTGTTTTAAGTCTTAACCAGCTACACACAGGATTTAAGCAGGAATCGAAGTAAGATTGAAAACAGAAAAGAGAAGGTACAAGGACACCAAAACTGATGATAAATGTCACGGTCATTGGAGTAAATGATTGTGTCAGCTACTTGGTTTAATTAGCAATATTTACATATTTTGAAAGTTAAGAATTAGAAAATGATGATTAGTTTCATATTATAATCAAATTAATTAATTTATTTAAGTAACTATCAATCATATACTTCTTTGTTGTTATTCAAGGCATAATGATGGTGGCATTTCAGCTTGGACCAGACACAGCAACTACAACTCCTGATACCTCAACTGCAGCAACTATCACCACTGCAGTCTCAGGCATAGACCACAATCAATTCAACAATTCAGTTCGGTTGATACTCTACAAGCATTATTTTCATTTGTTTATTGCAGTTCTAAGCCAAGCTTTTAGCTGGTGTTTAATTATTAGAATGAAGCAATGGTAAGTTATCTTGGATACACCAATATCGTAGGAGTTTGATTTCAAAGAAGAGCCTTGAGCATTGTTTAAATAAGGTTTAAATTAAGAAGTCAACTAGGGGATTTATGATAATATTTTGAATGCTTAAATTCTATAAACGTATGAGAATGGAAAATAATAATTATCTTATAATTAATAATTAGTAGTATTTAATTTCTTGAATATAAATATAATTGATACATTTCATCTCCTTATTCTCAGAATAGCTTCCTATTATCATTTAAATGCTTTGTATTTGCCATTAATGAGCACAGCAGTTTGAAGCCTTGGCCTTAATCTAAAATAATGGACAAGATGTTTCATGATCCTGCATATCTACCTTCGATAACTTAACTTCAATCAAGACATAAATAAACACTAAACATTTATAATTTACTAAATAATAATTAATATTTACCATTTCAAAGCACTTAATCAGTTACACCACAAATATCAACTGATTCCTCATCAAATCACCCTCGGTCTAGGATTACCTGGGTGAAACCTCTGTCATCTGTTGTCATCTCGCGCTTGACTGAAATGATCACTGATAGATGAACCAAGGAGACTGCGGAGTTATGCACTAGGACATTCACTGCTTGGACTTGATCTTGCTCGTGTGCTTGGTGATGTATAAAATGGATTGTGGTTTCATTATTATCCACCAGTGAGAGTGCCTCCTCTCTTCTAATATATAATTAATCATATTATATAGGTTTCTTTTTCTTTTTACATTTGTAATTGATTTAATAGTATAAAAGTATGACAGTAAGGGAGGAAAGTAAATGGCTTTAAATATCTTGATTTTTCTTTTGCTCGCTCAAATGTAAATTGAGAATCTATTACTGTAAATAAGAGGATTACCTGCTATAGTAATATTGGCTAGGAGAGAACTTAATAAAAGGTTGCTATGGCTAAAAATGTTTTTATATGTTAAGCAAATATAGAATTCATATTTTCGAAATACTAAATCTATTACATATGATAATGCTTAAATTGTCATTATTTAATATAATATATAAATGTGTAAAGTTATTAATTTAAGTAAATTTGTAAATATAAAGTTTCAATTAATATAGTGAATTTGCAGATGCTATTATTAATAATCATAATTAAGAGTAGTATTACGGTAAACCGCATATTCATTCAACCTCGTTCAGTCTACCTTACCTATTTATTTACTTGTACATTATTAATAAATTCCTTGTCATAAGATCCTTTAGATCATATATATAGAATTCAATAGTTTAGACGCATTTACTGTCCTTTCTTCTATGTTTTTGACTTGGCTTTTAGTTTTTGCAAAAATTCCTGTTGAAAATGTTGCCCTCGACTTCTAAACCATATGCCTTCGAATATGAGGTAGTCCTTATCATCATTATTTTTAGCTTGTCTCTCAAAACAATCTCGTCCTAATGATTAAAATGAGAGCAAAAATAAGATAATCCCATTACTTCGTTTGCTTGCTCTCAAACTATCTCAAACTCTCTACTTTTGTTTATTTAATATTATATTTTTAAAAATCCATCAAATTCTACTAATTTCCACTATCATACATTCAATCAACATGCTAAAAAGAACATATTTAATATAAATTTTAATAAAATCATTTGTGAATAACTAAAAATTTGATCATCTAAAACTGACTAGCTAGAAGATAGGTTATAAGAATTGGCATTCAAAACCCCAAAACCCTTTCAGTAGTTTGATTGAGTTTTTGATAGATAAAAGTAGACTATTAGTGCATACTTTATTAGGGTTTTAATAGGGTTTATGCAGGGTTTAATGTTTAATGTTAGTAATTTAAGTGAGTATAACAAGCGAGTTTTTTAAATATTTCACACAAACATAAGCTTAGAGTCATGTGACAATTCTCTGAATTTTATCTTTCTTAGTTGATGTTGATTGTTTCTATTGTTTGTTAATTCTCTTAGCTTGGCTTGATAACAGTTGAGTATGCAAGTTCTCTGAGACCTCCATTTATTTTATTTTTATCAAGATATTGTTTGATTCTCTGCTTAGAATCTCTATCCCCTGCAGCTAAAATAATCGTTTCTTGGCATGTCGCTCTCTATTATTATTACTGCTAGAGCCCAGATATCCCATTAAGTGCCTCCATCTCTCCAATCCTCTCTCTCTGGGAAATATCCAGGAGTGCCGTATACATTTCCTTATGCAGAGGCTTGCACTCTTTGAGCTCTGTTGAAGTCAATAATATAAACTCTAAGAGGCTGAAAGTTTATCATGATGTTCTCTGGCTTTAAGTCTCTATGAACATAACCTAGTTTGTGAAGCTCTTCATTCCCCTCAACTATCTGCAATACTATCTAGCCAATTTATCTTTGGCATCTATTGTCAGATATTAATTCTCTGTTAGTCATTTCTAGTAAAGGAAGCCTGAAGGCTACATGATCTTTACGAAGTAAAATAGCATCAAGCTAGATGATATGCCTGCACTCATTTAACTTTGCCTTTTAAAGAGCATAATACTCATTTGCAAATTCCATTTGGAACTTGTCATCAGCAAGGAAGTAATTGAACGGATATATCTTGTAAGCATATTAGTCATCAGTAATGACTCTCTTCTCTATTTTATCTTCAAGAGTAAGGTAGTTTCTAGGCAAGAATCTAAGTCAATAATTTTGAATATAGGAATCTTCATTGCCTCTATTTTAACCATGATTTTATTGATCTCAGAGACTGGAAAGTTCTTGACTGCTTTCTTCATTTTAACTTACTTCTAGACTACAACTCTAAGAGACTCTACTGGGTTTCTTGATCTTCTCTATTAAAGGAATCTATTCCCTGTAGGTTCATGAATAAAGACAAAACTTTAATTGTGCTTTTTCTTTAAGTGCACTTTGAGATCTCTAGTATGAGAATATGGCTTCTCACAGAACTCACAGACATACTTCCCATCTTTCTTTTAATGCTGGAGATATAACCTTGGCATATCGTTGTGTATATCTCTCAAGTGTCTTTTATAAGTCGACTAGTAAGGGAAAACTTTATTGCATTCTTTGCATTAATAGTCAACTTTAGCTGGAATTTATTAATGCTCTA